>JAUBOC010000071.1:19738380-19749884 GCA_032275365.1 Anablepsoides cearensis
CAATTATTGTTACTTAGGGTCAAAATTAACAGAAAAATCACAAATAAAAAGTATGGCAGACCATGTCCGGTCCAACCTATTTTATATAGCTTTTCAGACTTTGGCTCCCCGACTATGTGGAACTAATTTACCACATGTAACAGCAGCACCTCTGTTCTTTGTGTTATTTCCAGCCATCAGGGAGGAGCTGGGCAAGTCCAGCACGGCGTAGAGGATCCAGACTGTGTGAGCAGACAGACCACCACGGTCCAACAACCCAACTCCCTTACAACGTAAAGAACCAGCAAAAACCAAGGAGACAGTTACCATGACAACAACCATATAACCCCACACAGCAGACGGCGTTTGATGCAGCAGGACGGCGGCGGGAGGCTCGTCCCCCTGAGAGGCAGACGTCTTTATGCAAACAGGACGTGTCTCTGTAAGACCCTGAACTGGTCTGTGATGCTGGAACAGCTCAGCCCCGAGCAGCAGAACTCTGCTGAGTTTTCTACACCACCTATGACCAGAGCTTAGGAAGGAGTTGAGACGTTACAAACTTTTTTTCCACAATGTCTACGGGGTAACGTGTGTGTGTGTGTATGAGAGGGAGTGTGTGTGAGGGACTGCCGGTCTCTGCTGTAGTCCACCTCTGCAGGACACTGTAAAGCTCGTCTTCCTCAGATGCTATTTTAACCTGAATCTGTACAAAAACAAAGAGTTATTCAGAGAAAGTATCTATCAACCACATGTGTTCGCTGTGGATCTGCAGTACGGCCATAACAAGTAGCTAAATGATCCGCTCTTTTAACGGGACACCTTCACGTCTGTCTGTCTGTGGAGTCATCGTCTCCTGATGAAGTCAAACCTTTTCTTTGTTTTTAACGCCGTGTGAGGAGAGTCAGAGAGAAGCTGGTCTCCATCAACCCCTCAGCTGGACGTTTAGCTTAATTTTTCCATCTTTTCAGCGTGACGTCTTTGTTTTCTTCTCTCTGTTTTGTCAGATAGGTGCTCAGTTGGGAGCTTTTTTTTTTTTAAACTACACAGCGAGGGTTAAGTCTGCCACGAAACTGCATTAACTGTCACTAGTTTTACTGCAAGCAATAAGTGTAGCATTTCTTCTGAGGCTGGCGTCCCGTCCGAACATTACAAACATACAGCAACACTAAAACACAGGATTATAAATTATAATGCTCAGTTTTTATATAGAAAACACAATCTTCTGCCATCAGTACCGCTGCACCAAGCAACCATAATGTGTAGGAAGTGGTGTCCATGCAGGACATGAATGTGCCATTCACTTCTCCATCAGTGCTTAAAGATCGTTTTGTTGTTTGTTTGTTTGCCTTCCCTTCTGCTGCATTTCCCCTGACACTTCCTCTCTAACCTGCTTTATTGCCTTTCAGTTCAGTGCTGAGGTGTAGTCTGCTTGAGAGGGATGGAGAGGTCAAAGGTCAACCCCTCGGGTGGCGCAGGTGCTGACAGCGTTTGCTGGTTTTTATTTGATAAAGTTTAAAATGTTGCAGCGAACAGAGTTTAAACACAGTTTTTAAAAGAGATGTTTTGGTTTTATCCAGAATTTTAATGCAAAACGTTCAAAAATCCTTACAGCTTCATTCTGATCTGTGGGTCAGTGTGCAGAGAGTAGCACAAAGGGTTAAATAACTGTGTTTACATGAACTTTAGGGTTTTAAAGAGGGGTTGTTTTAAAATGATCTGTTTTAGATCAGATTGTCCTGATGAGCTAATAAGCCTCCTCCATCATCACTCCTGTATTACAGCTGCAATAAGGAAGATATTCATTCTTAAATGTTCCACAAAACCTCACTTCAAAATGGCTGAAGATTTATTTACAATCCTGTAAAAGACTAAGACTCCTTTCATTGATACAGTGAACTGATCAGATGCTGCATATCAACATTATTGCCTTTTACACCCCTGAGTAGAAGAATTCTTTTAAATCATTTTCAGGGACTGAAACTCCAAAATATAATAAAAAATAATATTTGCACTGAGTAAGAACTATGGGTGAAACAATACATCGATATGTCGATATATCGATTTATCAATTAAATGTAACTAAAACATTGATCCATATCATCATCATATATGTGTTAGATGGACACTGTAAGATATTGCATCATATCGATTGCAGTCTTGAAATCAGAATACTTTAATGATCCCCGGGGGGAAATTGCAACAGCTTGAAATTGTTTCATGTCAGATTTTGCGATATTAAAAAACATCGTATCGTCCTCCCAACAAACCGATATATCGTCGTATCGTGATAAAGCTGCTGATGTACACCTCTAGTAAAAACTCTTGTCTACATGGTCCTAAAATAACAGGAAGCAAATAGTTTGTCCCTCAGTGAGTCCTCTAAAGGATCTCATTCACAGATCTGTTCTAAAGACCAGGATGTTTTTGCTACAAATCTTAAAACATCAGGATAAGATGCCCCCCGGTTTTCAGCCGTTTGCCAAAAAGTCGAGTTAAAGAAAGAAAGAGTTGTTCCCAGGTTCAGGTGTTCTCTTTCAGCCACCTGTCGTGCGTGTCGAGTCAGAAATGGTTGCACTTTAGGACAGAACCTCGCCATCCTCTGACAGCAGCCGTTCGGGGGGAGGGGGTGGGCTCGTCGCTGGTCGCGGGGGGGGCCCCCCCCCCCCCCCCCCCCCCCCTTCACCAAAGGATTGAAGCCAGCAGCCTCCTGCTCCATCGCTCTCAACAAAGTCGCCTTTTTTTTTTTTTTTCTTGTTCTATCAGGAGAGCTACGACCCGGTGTTGTGGGTGAAGTGGTTTGTGCCTTGTTCTGAAGTTGCATTTAATACATCCAAACTTTCAGAGTAATAATCTTGTAGGGACTGTTGTTGTATTCATGTGCAGTTTCTTTTGTTTGCCTTTTATTTTTCATCACCGTCACGCTTGAAGGGAGAGTCCTGAGGTTTTGTTACAGACATATTTGTGAGGTTGCTTCAGACGTACAATCAAACTTTGATAATGTGAGGCCTATAAGAGTTCTGATTAATTTTTTTTAACCTTCATTTTTTGTTTGGATGTCCAAATATCTGCCGTGTTTTTAACGTCACAGACCGTTTGTGTTTAGCTTTTTTTTATTCAGTTTTTATCCTTAAATCTCAGCGAGCTCTGCTCCACTTTACTGAACTGATGGGGAATCTGTCTGCAGAGGGAAGTGAATTTGTGACGACTCTGGCTGCAGTTAGTTCAACTCTTTACTCATCTGCGTTGTATCATACTGTTCTCATGTTAATCAGTCTTTTCTTACATGCTAACATACTGTTTTGTTTGAGCAAATAAAATAAAAGTTGCAATACGAGACGAGGAGGTGTTTTATTGTGAATGAGTCACGGTATTTAAAGAGGACACAGATTAAAACTGTCCAGTTTTGTGTCTTTTTAAATAAATTTAAAAAAAAAACATGATCAGCTTTGTTTTCCCTGCCTGGCTGTGGCCACATCAGTCAGGTCAGCCTTTGTTTGTCACCTCACAGCCTCTCATATTTACACTCAGGAAGACAGAAGGTGACTCACTGAAACCTTTCCTGTTCCACCTTGCTGTGGTTTGTTTTGTGTCCTGAGCTGCAAAACAGATTGCAGGATTCTGCAGATTTATTCAGATTGAGTATCCTGCATCCTTTTAGATACAGCAAAATCAGTTTGTTTCTTTTCAGATGCAACTGTTTTTGAGACCATTTGTCTGCAGTAATGAGAGTCAACCATAGAGTTGAATAACACTAGAGTGAGCCCCGCCTGTCCTGTCCTCCAACATGGAGGAGCAAAAATGGCCACCGAACAGGGTGTCGCCTCACAGTGGTAATACACTGCAAAAACTGTCCATCTAACCAAGTTTTAAAATCTTATTTCCAGCCAAAAAGTCTTTTAGATCTTGTTTTGAGACTGATTTACTGAACAAGAACTGATTGTGTCAGAATATTAATCTTGTTTTTAGATTATTTGTCTTGTTAGCCTCAAAATTTGACTCAAATTAAGTTAAATTATCTGCCAGTGGAGTAAGAAATATGTACTTGGTAAGATTCGCGAAATACTTTATTTGACTCATTTTTTTTCTTATTTCACGAATCTTACCAAGTAATTTTTTTTACTCCACTGGCAGATAATCTAACTTAATTTGAGTTTTAGACTAACAAGGCAAATAATCTAAAAACAAGATTATTATTCTGACACAATCAGTTCTTGTTTACTAAATCAGTCTCAAAACAAGATCTAAAAGACTTTTTGGCTGATATAAGATTTTAAAACTTGGTCAGACTGACGTTTTTTGCAGTGTAGCAACTAACAGATTAACAGCAACTGGATCTGTCAGAAATTATCTGTAATACTTTTGCAACACTTGTTAATGTTAATGTAAAACAGCAGATATATACCAGAAAAACTATATAATTTATAAGTAACAAAGATCTAAACCAGAAATCATCAGTAACTTAGACTAATTAGCTGAAAAATTATGACTTCAACTTGTAATAAAGTATATTTATTATTCCTTACGGTCATAAACAATAACCGTAAGGAATTTTTGTTTAAATATGAATTAAAAAATCTGTTTAGATTAATTCTTTGAGGCTTTATGATAAGTGTTATGTTGCTGTTTAACAATGAGACAGTCTGTTAGTGAGTTGAGAGGCTCTGAAGGTCACTGGTTCAATCTGAGTGCAGTCTCTAGCTCAGACAGTACAACATAAAAATCATCCCAAAAAATATGATTTTGGCTTTCTTTTTCAACAATAAAGGGGATGCTTCATCCATCTGAAGCAAACCTTTTATCATAAGATTTTTGCTGCCACATCCTGCTGGGAGGAGATCTGAAGGGCAGACCCAGAACTCACTGGAGGATCCTCTCTGGAAACACTTTGGGATCCCCAGGAGAAGAAGGAGGTCTGGGTTTCCATCCTAGACCTGCTGCCTGTTTGGACCACAGATGAGTAGAAGAGTCGTAAGTAAATAAATGTCAGAGAAAAGGCCTGACATGGTTGGTGAAATCTTCCTGTGCAGCTCCACCTCGCAGCGCTGACACTGAAACTTCCTGTGAGTGAAACAGCGAGCTCTGGCAGAGCATCTGCACTTCATCTGAGGTTTTATTTGACTTACAGCCTCTGAAGGGCTGTGCTGCACGAAGACAGGAAAACACCCTGAGCTGCAGAGAGAGAGAGAGATGTGAGGAAGCTGAGGAAACTCTGAGGCTGCAGTTTGATTGGGGGGTTTGAATTTTCAAACTAAAGCGCTCTTCCTTCTCCTCTTCTGTTTTTGTGCTAAAACATAAACAGCAGGTGCAAAACACACCCAGTTCTCCCATGCAAATCAAGAGACGCTGGAGATGCAGTATGTGTAAACCAAACAAAGACTCTTTAACTGAGTTATTCTCTGCTTACAGGTTCATTTTCCACAGACCGGTAACTGTTACACTAAATTAAATTAAAAATAAAAGGACTATGTTGGAAGATTTGAAATAATAGTAATTGTATCAACTTAGACAACACGATACAAGTTTATTTAAATTTGAAAATGAATATATTATTATTATTATTATTATTATTATTATTATTATTATTATTATTATTATTATTATTATTATTATTATTATTATGTATCAAATTGGAACGCTCTGACCAAAATCTACCATTTTGTTCGACTGTAATATGACACCAGTAAACAAAAGTCGTGACTCTCTGAGAACCAATCCCAGTTCATTTAAAATCCAACAACAACCAATCAGAGCACAGGAACGTTTGAAATGAACGCTGATCTAACCAATCAGAAAGCTTCGCGCCTTCCTAGTCACTGGTGGGTTTTGCCCTCAGAGGGAGGGAGAACGAGCTCTACGTCAAACGATAGCAAAGTTCTTTTTTTTAAATAATATAAAGCTTTATTTAATATTTCTATACCTTCTAAAGTGTGGGGCTTTTTCACTTTTACTTATCGGAATTATTCGCGCATAAATAAGGTAAGTGCAAGTACGTGTTGCGTTTGATTTTGTCGCACGAAAAAGCAAGTCGCTTTACGGTTCTTTGTTGAAAAATAAGGGCTTAGCCGATGCTAACGGTACCATGGGCTATGACTAATTTCTGGAATCTAAACTTATCGCAGTAGCTACAAATAAAAGTACTGCTAGATAATTCGTATCATGCGTTTTGGCTGACAACCATTTTATATTAAATATAAATAATATAATCTACACAGTGTGTATATTTTTCTCTCAATTTTTTTTTACCAGGCGCACTTTTACGTCAGTCAGTGACAGTCTGTCAGTGTTATGATTACCGTACAGTGTGTAGAAATTAGACGGCGCCCGCTCGGTGAAAAGCAAACTTTAGAAATGATCCTTAAAAAATGATATATTCACCAAGAGGCCTATAATTAGCGTGTTGCACAGAACAGTTAATTGTTTGCGTGGATGATGTAATCAAGTTAAATTAAGTTTAGATGAAGTAGTTTTGTGTTTAGATGATGGTCGTGTTGGCGGATGTGTTTGGTGTCTGTTCGCCCAGCAGTATTTGAATGCATGACGTTTTCCCTCCTTTCTTTTTTGTTGCTGCTTCGGGATTCTCTGAAAGCTAAAGGAGTCGTTAAAGACACAGCTCCTGTTTATTACTTCTACATTACAGCTAAAGGCTTTATTACAAGGTGTCTCCTTGCAAATGGTCAGACGGGTGGATCAGACAATACAACACAACAAGGAGGAGAAATATAATTAAGAAATATGTTCAAAATAAATAGTTATGCCTTTTTGTTTATTTTTAGAGTTTGCTTTTTTCTGTGAAAATTTTGTTTTTGTTATAAATAAGTAATAGTTTTTAAAAAGATGAAAATTAGCGTGGATCAGTAACAGTAACCTGAGTGTTTACATTATTCTCCTCAGTGTTAAAGTTAAATAAATGACTGCAGGGAGAGTTTAGGTGGAGATCAGTCCTAGCTTTCAGCCTGCAGAGGTTGGGTGGAGGTCTCTGACTTTTTTAAACTCCACCCACAGCAGAGCCCTGACTCCTCATCAGAACAGTTTGAGCTGTCAGGATCTCTGTCATCAATCAGAACCTCTGCCATCATTCTGGACTGCTGTAATCAGTCAGAACCTCTGTTCTGGGTCAGACCTTCTGCCATCCATGGACCTCAGTGAGTTGTATTTTCAGATGGTTTTCATCCAGATGTTGTGGGTTTTCCTGTTTTTACAGACCGAGGTCAGAGTGAATTCAGTGCTGACTCGGTTTTGTTTCTTCCTTGTGAATGAAACATTTTGTGGATTAGAGTGTTTGATTTGTGGTTGTAAACAATAAAACAAGTCTCAATCTTGTTTTTTTGTGTGTGAAATCATTTGCTTGTCATTCTCTGCAGCTGGGTTTGATTTAATCACTGCAGTGTGGAAACATGAGCAGGCTGTCATTACAGCTACAGTTATTAACACACAACTGATGATAAAATCTGAAGTCTTAATGTGATTACTGCTGTGTTTATATAGAGACAAAAGGTCCTAAACTAAGAGTTGGAGTTCACAAAGTTGCAGGTTGCAAACAGGACCGTTTGTGTTGTATTTCTGAACACTGGTTGGTGTAAAGTTCTTGCCTGGTTGGATGTGACTTGAATGGAGTGTAGCTGAGGGTTAAAGCAAGCAGGGACAGACCTGTCAGCAGTTCTTCTGTAATGTGCTGGGTTTCTGGACACTGAGCCTCATTGTGCTGACCTTGCCTGGTCCATCTCATTGTTTCCATAAGTGGGCTTCACTGTAGCTTTTGGACAATCTGATTGTGTTGGGGAACATAGATGATCACACGTGTACGGAAAAATTACAGTTCTGAATTTACCTTGATGGCACACAGCAAAGTAAATATCTTATACTGTAAGAAATTAGAACTAAAGAGAATCTATCACAACAAAACTGTGTTTTTTTTTTTTTTTTGGGAGATGATGTTTTTAAGTTTTCCTACAGTAATGGTACATTTTCTAACAGGCTTCAGTTCCCTTTTTTACTCATTTGTACAAGATTTGTATAATCTGTTGTGTTGTGTAACATCTGCTGAAATATATGAGCAGGATGGACTGTTTTTCCTCTTATTATTGTTTAAGTTGTTCCTATTTTTTCTTCAGAAGTAGAATAAAGGTGTGTTTTTATATTGTCGGTCATTAAGGAGCTGTTTTCACTCAAACACTGTTCTGTCAGAGTGAAAGTCCTTCAGATTTGACTTTAGTTTTTTCCTCACTCTTATCTTAACTTCAGTATTTCTTTAACCTTTTTACTTTCTGTTTCTCTCTCACTCTGTCTCCTGCTGAGAGTTTGTCTTCAGTTCTCGTTTTTAAATCTCGTGGTTGTTTCTCAGGTTGTTGAAGATGCCTAATCCCAAGTACCAGACGGGGGACACGGTGATGGGCCGCTGGCCCGGCAGCAGCCTGTATTATGAAGTCAAGGTGCTCAGCTTTGATGCCAGAAGTCGGCTTTACACAGTGATCTACAAGGATGGGACGGAGCTGGAGCTCAAAGAGCAGGACATCACGGTAGAACCAGAGGGTCTTCATGATATTAAATGTTTTTCTCTGGGACACGTTTAAAGACCAACGTTGGAGCATGTTGATGGATTGATGATGTCTCAGCGTTTGATTTATTTATTTATATCTGTTGTTTTGGTTCAGACTCACAGCACCTTCCAAACCCGCCCTCGCTCCCGCTCTCGCTCTCCGGGACGCCGGCGCAGCCGGTCGCGCTCTCCTGCGAGGACCACTCGCCGCTCGTCGTCCCGTGCAGCAGCAGCAGCTGCTACAGCAGCTATAGCAGCCGTGGCAGACAGCGCGCAGTCGTCCCGTAAGGACTCAAAGCTGAAGGAGACACTGGAGGTCAGGCTCAGTCCTCTGGTAGGAGAGGTTTTCTTTTATATCTGCTCCAAACCCACTTTGTTCCAGATCATTTCTCTGTGTTTGTTGTTGCAACAAACAAAGATGTTGATATTCATGTTAGAGACGAGGCTCTGCTGAGTCCAGATATTTAAAGCTAACCGGTTCTAGATTCATGTTACCTCATAAACTGTCTGTGTCCCACTTCACTGTGGATTTAACCATAACATCGTCTCGTTCCCTCTGTCTGTTCCTCACTTTATCTTTCTGTCTCCATCATTCTCCCTCCATTGTTTGATGGGCTGCTGCAGTCAAAGACAGCTGAGAACAATAGCAACAGTAAGCATGAAAGGAAAGAGGACAATAACTCTGCTAGCAAAGTAAATGAGGTGAGTTTTCATTTCAGGTTTAAACTTTTTTAAAAATGAACTTCTTGTCACGTTTCAAACATTCATACAGCTGGATGTTAAAATAAAATCACAGGGAGGGAAAAACTGAGGTGTTGGACTGAACTCAACTTCCTGCTGAACACTGAGGGAATTCTGAGCTGCTGGGTGTTCAGGGCTGCACTCACAGGACTGAACCTTATTTCATCATGTGCTGTTTGTACCCACATGTGCTGCTTCAGACATGTCTGACAGATAGAGCCCAGCTCAGCTCCAGAAATTACATTTCCTGTGAAAATACAGTCAATGTTTGATGCTCAATAGCTAGAAAAGCTACAAAATGCTAAAAATAAACAAAAAAAGTAGCTGAAATTATCACAAACAGGTGAATTAAGGTGAAAAAAGCTAAAAACAGCTGAAATTAGTAAAACACAGTTAGAAGAAGCAAAAGCTTAAAATAGCCAAAAGAAGCTGAAAACACATAATGTTGAATTTAAGAATGGCTAAAAGGTTAGAAGAATGGCTAAAAACAATCAGCAAAGTAGAATCGACATTAGAACAAAGAAGGTAAGAAAGCAAAACTAGAACAAAAGGTAAAAAATTCTGTAAAGATTTATAAACATTTTAAAGGATGAAAACAGCTCCATTAATTTTCAGTGAGAAAAAATTGGCAGAAAAAGCTAAATATCTCAAGGTTTAAATTGCTGAAAAGACATAATGTCCTCAAGGAGCTGAACGTTTTGCTACAGAAATAGTTAAAAAAGCACAAAAAGTTTGATTTGTGCTGAAAAACACACAGAGATAAAATGATCTCAGTCCTCTGAATGTTTGATAAACATTTACACAATGAATTGTTTTTAGACCAACAAAAAATTCTGTGTGTGGTGTTTATACTGGTTGTAAGATTTTTATAAACCAGATCCTTTGTGTCGCTCCACCTTTGAAAGCACTTAAAAAATACACGTCAGAGTAAAACAAAGAATGTTTTATTTGGGTTTGTTTGAAGCAGCTGTCAGCAGTAGTTGCTGGATCCTCTCAGACATTGATGTGTTTTTGTAAACATGTGTTTGTTTTGTTTCAGTTGTTTTAAACATTATTCGGTTTGATTGATAAATGTGTGTTTTTAAAAATCAGATTTCTAATAAAACTAAATTTTTTATTTCTGTATTTTTTCAGCAGCCTGAGGCTAAATTAGAGGCAGAGGCAGAGAGGAACCAGGGCCGCTACAATCTGCGCCGCAGGAAGGACGACGGAGAGGCTAAAGCTGAAGTTAGATCAGAACAGAAGGAAAAAGAGACGAAGGGTCTTGCAGCTGCTGCCCCCTCCACCCGCCTGGATTTTGGAGGGAAGATTGGTGAGTTAGAAGAAATGAAGATTCATGTGTTCACACTGGTTGCAGCAGCTTTCTGTTACAGTAGAATCTGTTTCAATGTGTTTATATCTATTATTTACATTTCTTTACTGCATATTGTTGAGACCACAAGTACATTAACTCCTCTTGATCTGAGCATTTTTCACATTTTCTGCTTTACTTTTTATGAGATCCACAGAACTGTAGAACAGATGGGTCCAGTGAGTGGTGACTGGACTTAACTATATTAGGAACATTTAGAATATATCTCATTATATTATGATGATAATATCAGTTACAGTGAATGTTTACCTTCACTTTCTCTTCTCATCACCATCATCTAACCTAGGATCAGCCTGCAGAACACATGAAACAAACATGATCATTTTTTATTTATATTGTTCAATCCTAAAGTGAAATAAACACAGATACAAATGATAAATATAAATTACAGGATTAGGCATCATGTGGCCTGCCATGCATTAAATGTCCACTCACTTTGTTATAAACTGTTGAAATGATTGAACAGATTACAAAAACAGAGGATTATGTCACACATATCAAATCATTCCTTTAGAACAAATGAGTCTTAAAATTGTAATATCTTTTTATTGTCTTACAAACAAATAACGTCCACTAGATGTCAGACATGCAATTTGTTTATTCTAAACCAGCGTTTATTTATATTTATATAATAACTGAGTAATAACAGCAGAAAGGAAAGAACAAATAAGGTCTGATCAGTGAGTCTGCAGGAACAGGACTGAAAATAAGTTTAGAGAAAGTTTCTCTCAAATAATATTTTTAAATCTTTGCTGATGAAGATGATGCACATCATAATTATAAAATAATACTGCTTATTCAGGGGTAGACATAAGGATTTTTTTCAGGTTGTCCAGCAGACAACCTGTTGACAAAATCTGGTTGTCCGCAAAACAT
>JAUBOC010000071.1:19779795-19789977 GCA_032275365.1 Anablepsoides cearensis
TAAAAATAAATGTATGACTTTAATGCTTAGATCCACATTATATAAATTAAATTAGTGAGAATCTTAAATTTAATCTGCAGACTGTTAAATATCAGGAGGTACAGGAAGGAGGAGGTGAAGAAGTGACTGATCTGTGAGTCAAACACAGCTGGGTTCAGAGATTTAATATACATAGAGACAGATAAAAACATTAAATTAAATGTTATTTTCCAGTTTAGAAACAAGGCAAGAGCAGAGGCAACTTTGTGCATGCAAGATTCATTTGCAGCGGTCTCCTCTCAGCTGTCAGCAGCCGTGTGTGTGTGTGTGTGTGTGTGTGTGTGTGTGTGTGTGTGTTGCTGAGGCTTTAGTCGGAGCGCTTTAGAAAGGGGGCGGGGCTAACACGCAGGAGAGAAAAGGAGAAGAGTGCTGTCACCAAAGCTTCTAATGCTGTGTCCAAAACGGTGGGCAGGGTCCTCCGAAGGACCCAGACTACCCGGTCGAGGTGGGCCGGGTCCTTGGTAGCCCGGGAAGACCGGAAAAAAAGTGACTGTGAATTTGGACGGTCTAGCCTCCCGTCTTTACCCCGGCTTACGTCATGTCACCTAGCAACCATGACGAGGCTAAACAGAAGCAAAATTAGATCAAAATAAGAAAAATATCAAATTTTTAGCATTGTTAATATCACAAAACAATAAAAACAATCAAATGAACTTGAAGAACTAATGTACCGGCCATAGGTGCATGTTTATTTCACTAAATAACTTCATTTTTTTTCCTGACAGAAATAATATTTAAAAACATGTCTATACAACAGATAAAAGTAATAAAATTACAACCGCTTCAATTTTTGAACCGCCAGATTTTTATTTAAAACATACTTTTCTCTCGTTTCGTCCGACATTAGTAGCCAGAAAAAAAATCTCCGGTCGGGCTGCAATGCATTATGGGATATGCAGGGCCGGGAAGGATCCATCAAACCATCCTTCAATTCGGGGAAAATGAAGGACGCATTTGTCGGCCGCATCAGAGGAGTCTTCGGTTTGGGACGGCCTTCGTCGCGGCGCTATGACGTAAGCGGCCGACGAATTCGCCGTTTTGGACACAGCCTAAAAGTCTCCAAAAACACCAGGAAAAGTCGCCAGGTTTGTCACTAGTCACCTTTTGGGGACAAAAAAGGCGCTATATGGGTCTGAAAAGCTGCTAAATCTAGCGAAAATGTCACCAAGTTAGCAACAGTGCTCCGCTCGGCTCACTCCCAGGTCACATGACCAGTGAAAAACAGCCTGTGCCATTAGAAAATCTCGTTTTAACATATGAGATTATCGCAAATGTGATTAATCATTCAGCCGTAGTGAAAACCCTGAAAAGATTCAGGTCTGATCTGTTCTCAGCAGCAGCTCCAGTGACAACACATCAGAGCAGAGTTTATATCTTGTGTCTCTCCTGATGAGAACATTTTGTATAAAAGGGTCTGACTCTGAGGCGGAGCCCCCAGTCAGAGTTTTACTCACAGAGTAGGGTGATTCTGCTTCTTTAGGTGGACTTTCCATCTGGTTCTGGTTCTGGTTTCTGATGTGGGTCAGCTGACCGGGCCCTCTGTCGTCGTAGTCGTCACCATACAGGACATCAGACAGCAGGTCGGGGTCCATGCGCAGGGGGGTCTCTGGCAGCTTTCCTGGGGCTGCGATCTCCTCCTGGGTGGTCTCTGAGTGCCTCTCTGTGTGGGGGTACTGGCTGGTGGTCCCGGAGATCAGCTGCTCTTCATCTGATTTTAAAGCAGCAGAAGTAAGAGAAGAAGAAAGGAGAGAGCAGCACAGAGACAACACAAGACCTCCCAACCTCTCCTGGAGCTGGGTGGATCCGTGACCACCACGTCCTCCTCTCTGGGAATCCTGAAGATCTCACTGTGTCCGATGGGGTAGATGTTGGTGAACTGAGCCAGTTTCTGAAAGTCTGGACTCATCAGGATCTTCACCTCACACATGTCAGGCTGCTGGACCTGAACACAGAGCCAGGTTACAGAGGAGAGCTGAGGAACACGTTGTCTCTACATCTCAGGATGGCTGCCACAGCCAGCACAAACATGGCTTTAATTCAGTCAGTTTTACACAGTTTGACTGAAAGGTTTCCAGCTTTATCACTGTTCAACATAAGATGATCTCAGTCTAAAACTGCAGACAGTGTTTACCTCCCGACCCTCCAGCTCGATGACCTCACTGAACACCTGCAGCGCCACCACCTCCTCCGAGTCGCTGTACAGCCTGTTCTGGCTCACCATCACACGGGTCACCGTCGACACCAAGTTCCCCGATTCAAACTCACTGCTCCTGTTGCTGCTGTCCACTGGAACAAAACATGGTTTATCTCTTGAGTTTAGAAGCATTTTAGTGTCCAAAATGTTTCAAACTAAATATATTTGAAATTAAAAAGACAACAACTTGGAAGACATATCACTGAAGCCCAGAGAGTAAAAAAAAATCTGCTGTAAAATATACCAAGTGAGGGATGAAGTGAAACTTCTGCAGTCGTGATTTAACAATGTTTTCACAATTTCACAAGGATTACTAGTGAAGACTCCTGGAAGAAGAGGAAGTGAAAGAAACTCACAGAGAAGAGCCTGACAGTTGAACCTGGTGACTCCTGACAGCTCCACTGGGATGTCATTAACCAGGACCTGCTCTTCACCTACTGACAGGTTCAAATTGATCTGAAAAACAAAAACAACAAGGAGTTCAGTACTTTAGATCCGTCCAGGCCTTGAAACAAGTTGGCTGAGTTAGTTTGTTTCCAGGACTTTTACCTGTAAGTCGTTGAAATCTTGTAATCGTGTATCTGACAGTGTCCCTGCTGTCACATTAATCAGGACATTTTCCTGTCAAACGGACGGTTCAAAGCAAGAAAAACAGAGATGCAGAAGTTTTAATGCCCGCCAGCGACACAAAGCTAACGCTAATGTTAACAACACTGACATGTATTAGTTAACTCTTTGAGTCTTACCGTGTTCAGCTGCCTGCTCAACGTCTCCGCGACAAAAAGAAAAAACACAACACAACTACCTGGACCCTTCATTTTGGTTGTGGATCTGACTTCACTTGAAAGAACCAAATCACCTACGACGAAATGCTGCGCAGACACCAATCTGCGCATGCGCGCAGAATTTCCGAAGCAAGTTCTCGCGAGAACTGCGGACGTAGGAATGGCGGTGCTCCTTGAAACGACGCTCGGTGATATTGTTATTGATTTGTTCACGGATGAAAGGCCTAAAAGTAAGAGAATATCAAATTCTTGTTAATGAATTCAGTTTATTTCACAAACTGTTTGTTATTTGAGACAATTGAGAGGTGAAAACTAAATTACAGAACGTGATGTTAGCCCAGCTAGCTTCTGTTGCTGCGTTGGTTTAGTTTTTTTAATTTAAATTTCAAAATCAGCTGTACTTTAACATTTACACACATAAATCTAAACGTCAGTGTTTCAGAAACGATATGAAAATTTGATAAATATTGTAACCTCACAACTCTGTGCTCTTTTTTCAGCCTCCTTAAACTTCCTGAAGTTATGCAAAATAAAATATTACAACTACTGCCTCATCCACAATGTGCAGGTAAAACTAAGTGTAAAACTCTTAAAAACATTTATACGTCCACCAAACACAGTTAAAACGACAAGCAGTTGAATAAAACTCTTATTCATTTTATATAGCAAGCCCTTATTAAAAACTACTGTCATTTTATACAATGTCCAACCTTTTCATAATTCCAGTTGTATATGTTTAAGTTCCCAATGAGATGAGCTCAGAAAACATTTGTTTGTTCTCAGAGAGACTTCATTATACAGACTGGAGATCCATCTGGAAGGGGTCGTGGAGGAGAGTCTGTGTACTGGTCAGTCATCACGGCTTCTGAAGGTTTCTTTTTGCACGATGATGGTGATGAAAACTTATTTTCTCCTCTGGGTTAATAGTAAACTGTACGGAGACCAGGCCCGCTTCTTTGATGCAGAAAAAGCTCCACGTATCAAACACAGGAAGAGGGGGACGGTGTCCATGGTGAACAATGGAAATGATCAACATGGCTCTCAGGTGGATGAGACGGATTTACTGTCTGTGTTGAAACATTCTTTAATTCTTCTTTTATACTGTTGAGATCTTCTTTTCTTCCATGTACATACTTTTTGAGATATTCAGCTTTTCCTTTCCTTTTTTTCTCATTGAAAATGAATGGAGCTGTTTCTGCAGCCTTACTGCCAGAAATTACCTTTTGTTGTAATTCTGCTTTTTTAAACTTCTTACTGCTTAAAATCAGCAACAATGCTCTTTCTGTTTCTTTGTGCTGATTTCAGCTATTTTAGCTTCTTAAAAAAATATTTTAGCAATTTTTAGGCTATTTTCAGCTATTCAGGAAAAATCTTGTAGCATTTAGCATTTGCACTGCATTTTCACAGGTAATGCAAATTCTCAAGTCTAGTTGACACTTTAAAGTCAGAAGACCAGCTCTACAAAACATGAATAATTCATATAAAAAGTTTTTGTACGTGTCTGTTGTGTTACAGGCAGGACTTCATGTTTGTTTTCTCTTTTAGTTTCTCATTACGACTGGTGAAAACCTGGACTATCTGGATGGAGTGCACACTGTGTTTGGAGAAGTTACTGAAGGGATGGACGTCCTGACAAAAATCAATGAGTCCTTTGTCGACACAGATTTTGTCCCGTTTCAGGATATTAGGTGAGTCAGGGCAAACTAGTGATTCTTAATGCCAACATTTTCTGCTTCATATTCTAAAACCTGAATTTATGGTCTGTTGGTGGTCAGGTCTGCTGACTATAAACCAGAGGCTGTGTGCAACTTGCATTATTTATGCTAGTTCGCTAGCTGTAGCAACCCCTGAAGAAGGGAGAAACAGAAAAACAGTGTTATTTAGTTTTAGTTGTGTTGGGTAAAACCCCGAGCCTGTAATGGAGACAGATATGTAAGACAGAGGAGATGACAGTGGAAAGCACAGGATGATATCTTTAGGTCAGCAGAAGAGAGGTTGTAACTTCTTGGCCTGAGGAATAAATGAGGGTCTTCATAGAATATATTTATATTTCCATCACAATGTTCAGCTCTTCAACATCTGCACTTAGATTTTTTTTATGGAATCATTTTAAAAACTTTTCAGTATGTTATAGGTCTTGTACAATTCTGGTTCAAATGAAGAACTTTATGTTTACTTGATTGTTAACTAACTAATTATATTTGAGTTAATATTGCCTTAATGAATAGTGATTAAAAAATTAACCTGTTAACTCTGATGTTAAATGTCATGGTTGAAAATTTGGGTGCATCTAACTTTTGTGCTAGTGCGCGTAAAAAAAAAATGCTAGGCGCACCGGTGCAACCAGTGCAAGATGTTAGTCTAGAGCCCTGAATCATTAATTAGTATAAACAAAAATATCAGCAGATTAAAACAATCAGTCTTTTCTGACTTATTGCTGATGAGGGATTGAAACAGTCATTTCTTCAGGTGGCCTAGGTGTCACTGTTGTCAGACTAAAGAGCTTCACCTGTCATCACTTAACTGTTAATGTCACCTGAAGTTTGACTTTGAGATCAATTTAAAATGACAGTGATGTGATTTTTTTAAATGGACTTGTCTTGTACTAACTTTTACCATGTTTCAGCTGTGTGATTCTTTCTCCTAACTTTAGCCGGTGTGTTTTAGAAGCAGGACACAAGGCTGCTCTGCTCTGCTTCATATCTTCGTGTAGTGTTTGTTGTCATCTGACATCATCTGATAATCTCAACATCTGTAACATTTTGCTTCAGAATAAATCACACAGTGATTCTGGACGATCCATTCGATGACCCTCCAGACCTGCCTGTGCCCGACCGATCCCCTGAGCCCACCAAGGAGCAGCTGGATGTAAGGACATCTAGCTTATCTTAATATCTTAGTTCAGCCATTTCAGAAGAGCGTTGTCTAAAAAGAAAATTTATGAACAAGAGAGCCTGAGTTTTCTGTTAAAATACAGTCTGAATGACTGAACTGAGTTAAAGTTAAGACAAGCAGAACAGATGCTAACAATGGCAGAAAACAAGCTAAATGCAGCAGAGACTGTAGCTAAAAGCAGCAAAATCAAGTAAAACCCGAAAGAGGCGAATCTGACAAAATTAACAAAAAGAATGCTAAAGATAAAATAAGCTAAACTAAGATAAAACATAGCTTCTATCCTAAAACATTGTACAGTTTTTTCATGCAAACACTGTTTTATAAACCTTTACACCTCTGTTAATTTTGCCTTGCAAAGATTTTTTGCATATAGTTTTCTGATTATTCAACACTAGCAGCAGTTGGCAGTAGCACCTCTGAGTCGTCCAGGAATCACATTCTGCAAGAATATGATCATCTTTACTCTGAATCTACAAATAAATGTTAATCAAAATTTAAAAGTTTAACTGTTTATAAAACTATTAAGACTAAACACAGCACACTCCATTTTGGTTTCAGCCTTTTTAAAAATATCTGATTTTATCAGTTCTGTTACACATAAACTGTATTTCTTTAAGCCGAGGTCATTTAAGGAGCTGTCTACAGCAGGAAGGATAATAACTACATACTGTATAACTTTTACACTGAAACAGAAACAAAATGACTGAACTAAATGTCCAGGATGCTGTCAGAAACACCATGAAAACTAATACAGATTTAGACACTGTAAGTAGGTTTTATCAGTGGCGCCTGCAGAAATATCTTTCAGGCGAGGCCACTGAAAACCCAGTGGTGGCACACCAAAACTAATATCCATAACATATGACAATGACAATTTATAAACTATGGCAATACAGGAGTAAAGGATTTGCCATCAGACGTTCAGTTTGTAATTAATTTCACTGATTCTGTGACGTCCAGAGACCAGAACCAGAAACTCCCAGACCCCCCAGAAAATTTTAAATGATGTTGATGCCATTTCCTGCATTCTGGTGTATTTTAACAGGTTGTTAAACAGTTTTACCTACATATGAAAACATGTTGTGTAAGTAGTCTATAAATCATGTGGAATGAATTTATTAATAGAAACAGCGCTGAGAGAAGTAATGTTTTGTGGTAAAAGTTGGGGTTCAGATGAATAAAATTTTAAATGTGACGGGGACACTTTCCTTCACAAATAATTGCTGTGATGCCGGTCATTTTATTTAAAAAAGTCAAAATATACATTTTAAAGACATTTACATGGAACAAGCTTTCAATTTTAAAGCCTCCTCTTCTATGTATGTTAAAAACATTTTTTTGTTTTGTTTTTTTTTAGCTTGTTGATGTTTACGTTTGTGAACAACTTAAATTAAAAATCCCCACAACTGAAAATAAAGAATAAAACGAGCACAATTACAAACTACACCTACTGTAGCATTATCCCAAGCTATTCAGTTATTTGCTTTTTCATGACATATTAGTTGTAATAAATGTGATTTTGGTCTGTGAGAGAAGACTGGAGTAACTGGAGAAAACCCACTCTTGCACTGGGAGAACATGTAAACACAGAACAGAAAACTGATCTAGCAACCTTCTTCCTTACAGGCAACATGTTGCTCTACCAACTGTGTCACTGTGCTGCCTAATTTTATATGTATTACAGAATTATTTAATTTATTTAATTAACTATATATTTAATTAAACTATATCTATGAATATAACCTGAGATAATCCATCTTCATTTTGGAACACTGGTTTTAAACTGGTTGTCCTTATTCACAGGAAAAGCCTGGGTACTTAAGTGAATAAAACTGGGGGGGCAGCAAATATTTAGGGGGGGCATGCCCCCCCCCCCCCCCCCCCCCCCCCGCCGCTGGCGCCCCTGGGTTTTATCAACACAAAGGTTGATATGTTATAAGGTTGTAAATCCAGATTACTGTGTCTTAAATAGCTACATGTCTTGCTGTGCTTCTGCAGAGTGGTCGCATCGGAGCTGATGAAGTCATCGACGACACTGAAGGGAAAGGAGTCGAGGAGCTGGAGGAGAGGCTGCAGGAGAAGGATGCTAAAACTAACGCCATCCTCCTGGAGATGGTGAGTCAAACACCTGCTGAGGGTTCTGCAGCTGCAGTCTGAGCCTGGTAGGAACCCTCCTGTGCTGGACTTCTCTCCAGGTGGGTGACCTCCCTGATGCAGATGTGAAGCCACCAGAGGACGTTCTGTTTGTGTGCAAACTGAACCCGGTCACCACAGACGAGGACCTGGAGATCATCTTCTCTCGCTTTGGGTCCATAAAAAGGTGACGGCAGTTTTTCTCTTCCTGTTTTTTCTTTATTATTTTTAACGGTTTGCTTCAGTGTGTCCATCTTTCCTTTGTTTATTAAATGCTTTGTTAATGACTAGGGATGCTAACAGTTAATCGACTTACGATTAAATGTCAAATAATGATTTATTAGATTAAAATTTCTTCCATTTGATTAATTGAAAACATCTGTTTAAACCTTGTTTCAGTGTAGTTTTAACTTCATCCAGCAGAGGGCGCTGCTGCTCTACCTCGGCCCTGTTGAACCGAGCAGTGCGTGTGTCTTATTTAGTTTTATTTGCAACACAACAATAATAATAATGGGCTACAACAAACTTGGAGGAAAAGCACAGAAGGCTGTACCGGACCATCCACCAGTATGATGCTTAAAACAAGAGAGCAGGATCAGTCAGTTACTCACACAGCTGCACAATGAATTGTTTAAATAATACTGTACTTTTTTAATTTAGTGTGTAAAAAAATAGCCCTTCATGTCATAGAAAGACCCTTGATTCATGAGAAATGTCAGGTTTTTAGGAAAATGACCACTTATCAATTAATCGTTAGTCGATCGATAAGATCAATCAACTTTAATCCATTAATTGTTAACTTTCACCACTATTAATGACGTTTCTTGTTCTTTATAGTTGTGAGATCATCAGGGACTGGAAAACTGGAGATTCTCTCTGTTACGCTTTCATTGAGTTTGAAAAGGTGAGCGACTGATCAGCCGTAACATTTTTAACAACTTATTTAATGTTTAGTGGGTTTTAGTTTCACTGGACCGGTTAAGGTCTGCTGTGGTATCTGACACCCAGCTGTCAGCAGCAGATCCTGTCAATGTTTGGGAGGGAAACTGACTTTTTACCCTGTTCCTTTCAGATAAAACAAGTTTACTTTCTTAGGTTTTAGCCGTGTGCACAGGTGGTTAACCACAGGTGGTTATTATTATTCAGCGTTGCTGAAGACGCAAATACAGTCCTTCAAAAGACATTTGAGTTTAAGATCAAAAGATGAGCATGAGACAAGAGTTCTGAATGTCAGCTTTTATTTCCCCGTATTTACATGTGATGCAAAGACTGACATGTCTATCTGTCTGTATATATTTTAATGAGGCTGTAATTTTGTATGACTTTTTGTACAAATAGTCTTCATTATCCGTGTTCCATTCGTTTTTCTCACTTAAATGGTCCTTTAACCCAACAAAGAAACAACCTGATAACATTAGGATTTTCTGATCAGGTGTTCATAAGTATTTTAGAAAATGTGGAAAAACCCTGCAGGATGTACAGAATTTAATCAGTCATAAACTTATTTTGTTTTTGTTATGGTGTGTTGATTATGATCCCATGGGTAATGACTAAGTTTTTATCATAGAGAAGTGAAAGTTGTATAAATATATAAATGATTTCATATCTGACTTGCTCCCCGCTGTGGGAATAAAACTTTAGACCTTAGAAGGTCAGACATTGTGGAGTTTGATCTGATTTATGACCCGTGTTTACAGCTTGCCTGAAGTCGCTCGTTGTAAACCTTCAAATTCACACCTGTGTGAGATAACAGGAACACCTTTAGTTTATCAGTGGAAAACCCTCTGTAAACATTTCACTGCAGGGGGTTCTGGAGGATCTGAGCAAGCAGTGTTTGAGAAGTTTTACAGACGTCAGCAGAGGAAGCTGTGTCTGGATAGTTTCACTCCAACTTTCTGAACGGTTCGTGTACAGCAGCCAAAACACTTGTCGTTTTAAATATGGCATAGCAGTCCTCGAAAAAGTGTATATCACAATCGAATGCTCAGATTATATGTTGTGATTAATAGGGGTGTAACGATACATCGTTCTATATCGATATATCGATTTGAATGGTTCGTGATTCAGTTATATCGTGGCAAAATGAAAATCGTGATCTATATCGTCATGATATTCTTGATGACAATAGATAACTAT
>JAUBOC010000071.1:19919003-19930521 GCA_032275365.1 Anablepsoides cearensis
ATAATAATAATAATAATAATAATAATAATAATAATAATAATAATAATAATAATAATAATAATAATAATAATATGCACACTAAGACGTTCACCTTTATTTTTTATTTTTATTTCACAGCTACGTGCAGTTCTTGTATCAATATGTCAACATTGTTTTTGTTTACCATGCTTTCGCACTGCTCCACGTGCACTTAAGCAAAGCAAATGTAAGTATTGTATATCACCGATATAAAACAATATTTATGCAATTAAAAACTATTTTTATTTAGCGCTTTAATTTTTTTGTGTGATGTTTTTATATTTTGAATTATAGCCTACTGCCTTTTATTTTGAAGTAGCTGTCGAATGTCACGTGACAAAACGCTTTAGCTGCACTATGACTGACAGTTTTCTGAACCAATCACAAATGACGACATGAAATCCTGCCACTGGATTGGTCAGTTCGGGTTTGACGTAGGTACAGGGCCGAATAAAAACACCGCACGCGGTTCATTCAGCGCTTTACACAGTATGGCCGGCGATATTAGCTAGCGCTCGCTTACGGTATTCTCTGTAAAAGGGAACGCGGTAACTCAAGAAAATCAACATCTGAATTACTTAAAAGGACTGTACCTCAATAAATTATAGCTAATCGAGGAAGGAATAATTAAGCTACGAACGTTGTAAGCGACGTTTATCATTTGTTATTGGGTGTCTGTTGTCTCATGATGGAGGATAACGGTGCACATTTCTTCGAGGGGACCGAGAAGCTGTTGGAGGTGTGGTTCTCTCGGCAGGATGAGACCAAAGGAACCGGGGACCTCCGTACCATCCCAAGGTTTGAGTCGTTTCCGTATTCTCCGGTGTAGTGTCAGTCCAGCGTAGCGTAGGTAAAACCCCGCCACCACATGTCTGGCTTTCATTGCTTCACGTCTGGTGATAAACATTTAGCTAAGCGTCATAAAATCTTCATTTATTCGTCTTTAGCCTGTTAGCTTGAAAGCGAAAAACTTGGCCTAACTGCACGGGACTAAGTTAGCTAACACGGTCAATGAAAATGGCCACCTCCCCTTTAACCAGAGCACTTTAGAGCTGAGTCATTCATTCCTAATTTTATCTTTTTACATTGTAAATATTATATCGTTATGTTTGTTTCTTTTGTTTTTATTCTAATCGTTACACATGAAGGGGTTTACGAGTGTTTAAATCTTGACAGTGACGTGATGTTAGCTAACCCATGTTACTTCCTGGAAGAAAAAATGTAAACCTCTGCTTTGCTCTTCTGGATGATTTTACGTAGTCGACGTTAAACCCTTCTCTGTATTTAAATGTCATTTAAACCCATGCTCTGTCAGGTTAGTTAGACTGCCATGGTCGAGTGACATTTTTAATCCTTAAAAAAAAAATTGCGCGCACGCGGATATTTTTTTTCACCACCTTAGTGTGATTTAATCAAGGTGTCAAAACACGACGATCCTTTTAAGTCTGGTATTAGAGAAACGTCTTGGTTTTAGTTTATTTTAATGAAGAGTTATTTCCCTGCGTCATTCATCAACAACCATCCAGGCAGGGAGGAGGGAGGGGGTTAAGCATGTGCTCGCCCTGTCCGCTGCTTCGGTGGCGGTCACCGTCTCCTTTTAACAAGACCCCTCCAAACCGGGTCAAAACCACCTGAAAACTGGTTTCTGGACACTTAAAAGCAGCCTTTGTTTTAGTTGACAGGGAGGTGTGGTGCTGCTGTCTTGTGGAGTAAAGTCTGAGACAGCGTTATCCCTAATAATACTGCTGAGATCCTGCAAACAAAGCATTTTGTTTGTTTCCAGTCATCTTATTAATAATGCTGCAGTAATTATCTGGTGTGTTTGTTAAAGAGAGCCTGCAGTCCCTGCTCAGGTCACGTTTCCAGCCATGAGGGCTCTCCCCTCCCTGCTCCTCTGATTGGTCGGAGTTCCCTCCCTCTCTGGTTTGTTCAGAGGCCTTTGACTGGTTTCAAACAGAGGAGGATGGGACTGTTTCAGACACATCCATATGCAGGATAATGATGAACTTTGACCCGCTTTTTACCACACGAAATTCTTGTCTTGCCACGTGCTACAATAGGTTGAGGGAGAAACTGAACGAACTTGTACTTTTTACAGGGTTATAATGAATCAAACTGTCACTTCCCTGCTGTAATGTGCAGGAAGAAAAAATACCACTGCACAGATTTTAATAATGCATGCCTAAAGGATGTTTGTAACAATTGTTAACTACAAAATGGTCTAAGTGGGCTGAGCTCACACATTTTTCGGGAAAATGCTGAGGTTGCTATGGAAACGCCATTGAAATTGAACCAATTCAACCATCATGCAGACGTGATGTAATTGCTCTAAACTCATTTGTGTTCAATTTAAACAATTCCAATGGCATTTCCGTAGGTCGATGTTAACATTCACACTGGAGGTCCTAATGCTCAGTTATAATTTTATTTTTGTTGTGAATGTTCACGTTATATTTTAAATACAACCTCTATCTGACTCCAGTGTGAACTCTGCACGGCCCGGATGCAACCCATGGCTAAACATGGATTCTACTTAATAATTATCTGACACGTTTAATTATTTAGTTCAGTGTTTATAAGGGGTGTAAATCACCAGCGTTATGACGATACAATGTTTCTCCATTACGATTCAATTCACATGTCTGCGATCCATATAATGCGATATCATCAAAAATGTGAAGACTATGTAGATCAATATTTTCATTTTGCCTCAATTATAACTGAATCATGAACCATTCAAATCAAGATCGATGTATCGTTACACCCCTAGTGTTTATGCCTGAACCTGCCTCTGACCGGATGTTCCCATGCATCATTTATTTATGGATTGAAGCAACGTCGAACATCGATGGTGATAATGTGTAATCGCATGGCACCAATTGCAAAGTGGCAAATATTAATTGGCAGTTCACGGTATGATGTTGCCCAACCCTATTAACGTGATTATTCTACAGACTAAATCCTCATCATATCATACTTTGAGAAGTTTTCAATTTTGATAGACTGCGCCCTTAGCATTTGCCTGTGCTGCCTATAGCCCAGGCTGTAACTTTATTTAACATTTGGTGTGGTAGTAGCTGAGATTGCTCCCCACTCATGTTTTCAGCTCTAACCGATTGTGCACAATCTTGTTTTTTTCTATTCACCATTTGGCATCCAGTCTGAAGATGAAACATGCTTTAAACTACAGGAACTGTTTCAGTGTAACTTTCAGGAAGTCAGCACTGGATGTGTCTGCACCAGGTTTCTACAGCTCGTGTCTGTTAGGAGTAAAGTGTCACCTGTCAGTCTCCATTCTTTCCACAGTGTTACACAACCAGCTCGTGTCCTGTTTTCACAGCCGTTATAAGACTTTACTGGTCATTAACCAGAACACACAAGTCTGAAAGGGAGAATTGTGGTCATTCGGGTGAATGAGGACCGGCATTAATTTCCAGCCAGAGGGCAGATTACCGGCTTAGACGGACACAGTCAGTGGATCAGGCTCACTGGACATCAGCCAGTGTCCTAATAAGTCCAGAAGGGCATCAGATTTACAAATGTGGAGCTTTCTCACATTACCTCTGCTCCTCGGGGTTCTGAGGGTCGCCGTCCGTCTCAAGTGATTGGAAAGGGCAGCTGTCCCAAAGGACACACAGTCAAATATTTCATTAGGCCCGTCTTACTGTCAGGTTCTCCTCCAACAGTGACTGGATTGTATTGTTTTGATTGATGGGGGTTTACCACCTAATTTTATTACAGAATCTTAATCTAGCTCAAGAGCTAAACTAAAGTGTGGTTCTTCAGGGGTTTTTTCTACACCCCACCTCATAAGGTTTGTTTATTACATGCTCCTACTTCCTGAAGTTGCACAACCAGAGGATTTTTGTCTGAAGCACCTGTGCTGCAACACACCCACTTAGTAAACCAACAACTTTCCACAAACTGGGTTCTTTGATTGGCTGAAGAGTTGATACTTCTCTTCAATCGCGTGACAAACTTAATGTTTTTGTGCTTTCATTAGAAAGTAGTAAACTATGTCTCCTGAGCGTCTCGGTCTTCTGTGAATGAATGAATGAACCGTTCCTGGTAGCTCCTGGCAGTTTAATCTGGTCTTTTTTTTTATTTGTGGAAGTTTGATCCTGCTGAGCTTCCAGATTTAGCCTTCAGTGTACGTTCCGCTCTAAACTGGGAGGGACCCACCTCTCCGGTATCATTGTCACTCTGTCAGGAAGCCCAACATGTTTCAACAGCCCCTCGTGTCATTTCTTGTCAAACACGTTGGTGTGTCTCTGCACTGCAGTAGATTTTATCAGTCGTCTCAGGGCCAGGCAACAAACCTGTGCTTGTAATTTAAAGGTTTAGGAGAATATAAGATTCTGAATTATTTTAAATGTCAAACAACAGTTGTATTAATCTTTAACAGCGTCAGCAGTTGCTGCTGCAGTGTTTGTTCCACTGGAGTTGTTATAACTTCCTGTAGTAGAAACGTGTTGCAGTAAACTTTTTCTTTGCAGGTCTGAGTAATAGTTGAAGTTATCATAACATGACTCTAGTATTAACTTAAATTAAATTTCAGTGATAAATTGTTGGCTTTTCTATGCAGTTTTTTTACAAGTCTGCATCTAACTATTTGTCAGAAGTCTTGTTTTGTGCTCATTATGCACATGAAATTATATAAATCAGTTTGTGTAAAATCACAGACCTTTTGATTTGTTATCAGGTTGAGAGGTGCATAAAGTTTACACAACATCAATAACTAAAGATTTAAAATGCAAAAGGTACATTTATTAATTTATTTTTGTGAGTCATGCTTTTGTTGAGCCATTATAATTCTCAGCTATGTTTTGAAGTTGTTTTGTCCTCACAGTCAGTCCACATTGTGTTCTGTACAAAATGCATGTTGTGTAAGTGGCCGTCTGGGGCCTCATTATTAGTGTTTTTACTGTAGGGACAGCCAGCTCATTATGTGTGCATTTTATCAGTAGTGGCTGCAGTAAGGCAAGCTGAATAAAAGAAGCAGGTTTTAGTTTGAGTCACTCCTGCACTGGTTTTGTTTATATGCATAGATGAGTCTTGTGCATCTGAAGCAGCAGCACGTTTAAATGTGTTATTAACTGCAGGAAATAGTCCCCAAATTAAACGAGAATCAGTCTGCTTTGCTTTTGACCCTTTTTTAAGTGATTTTAGTTGATAAAACTGAGGATTTATTAGATTGTTTACAATCAGAAACTCATAATTCAGATGATTGGTGGTGCAGTAGAAAGCAGCAGAGAGGGCAGGGAAGCACATGCTGCTGTTCTCGCGAGCTTTCTGCAGCTGTGAGGAGGCCCGGTTCTCCTTCCAAGCTTGTATTGGAAAATGTGACGCAGCTGCTTTTGCACTGCAGCTGTTTTTGAGCAGCAGTGGGAGGAGGAGGAGGAGGCTGCAGCCTCTGTTGTTGAAGACTTTGGAGCCTGCAGTAACCACATGTAACTGAGCGTGTCGCTGATTTTTGCTGTAAACACACAAAGGTCTCCTTTATTTAAGAGTAAAATGTAACATTAGTGAAACAAAGACGTTTCTTTGAGGGAACAAACTATTGCAAATTTTTTCAGCATCAGTTGGTTTGTTTCCCTTTTAAACACATTTTGCAGAACAGACTGGATTTTTGGTTCCTTTTCTGCTTAGACTACAACAGAGATGGTTATTTAAATAGACATTTTAAAGAATTTTAAATATGTTGTGTGCTTATTATACATTGCTGACATGTGCAACTACAGTAGAGCTTAAAGAAACTGAATACTGTCTTATTGCAGAACATTTAAAAAGTAAAACATGTGTTTAGATTTACTTTATAATAAATTTAAATAAGCTAATGTTTGTCATTTCTTCTTGTGTTCAGGTTTGAGTGGGACAAACTTTTGGAGAATGTGCATTGTTTGATCATAAGTGTGACAAAGACCGACAAGCAGGAAGCTTATATACTCAGGTAAGTTCTCTGTGTGTACACTAATAATCATTGTACTGTTGGGTAATCAGGGAGGAAATGAATCAAAGCAAAGTTTTCATTTTATCCTGAAATTGAGGAAGTATGAAGGCCAACAGTCTATGCAGCTCAGCACCAAACCTCACTGAGTGTGAAAGAGGAAACACTTTAAGCACTTTGTTTGCACAAAGAGGATTTTATAGTATACGATATAAAGTACTTCAAATTTTGGGGGGGTCTTCAAGTTCTGCAGAAACCTGTTAACCACTCATCTAAAACGTGCAGAATAGTGGACCTCCAGAACTAGGTTTGAGGACCACTGGTCTAGAGTTTTATGGTTGTAATTTAAATGTTTTCTATTATCTTTTCTTCTTCTCTGCAGTGAGAGTAGCATGTTTGTCTCCAAGAGACGTTTCATTTTGAAGACATGTGGAACCACCCTCTTACTGCAAGCACTGGTGCCTCTGCTGGAACTAGCCAGGGAGTACTGCGGCTTCGACGCCATCGAGGTCAGAAACGCTGCGTCTCTAACAGTCTGGAGCTTTCAGCTGATGTCGGCGTGGCCATCAGGAACAATAACTCTTTTTGTTTTCTGGCAGAATTTCTTCTACTCCCGCAAGAACTTTATGAAGCCGACCCATCAGGAGTTCCCTCATCGAAACTTCCAGGAGGAAGTGGACTTTCTCAGCCAGATTTTCCCAAGTATGATCCACTAAGAGTGTCTTTTTAATGAATTAATATCTATCAAATGCATGAGTATTCTAAAACACTCCTCCATACTAAAACTAAATCCAGTTCTGTTTTTAGCAGTAAGTGTTTTAAATTTGCTGGTGAATGTTTAATATTTAAAGACCTAAAATAAAATCTATATTATGTTTGTTTAAATAGTGACAAACTGACAGTTCAGTTGATCCAAAGGTCTTTAGAAGGATTAAAGACTTGTCATAAACTGAATGCAGATTTAAAGACACTGAACAGCCAAATGATGGGTGGTAGTAAAACCAGAACACTTTGTGCTCAAGATTCCTTCAGTTTTAAAGTATGGAAGTTGAGTTTTGTAGTTTCCAGATTTTTTTAAAAAATGTATGAAAGAGGAAAGAAAAACAGTGTAGACAAATATTCGTGAAGTGTCTTGCCCTAGGACACAATGACTGAGACGGCTGGACCGGGTATCGAACCGGCGACCTTCTGGTTCTGGGACGGCTCCCTTAACCACTCCGCCACAGCCGCCCCATAACTGTCATTATTTTCTCCTGAACTTGGCTCAAAGTGAAACAAAGTAACATCAATGGGGAACTTGAAAGGAACTCTTTGGTCCTGGTTTATTGAAACAATATTATTGGAACTCTGGTGGGGACTCAAAATATATCAATGCATCCAAAATGTATTGATATTTCTTACAAAAAATGATGTCACAGACTTTAACCCCTCTGTTTGGACACTTGGGTCAAACATTACAAGTATTTTGATTTTAAAAGAAACTCATAAATGATATTGGGAAAAGTGTAATTTCTAGATCTGTATAGAAACCCTGTTGTGTTGTTCTAACTCTGTCTGTTAATTGAAGAAGACGATGCATTGATTTGCAGGATGTTTGAACTGTATTTATCTGTGTTCCTCTCAGATGGTGCAGCCTATTGCATGGGGCGTTTGAACTCTGACTGCTGGTAAGCATCATGTGACCTGTGGGTTCAGACTGCTGCTGATATTGTTAGATATGATGCTGCAGCTGCTGACCGTGTTGTAGAGCTTCTCATGTTCATGTCTGAACAGCTAGTTGTAGAGTGATAACTGCTGCCAGGCTGTGAAGGTTTGTCTTCTGGCCGCTCCTCCTTCAAATGGAAGCACGTTCTGACGGCTCAGCCCGCTGGGACCTGACTAACTCCTGGCTTGTTGCTCTCAGGTACCTGTTCACCCTGGATCTGCCAGAGTACTGGGAGAACAAGCATGCAGATCAGACGCTGGAAGTTCTGATGAGCGACCTCGATCCAGCAAATATGGACCAGTTCTTCATGAAAGACGGTGTTTCTGCAAGTGAGGTCACTCGTGTAAGTAGACAGGAGGCTGTGAAGGTCGCAGTGGGGTCAGAGAAAATGTTGACGTTGTCTTTGCTGCTTCTTTCAGAGGAGTGGAATTCGTGACCTGATACCAGGTTCTGTGATCGACGCCACAATGTTTAACCCTTGTGGATACTCAATGAATGGAATGAAGACTGATGTGAGTGATGATGATGATGTGCTTCACATTTTGTCATGTTGTAAACACATGTTGACGTGTGCTTCCACGCTCAGGGAACATACTGGACCATCCACATCACCCCGGAGCCAGAGTTCTCCTACGTCAGCTTTGAAACCAACCTCTCCCAGACGTCATACGACGACCTGATCAGAAGGGTTGTGGAGGTGTTCAAGCCAGGGAAATTTGTCACCACGCTTTTTGTCAATCAGGTGTGTTTTTACAGGAACATAATCAGAAGTGTTAAAGGAAAATACTTGGATTGATCAAGCTGTCGAACAGTTTTCACTTTGATCAGCTACAACTCAAACCAGCTGATCGAATTTAGAAAAATCTGCTTTTTATCCATTTTAAACATCAGTTCTGAAAAATCCGACACCTGCTTTGGTCTGTGAACGCACCACCTGCACAAGAACAAGCACGTGGTTTATGCTGGTTGTGAAGAAGAGACTTTCTCACTAGTTGTAGGCAGTTAGAGCAGACAAACTACACTCACTTGTTAAAAGGTTTTATTCTGTTCTCTCTGCTTGGTTCATTTATATTAATGTTAATTAAAAAACCTCTTTACAAAGATGAAAAATAAATGATGTAACAGTAATTTGTTGTTGGATATTTAGTGTTACATTTTACTCACTTTTTGTCTCCATTATTTGACAGTTATCTCTTCTACATCCTGGGTCAAATAATGTCGTCATATATCTACTTTTTACTAGAGGATGTGCATGTTGTCAGTGTGGGTTTATTTGAGGTTTTATTTGTGACCCATCATGTTGAAATGAGGATTAAGTCAAACTTAGTCAAAATGATGAACTACATTTTCAGATTCCTGCTTAAAAAGCTACATTTTGATACCTGGATCATCCTGATATCATAAGCTTTTCCAGAGAGATGATTTAATTTGTCTTGTTGGTTACATTAATACATTACTGTTTGGTCTGAATCCTAATTTTATGTAAATTTATTGAGTATTTTTTAGGGCTGTAACGAGACGAGATTTTAATATTAGTTTCAAAAAAACTTTAAAGATCTATTTTATGCTGCAAAAATGTTTTTATTCTGTTTTAACATTTTTTTATTACAAACTCAACTGATATCTTCCTTTTTCTGACTTCTTGAATCTCCTTAGACCTTAGAACAGTGCTTTAACTATGCGTGGCCGTCCAACATCATATAAAACTTTCCAAAAACTAAACATAAATATAAAACAAAACAATTATTCCTTTTCTTTATGTCTTTACTTATTCTATGACATTTAAACTTAACAAAAATTCAACCTAAATAGAAAACAATAAGTTATTATTCTTTCCTTTATGAACATCTATCAGATCTCTTCTCTGGTCCGACCGCTTTAGGAAGGGGGAGGGGCTCGCTGATCGCAGAAGAGAGGAGGAGAAAAGTGCTTGGAAAGAGCTGTCGCCAAAGCTTCTAAAAGTCTCCAAAAACCCCGGGAATTCGTAGATTTATCACTAGAGGGGTCTAAAAAGTTGCTAGCTCTAGTGTCTAAGTTGCTAAGTTGGTTAGTGAGACAACAGTAGCTCTCAACGAGAAATATCGCGGGAGTTTAATATCGCGAGATCTCGTACAACGAGATCTCGTTACACCACTAGTAATTTTTAATGTTAATATAGAGGAAACCTGAAATAGTATTTGTATATTAAGATTTCCCGGATGGAAAGAAACACAAACATTGTTATCTTTACAAGGAAAAATGTAAAATTTTAAGGCACTTTTCCTCAATCAGGTTTTTTGTTGCTTCTGCTAAAAAGCTTCAAATATTTTTTAGGATTATATTTCAGACAGTTCATTCAAATGATACATTGATAAAACATTCATTTCTTATGATTTGACAAAATGCATATTTTGCACACGTTTAATTTAAAACTCTATATCTGCCTGTTTCTTCACATCCCACTTTAGGACTTAATCCTTGTTTTGATGTGACGAGTCACATTTGTTGTGAGATTACAGATAATCTTGACTGTGTCTGACATGTTGTACAGGTTAATTCATTGAAAATGCACACGCTTGTGTTTTTCTATCCCTAAATCATCATTGATCCATCTTCTCCCTCCACAGAGCTCTAAATGTCGCAGTGATTTCTCTTCTCCCATGAAGCTGGAGGGCTACAAGCGTCTCGACCGCCAGTTGGCTCAATTCAACGATTATAATTTTGTCTTCACAAGCTACACAAAGAACCGCCAGCAGAACCAGCAGAGCTGAGGGTTCCAGATGAAGAAGAGGCGTAAACAGAGCTGCTCCTCTTCCTCCTCCTCCCCCCTGGTGTCCTGCTGCCGCCGCCCGGCGCGCCCCTGCTTCACGGCTGCGGCCTCCAGTTTGAGTTGTTTGAAATGTTGTAACTGTGACTTAGATCTCTTGCATGAAAGCTCTTCTCTTTGTCTCCATATTCTAGCTGACTCTTGCTGTGATTCTGAGGTGCATGTAGAGGAGTTAAACAGGCTGCCTCCCTGCACCCGCTGCACCCCCTGCACCGCTCCCTTCCTGCAGGTCTCCCCCCTCATCCCCCACAGACAAGGCTTCCGCCCACACTAGGCCAGGGCCCTGGCATGCTCAGACCGGTCAGTCAGCTCCAGAAAACTCTGGCACTTTTTAAACCTGCAGTTCTGAGCTGGTGCTGGTCTCTGGGCTCTGACTGCAGCAGTTTGACTCAAACATTCCAGATTTCATCAGACACCAGCCTGGTTTCTACTCAAGTGTTTAAATCAGTTAAAGCACAACCTGAACATAAGATTCATGTGGTTTTTTTTTTACATATTTCTAAGAAATAAATATGGGAAAAATGGTTCAGTTACATGCAGACATTTAATAAAATAAATAATAATGATTTACTGTGATACTTTATTTATTGAACCTTTTATTTACACAGCTTTGAGTCATGACGACTCATTTTCATTAAAACACTTCAGAAATAAAGAGATGCAGGTGATGAAATAAACTCATGAATTCTGTTCTGCAGCTGTAGTCTGAAATAATTGGACAAACCTGGCCTTTTTATATTGAGGAGAGAAATAAAAACTGTTCAAACATGTTCAGAATCCTGAACCTTCTTGTGTCAGCCTGAGCCCAGTGACCTGCTGCCTCCAGCGTTTCCTCATTTTTACCTCTAAATGTGTTTTATTTTAACTGCACTTCCCTCTAACAGCCAGTTTGTCAGTGTCTGGTTGTTCACAGTGCGCCAGGTCGTCTGCAGTCATTCTGTGCAGGTTTGTAACCCCCCGGGGGGGGGGGGGGGGGGGGGGGGGGGGGGGGGGGGGGGGGGGGGGGGGGGGGGCGGGGGGCGGGGGGGGGGGGGCGCGGGGG
>JAUBOC010000071.1:19986103-19997578 GCA_032275365.1 Anablepsoides cearensis
CATCTATTCATCTGTTCATCCATCTATTCATCCATCTATTCATCCATTCATCTGTTCATCTATTCATCCATCTATTCCTCTGTTCATCCATCTATTCATCTGTTCATCCATCTGTTCATCTATTCATCTATTCATCCGTTCATCTATTCATCTGTTCATCCATCTATTCATCCATTCATCCGTTCATCTATTCATCTGTTCATCCATCTATTCATGCATCTGTTCATCTATTCATCGGTTCATCTTTTCATCTATTCATCTGTTCATCTATTCATCTGTTCATCTGTTCATACGTTCATCTGTTCATACGTTCATCTATTCATCTGTTCATCTATTCATCCGTTCATCTGTTCATCTATTCATCTGTTCATACGTTCATCTGTTCATACGTTCATCTGCTCATCTATTCATCTGTTCATACGTTCATCTGTTCATCCATTTATCCATCCATCTGGTTTTTGTAACTGACATGACTAAACATCAAACAGAACTTCTGGTTTTCAATAAAAGTCAGATTTTTGGGGTTCGTCTAACAGTTGTCCTGTTAACAGTTAATAGTTATTAGTTAATAGTTATTAGTTAATAGTTAGTAGTTAATAGTTAGTAGTTAATAGTTAGTAGTTAATAGTTAGTAGTCATATTGTACTTTGTGTTGGTCTGTCCCTGAATCTCCCAGTTAAACCCTTGTAACATGATGAAATGTGGAAAGGTTACAGAGGTGTCAAGACTTTTTCATTGAACTGTGTTTCTCTCCAAAGCCTTCAGGTATGGAAGCACATCAAAGTGTTATTGTGGCTCCTTTGCTGCTCATTGGTTGCTTGCTGGAAAAAGCAGGAAATGACATCACCAGTTGTATTGCTGTTGGATTTTCTGCTGATTATGAGCCACTCTACCTCAGATTATAGCAGAGCTGGACTCCTGTCATCCCTACAGCAGAAGCAGAGGGAGAAGAGTGACTGCAGACACCCAGAATCACTTTAGTTTTGTTTAAATTTATGCTCACGTAGCTCCATAGAGCTTTGATCTTTAATGATGCTCTTGCTGCTCGATACCAAAGAAGCCTTATTTTTATTTTTAAACAAGTGAAACTTGTCAATGTTTGTCTCCTCTCTAAATAAGATTATTTCTGATTATTTGCCACTGACTGTGTGGTTGAAGCCATTACAAAGCTGTTAATTGGTGCTAATGACAGCCTCCAGTAATTTTCAGGTGTTTAGTTATTTTCCTTGTTTGAATTAACAGCTCACGAAAGTTTCTTAAAACTATTTGTGCCATCTGAAGACCTTTTCTTGTAAAGAAGTGATTTATTTTTTGTTGAGTGATGACCTCAGACCAAATATTTTGGGAGTGTTTTGTGTCTTCATAAAATCTACCAAGTTGTTGTAAGAAATGAGATTTTCTGCTGTTTTTGAATCTTTTAAACCCCAATGACAGCATTTTATTGTTTACTTGCAGCCAATCCAAACACTGGCTTTATACAGACAATCTGTGTATGTAAATGCCTTTTTATCTTAGTTTAGTGAGTTTTAGTTATAAATTCTGTTCACTGCTCAGTTTTGACAGAAATGTTTAATGTGATTACATTTCTAAATGTATCCCACTTGAATAACTCACAAAGTGCTTTACTTTCATATTTACTTTGCTCCGTTTCTCTTTTTTTTTTTGCATACTATAGTGAATGCAATTTGTGTAAACACAATCAAATTTTAGTTTTTTGAAGAAAGTAAACATATATTCTAAAACATCTCAGTGGCTTTTTTTATTGATGTTTTCAGTAGTTTGTTCAAAGATATACAGTACCAGTCATGCAGTAAAGCTAAGGCTTTTACTAAACCCTGTAGACCAGAGAACAAACTGCTATGGCTGAGCTCCACTAACAATACCTGAGCTCTATGTGGTATTGCCTGCATAGAAACAGCCTTTTAACGCGTCCTCTTCAAAATGAAGTATTTTAATAAAAGCTCATACATCCAAAATGACATTTATTGCAATGTGTTGAATCCATACAGCGGAGGTGTTCAGTTCAATTTGAAACAAAACAAAAAAATATTTACTTTTTGTTCTTCACTTTTGCACCAATGTGGCACAATGTTACACAGAGAAAATTGACCTCAAAACTAAAAAAAGAAGGAAAAAAAAGAAATCAATCAATCAGATTTCCTTAGATTATATTTATTCAATTGTAGGACATAAAAAACACTTAATGCGTTCATTTAGCTGTAGAGTAATTTTTGAATTTATTCTAAATAAATGTGTATTTTTCTGAGCCACGTGATCTTATGTGACCTCATTCAGTCTGTCGACATTTGTTTGTCCTAATCAGACACTAGAGGGCGCTGTCTTCCTCCTCTTCTTCCTACTGTAGTCTCTGGATAAATGCCTAAAAATAAGAGGCGACACTCTTCAAAGTACAGGAAGCTAAAACATTTATAGTTTGTGTTACAATATTCATTACAACTTTATTAAAATTAAACAAAGCTTTTTATGAACACCCAGACACTTGTTGGAGGCCCATTTTTGAGATTCTGATGAAACGTTTTAATAAAAAGTTTTAACTCATAATGACGAGATGCTAACTCATAATTTCAAGATAATAAGTCGTACTTTATGGCATAAATATATTGTATTATTTGAAAATAATAAGTACAAGTTGTGACAGTAACATATTAATGTATGCTAAATCTGTATTATGAGATGCTGAGTCAGCATTCTGAAATCGTTAAGAGGTTTCTAAGTAATAATTAAGTTATGTTACGTAATAATAAGATGCTAAATCATAATTAAATTATGACTTAGAATCATAAGATTATATGTTTTAGAGTGTTTTTATGTTCCAGTATTTTGTGATGCATTAAGGTCTAGATATTCATGCGTACTTCCGGTTCCTTATAATAAGAATATCCACCTGTGTCAGCTGATCTCTGCAGTCATTCTGACATCCTGCAACATTACATGTTGAGGACATTTTACAAACGCACCAGTAAAACTAATTTATAAATATGTTTGAATTTAAAAATAAACAGAACATCAGGTGTAAATTACCAAAATAACAGAGTTGAACGCGGACCGGAAATAGCTTTAACCCTATTTTGAGCAACGTGGTGTCCGGTTGTACGCATGCGCATAAGTAACTGTAAAAAAGGTCAATAGTCGGTCTTGTCAATAAACGATCTTTGTGAGCCTTCTCCAGCCGTCAGTGTTTACTCTGCTGTCATTCTCTGGACCGGACCGCTGTTAAAATGGCACAGAGATAATCCGACCCTTTTAGGAAAAGATATATTCCTCAAACAGGTGTGACTGGATCGAAAGAGCTCGCCTGGACACATCTGTTCAGAATATCTGGACAGCGGACCATTAGCACCGGCTGTCGGTTTGATAAATCGGCAGGTATGTCTTCGTCCGCCGCCGCACGAGACGCCGCTGCCAAAAAGAAGCACGTCCGTTTTGCTAGCATGGAGGACGACGACCAGGAGGAAGACACGCTGTTTGACCAGAGGAAGGACAGCCGGGAGCCGAAGAGCGCTCTGAAAGCGGCCAAGAGGTCGAAGAAGAAGCCGGGATGCAACGACCGGGGGAAAGCGGTCGGAGGAAGGGGCGGGAACGGCGCGTGCGGTCGCTGGGTGGTCACGCTCGCGCTGTGTGGATCCTTCCTGGGTTTGGTAAGAATGAATTAACCACTGACCCAGCAGTTTCCTCAGGCCTGCAGAGAGGAAGATACAAGCTGTAAAATCACTGTAGTCAGCTGGTTTTAAAGTAAAGTATTACAGGTTTATAAGTACTTATATTAATAAACAAACATCCGAACTTTTGTTTTCAATTAGATGTTGCTTATTTAAAGTTTCAATTTGAGTTTTTTTTCTTCCAGCCTTACTATTTAAAAGCTTATTTTATGACTCACCTGTTAACATTATGTAGATTTAAGTCTACTGATCTCTGCACATGAAGATGCAGCAGCAGCTGCTACAGCCAGCTGACTGCAGCCTCCTGTGATGATGTTCTCTTTTGTTTTTATTTTAGTATAGACCCAAACACGTGCTTTAATCAGCCATAATTATAAAACTCAGAATCGGGTCATCTTTAATAAGATGTTCTGTCTGCTTTTGGAGACAGAATACATATAACATAAAGTAGGAATATGGATAAAAAATATTTATCCCACACCCAGTTCCACTAAAGCACTAAAAGAGGAACTAATTTCCTGATTAGTGCTTTGGGGCGTTTGCCAATTTCTTAATCAATTAGTGGATTAGCACTTGCTAAATTTATAAGCACTAATTGAGTTCTTTAAATGTTTCTGATCAACATTATTGTCAACAGCTGAGGGTGAAAGCTGTCAGACATGTTGTTCATATGTGTCACTTTTTTTAAACATTTATTTCATTTTAATCACAAAATACACTATATATATATATATATATATATATATTATAGAATGAAAAATAAAAAGAGAAAAATTAAATAAAAAGATCAGTGGTTTTCTAACAGACACACCTGACCTCATATATTATTTGTTTACATGCAAACTTTGCTAATAACTGTTAAACATGGGAATAATAACTAGAAACAAAAGTAATAACTATGATACAAATTTTTTGTCATTTATGATTATTTAAAATAAAATCCAACAATCATGATGAAAATATTCCATTAGCATTTTTTTTTCATGTAAATTGATGTCTGGGGACCCTCAATTGATGTTTTGTGACCCACAGAGGTCCTGACCCCAACAAAAGATGGAATATTAACAATATTCTGCAAACAGAAAATATTGTCTCATTGATTCTGAGGAATAACATGGGTCAGCTGGGTTTTTAGTGCTTTGCAATTAGCTTTTGCTAAATTTTTAAGTGTGCTTTAAAAATAAGGAACCTAAATATTAAAGTTAGTGCTTTAGGGTTAGTGCAACTAATTATGCTGCCCACCACTGCATACATCAATATCAAATCCGACAGTGGATTCAAAAAGAACATTAAAAACCTTTTTAAATAACACTAATAACACTAAAATAATGTGATTATCACAAGTATTAAAGAAGTTATGGATGTTCTTGTTTGAGAAATTAAGCTCAAGATTTCTGCTGTAACTCCTCACAGCACCTATAGGACATTTGTGACAATTTTGTTTTATTTTAACATTTTTGATCATAATATCCTTAATGTTGAAGATATTTATAATAATTGTCAGAATGATTTACCCTCTGCTTTTTCTTCCAGAAGCATCTTGTATCCTGAAAACAATAAAAGCATTAAAACATTCAATGTAAAACTAGCATAAAAATCATCATAATTAAATTTGGTACAAAGGCAGATGAAATAATGTTCTTCCCATAAGGTTGTCTGTTAAGGGCTACTGGAAAATATTTGGGTGATTTATCTGTTTTTAAATGTGACATCTGCAGGGTCTCTCAGAATTCATTAAAATAAATAAACAGGAGTGATAATTAGTGAGGTCACCCTCCATGCAGTGTTACACAATCAGGTCAGAAAATAGCAGCTACTGATGACAACATCTCTAAATGATGAAGCTAAATGTTTAATGTGTTGATTTTCAGTAAAGTGAACATAAAGGTAATGAATAGTTATCTATACTTAGTCTTTTTAACCGTATTTTTATCCAAAGTCAGTGTGAAAGATTAGCTCCTCTCATGTCACATGAGGCTCTTTAAAAAACATAAAGAAATAAATCTGGACTTGTTTTGTAGCTGAAGGTGTTTCTCCTCCCATCCTGGGAGCTTTTTCTGTTCTGATTTGTAGACTGCTGTTCTTCACTTTTAATGTGTGTGAGAAACTGGGTTATGTAATCTAGATCCACATGCAGATTAAGTTACGCGCCTCACAGTGCAGTCATTAGACTCACAGGATCTGCTTTTGTTCCATGCATGAAGGTGGGAATTAGAAAGAAACTGACTGGGTGTCAGGCTCAGTGCTGCAGGTTTGAAGAGCTGATATCTGAGAACTCTTTTTGTTAAAAGTTGTCTTGTTTGACGTAAACATTTTCCTCCACCCTCCTCAAACCACCTGCCTTCTCTGCTGAGAAGTTTTAGACAGAGTGTCCTTTATTGTGTCCAGCCCAGAACATCCCTCCCTGCGCTGAGCTGCAGACCACCACTCAGCTGGGGGTTCTGGACGCTCATACAAATGTAGAAGCCTAACTTTAGCTAATGTAGCATTCCTTCACAACAATGTGAAAATGATTGTCCAGCAGTGAGTCTAGGCTGAAGACTTCTCTAAACTCTGTCCTCTATGACAGGGTTAACTGAGAAGACTAGAGCAGACTATCCCTTTAACACAGCTCTGCTGGAGGTGCAGGATTTTCATAGTTGCAAAACTTGCTCTTCAACCGTCGTCCACTCATCAGATTACTGAAGTCTATCTGCTTCCTGCTCAGCGGACCAACAAAAGCCTCTGACTTGTTGCTTCAGCTCTGGAACTCATGTTGAAGCTCGTTACTGAACTTCATCTCACTGCAGCCTGATAATTATCCATCATAAAGCCTGTTAGACTGTACTTTATTATCACCTGCTGAAAGGTGGAGGTGTGCAGCAGTCTGTCTGTTAAAGACTGGTTAACTTTTGAACTCGACTCAAATGAAAGCTAACCTTTTGTTTGTCTTCAGGGAATGAGCATCTCTGTTCTCGGCCCCACCTTCAAAGATCTGGCAGAGAACGTAAACAGGAGCATCAGCAACATCTCCTACATTTTCATAGGCCGCTCTGCGGGCTACATCGGGGGCTCCCTGATCGGAGGCGTCCTGTTTGAGTGGATGAACCCCCACCTCCTGCTGGGTAAGACCTGGCCTACAGGCTGCGCTCCTCTCTGCTTTCATTCATTCACATGGTTTCTCCTCCTCACAGGACTGTCGGTGCTGCTCACTGCTTTTGGGATGTTTGCCATCCCGTTCTGTAAGCAGGCGGCGCTCCTCACCGGCTTCATGTCCAGCGTTGGGATCTCTATGGGTGCTTTGGATACAGGTGAGCCTGCTGAAGACTTACTGTAGGTGACCAGATGCTGTGAAAATACTCACCTCCATAAATCCAGTGCTTTGTAGAGACGTTCAGCTGCAGTTTGGATAAATCTATAAAGTTACCACATCTTACCTGTTCCTAAAAACTGCTCCAGCTCCTTCAAATAGATGGTTTTGGTCTATTTGTGACCCATCACATCAAAACGAGGATTAAGTCTAAAAGTGGGATATGGAGAAATAGGCAAATATAGTGTTTTGATTAAAATGTTTGCAAAAATTGCATTTTCTCAAAACATAATGAACAAATGCCTTATAAATGTATCTTTTGAATGAAGTGTCTGAAATATAATCATAAAACAAAAATTTGAAGCACTTTTTTGAGCAGTAGCAACAAAAAACCTGATTTTGAGGAAAAATGCCTTAAAATTTTGAGATTTTCCACGTGAGCTCCAAGTTTTGTTTCTTTTCAGCTGGGAAATGCCAATATTCAAATGTAATTTGAGGTTTCCTCTTTATAAGAAGATCAAAAATCCCTCATTAAAATGACATAAAATTAGGATTCAGACCAAATATTTATGTATTATTGTAAACAACCAGACAAATTAGGTCATATGGATTTACTTATGATATCAGGATGATCCAGGTATCAAATATAGCTTTTAAAGCAGGAATCTGAAAATGTAATTAGGTCATTTTGACAAAATTGGAGTTAATCCTCATTTTGATATGATGGGTCACATTTATTTATTATTGTTTTCAACTTGTATAATTATTTAAAAACATGAACCTGATTTTTTCCTTTGAACTGTGAAACTGAGTATTAAAAGTGTTGGTTTTGAACATGTAAAGATGCTGTATGTGTGGTTGTGACTCTCTGTCAGGGGGGAACGTCCTCATCCTGAACACCTGGGGGGAGCACTCAGGACCTCACATGCAGGCGCTTCACTTCAGCTTCGCAGCCGGAGCCTTCGTGTCGCCCATCATAGCCAAGCTGCTGTTCGGCTCAGAGACGAGCGTCAGCGAGGCCGAGGCCGCCAACGCCACCGTCGTCACCGCAGCCCCCCCCATCATCATGGAGTCCATGTGGTCCTACATCGTGATCGGCTCCTTCCTCCTCCTCAACGCCTTCTTCTTCTTCGCCCTGTACTCTGGCAGCGGCGCGTCACGGGACCGGCCGCGCTCGGCGTCAGAGCGCCCCCCGGTGGCCAGACACCACACGGCGCTGGTGCTGCTGCTCTTCTTCTTCTTCTTCGCCTACGTGGGGGCGGAGGTGGCGTACGGCTCCTTCATCTTCACCTACGCCAGGGACTACGCCCACTTCTCCCTGCCGGAGGCCGCGGGGCTGAACTCGCTCTTCTGGGGGGCGTTCGCCGCCGCCCGGGGGCTCGCCATCTTTTTCGCGGCCTGCTTGCACCCGGGCACCATGATCCTCCTGTGCCTGGTGGGCTCCACGGTCTCCTCCCTGCTGCTCAGCCTCTTCAGCAGGAAGAACGCAGCTCTGTGGGTCTGCAGCGGGCTCTACGGGGCGTCCATGGCCACCACCTTCCCCAGCGGCATCTCCTGGCTGGAGCAGTACACCACGGTCACGGGACACACGGCGGCAGCCTTCGTGGTGGGCGCGGGCCTGGGGGAGATGGTGCTCCCGGCGCTGGTGGGCTTCCTGCTGGGGAAGTACCCCAGGCAGCCCCTGCTGATGTACCTGTCCCTGGTCACCGCCGCCTTCACCTCCATCCTCTTCCCCCTCATGTACAAGCTGGCGTCAGCGCCCAGCAGCCAGAGCGGGAGGCTCCGCCCCGGCAGCCCGCCGGACGACAGCGAGTTCAGGCAGGCACTGCTGGACTCAGGAGCCAACGAGGAGGAGGAGGAGCAGGATGAAGCTGAGCAGTGGAACGATGCAGACTTTGAAGTGATAGAGATGGACGAAGCTTCCAGCGTGACTAGTTCACCCAACAAGACGCCGTCTCCTCCTGCAGCCTCCAGCAGCCAGAGCCTGGAGGCTCCAGGACTGGACTCAGACATGAGTCCTGTGGTCCAAGACCCTCCTAACAGGCTCTGAAGAGACGGATAAAAACTGAAACACGTCTCACAGCGCAGCTGAGCATCTCTCATCAACAAACCTTCAGATGCTAAACGTTTAAAAACTGATCCAGACCTGACTCTGGTTCTGAGCCCAGCTAGTTCCCAATCCAAGTCTCTGAAAGCACAGATCCCAGGGCTAAGAGGAGTGCAGTGCCTTGCTCATGAGCAGCCAGATGTTTGTTTTGTTATGTGACTGTTTTTGTCTCAGAATCATCTCTGACTCGGTGAAAAGATTACATGAAGTTTTTATTAAATCAGACTTAAATCCTCACAACAATCAAAAACACATCAGTCCTGGTTTTGTTTACGGAGAACTGAAGAGCAGTTTGTAAAACACTGTCGAGTGGACATAAAGCCATAAAAGTAAAAACAGACTCTGCATAAATTATTCTAATATTGCAACTTGTCCCAGATTTGTAGAAAACTTCTTAATGCCTCAGATTGACTGGAGCTTCAGGTTTTAATGCTTCCACAGTGAGCTGGAAAAGGTGAATGTAGAAAATAAAGTCAGTTAGTGGTTTGAACGCTGCGATGCAACAGATGCAGTCAGTTGAGTGGTTGAAGGTCTGTCATGCCCAGCATCGTCTCGTCTCGTCACAGGGAGGCCCTTACAGGACAGGAAATGAACCAGGTTCGGTCAAAGCACCGTGTAGAGCAGAGTCCAGCAGGATCAGAACTGGTCCAGCAGCAGTCTGAAGTAGGGGGCCTTGGAGAGCTGTCTGTTGACCCGGGACAGCTTGTAGAGGACAGGACAGTCCAGGGACACACAGGGGACCTGTCGCTCCGCACAGCCGCTACAGTTCCTGCAGATCTGAACACAAACACAGCCGTCAGTCAGGAGGACCACCTGCAGGTCCTGATTCAGACGAGACGAGGCCCGGCTGTCCTCTGAGGCAGAGCTGCTGTTTCAACAAAATGTTCAGCTCCTTCAGGACTTCTGCTGTTTGTGCAACTTATGCTTTTTTAGCTTTTTCTGCCATTTATGTTCTCATTGAAAAAGAATGGAGCTGTCCACAACATCTTTAAAAATCTTTATCTTATTATTAATCTTATTTATTGTAAATGTTAGAATCCTTCTTCCTCTTTTTTTGATAAATTTAACTTTTTGCTATTCTTATGCGAATTGCTTAATTTCTGTACTTCTTTCAGACAATTTCAGCTGTTTTCTATAACTGTGTATTAGGACCATTTTGCAAGGGATAAAAAAAAACAAGGAAATTCTCTGAGCTGAAAGTCGTAAATTTGAAATTATTTTTCTTTTTCTGTATACGATCATTTTGGATGCTCCTATACTGCTTCAGTCACTCCAATTCTCTCACCTCTCCATCTGGGCATTCTCAATTTGTTCATAAAATGTTCATAAAAAGTGCTGAAATCGCTGCATATTGAAGGTTTACAAATTACACAATTGCTTTTAAATATTCTACAATCAGTGTAGAATAATCTAGTACAGGTTTGAAGTGTCTAGAGAAAACTAGAGCAGATTAAAGAGAAAACTTGTTTTTATAGTAAATTTCTGACTTTACAATGTCAGAAGATATTTAGTTTAAATATGAAAAAAAAATTGCTTTTAATCGCCGAAATTTCTGAATTTTTTCTTGCAAATTTATGACTTTTGGAGCTCAGAAAATTTCAAAAATCTTAACATTTCCCAGAGTTTTTGGCCAACTCCTCCTAATAGACAGTTGTTTCCTGCCTTTTACGGTTTACATATTTTTAACCCATTATGGGGTTTTTTTTTCAGCTAAATTTACTTTTTTTGTGATTATTTTAGCTTTTTACTGCCTAGTTTAGTTTAGCAAACGTGTTTTCTGTACTTTATATTTCTGTCAATTTTAGCTGTTTTGTCAGTTCTTAACTTTTCACTTCTGTTTTCTTGCTTTCTGCTGTTCAAATTTAACTCACTTTAACACTTTTGCCATTAAAACTTCAACTTGACTTCAGCTTCTTTCAGCTAAAATTCTTCAGCGTTATGTGTTCATGGTGCATTTTTTACTCTAGTTAAATGTATTCTCCAGGAGTTTGCCTCCCAGCAGCAGTAAAACATGAAAACAGTTAAGTTGCGGGTCAGCTGACCTTCAGCAGCTGCTCCTGCTGCCCCTCCCACTGCCTCAGGTCCTGGTGAAGAGTCACCAGCACTCGCTGGGGCTCGGTGCGGCACCGCGAGCACACGCCCAGCTGGGTCAACTCGTCACACACAGGGCAGTGAAGGGTGGTGAAATACTGAGAAATGGTTCCTTTCCTCCCCGCTGGTTCCTCCACTGCGGAGGAGCAGGAGGACTTCTGGACCTGCAGACACAAAACCACCACAGCTGCTGAGAACTGATGTTTTGCTGTTCAGGACCAGCATCAGAAAGAAAAACACCCAGAGTGAAATGATCTGCACAATTCATAAACCCAGAGTTTATTCACAGTGGAACATAGTAAACATAT
>JAUBOC010000071.1:20062714-20074128 GCA_032275365.1 Anablepsoides cearensis
TTTTATGCAATCATTTTGTTCAACCCACTGAATTAAAGCTGAAAGTCTGAACTTCAACTGCAACTGAATTGTTTTGTTTAAAATTCATTGTGGCAATGTCTAGAAGCAAAATTAGAAAAATGTTGTCTCTGTCCAAATATACTGTATATGGACCTAACTGTATGTATGACAACTCTATGCCCCTATTGGTCACTATTTTTGCTCCTCCGCAACATCACTGATGCTAACAGTGGATGGAATAGACGTGGCTCACTCTAATGTTATTTAACATTTAGCCATAACCCCTGACCCACAGGGTTAGGGCTAATAAGCCAAATGTCCACAAAACAAAACAACAAAGTGTCCTCATAAGCATAGTATAATGTCAAACTATGTCCACACGAATACAAAGACACATACACACACAGAATCAGGCTGAGACATTAACTTCTGCTTTTTGTATTTTGGCATCAGAGGATAATAAACAAGTCTTTGAAAGAAGGCAGTTTTGTTTATTTAGTCTAAGATCAAAGGAGACATGTTCAGAGTTCTACTCTCTCTGTTTAAGATCGGTCAGCACCACAGTCACTGGGCTGCTGGATGGTGAAGCCCGATGATTCACCACCGAGAAGACTTTCATGGTGGTGTGGGTGAGAAAGGACCCCAGCTCATGGGCTTTCGCCTTACAAGTCAGCACCTGCAGCAGCTCCTGCCGAAAGCGGCGGCTGACCATGCAGTAGAGCAGGAAGTTGGTGGTGGAGTTGAGGTTTTGCAGCATATTGGCCAGGTCTCCCGCCACGTTGATAGGAATGCTGTAGTCGTTCCTGTCAAAGCTTTCGTGGTTGTGTTTGGTCCTCAGGATGCAGTACGTGACAAAACGAGGTAGGCTGAGCACAACAAAGGCCACAGAGACGGTGCCCAGCAACAGAATGGTTCTCTTCAGTGTCCCTCTGCTGCTTCTGCCAGACATGCTGCTTCGCTCCTCTTTTGTAAAAAGGTTGCTCGCACGGCCGAGATGGTACCCAATCAGGTAATTGAAGATGGTGACCAACACGATGGGGATTCCTCCTGAGAGAAAAGTAGATATCCAGACTACAACAGTGGAATAGGTGTGGTTGCGGTATCGACACCTGGGCAGTGTTGTGTTCTCTCCCTCCACTGTCAGGTTCACAGGTGTGACAATGTTGATCCAGCTCATTGGCACAGACACCAGGTGGGACACAAGCACTATAGCCATGCAAGTCATTTTAGTCACCCAGGGCTGGGAGAAGTGCTGTCTGGCTGCTATGCTGCTGAGGACAAGGTAGCGCTCAATGGTGAAAACCACCACAATCCAGGAGGAGCTGTAGAGAGAGCCATACTGCAGGAATCCCAGAATGCCACACCACGGGTGGGAGTGCCAAAAGGGCTGCACAATCCAAAAAGTAAGAGTCAAGTCGACAAGGATGACCCAGATCAGGTAGAAGGTGTCCACAATAGCCAGACAGCTCAGATAGATGATAGCTGTGTTGGACATCCCACATTTACGAAAACAGATCATGTAGAAAGTGATGAGGTTTGCTGAAGAGGAAACGAGAAAGAAGTCTGTCATTTGCCTCAGACACCAGCTTTTCTCAATAATCAGCATTATGTTTTACATTAGGTCAAAAAGCAACTCGTGATTTTTAAAACTCTGACAAACAAGGAGGATAGACGTTTTGTTTGAATAGGGTTTGTTTTGAAGGGCGTTGGTGCAGTGGAAGAGTCTGACAATCACGTGTGAATTTTTATCTGTTTACAGTGTTTTACGTAAAAGACAAAGTTAAAAAGAAACTTACGTCCAGTTTTGAAGAGAAAGATTACAGCTAAAATGTAACTGAAATGTGAGAAAGCTTGAGTGAAAGAGAGCAGTCAAAATGTCTGATTAGATGTAGAATTTGTCACAAAAATGTGGGAGGAAGAAGTTTGTTTGTAGAAGATTAAAAAGCTTTAGACAACTTAACAGTTAGAATGTGACTGTCAGCAGAACAATATGGGGGGCCCAGTGTAAAATAAAAAGCACCATCAAGGACACATTTTCATTATTTAGCTCACTTTCTGAAGGTTAAATTTTTTCCACCAACATTTTATTGTTATTTAGCTTACTGTTTTTACATTTGGCAAATTATTTACAAAATTTAAATCTTAAATGTTAAAATTTACATTTAAGTAATTCAGAATGGAACACAGCCTTTGATGTTGGTGCTTATGATGTCATCATCCTGAGACAAAAGCAAATGCTAATAATACTAACATCATTTAGGATTCAATTTTTAACAATTTTTTTTACATATATTATTTAACTTTTAAATTTAACTTATTAAAATGTAACAGCAGTAAGCTAAATAATAATAAAATGTGGAAATTTGATGATTTTACTCTCAGAAAGTAAAATAAATATTGAACATGATAGTGAATTTTTTTTTAACATTTTATTTTACATTTGGCGACACATAGAACAATATAGAAAAAATGTGTAAAAGTCCTATAAATACTCCTAAATGTAATCTTATTAAATCCTAATTCACTAATAATAAAACACTTGATTGTTCATGATAAAACTTTAAATCAAATGACAAAGACAGGACAAACCTGGAATACCCATGATGCAAAGCAGTGGGTAGTAGATCTTCTGAACAGTGACGAAGACAGCGGCGCTGGCTTCTTCCATTCTTCCCTTACTGCTTATAAACCTGCATTAAAACCATCAATAAAACACCAGACACACACTGAGGATGTTGGTGTTTTATTACATAGTTTTACTACTTGTAGTTTTAAACAAGGACATCATTTAAATGCTGAGTAAATTCAGGTGAAAGCTTTGTGCATATAAAGCTCTGAAGTATGGGATGCCAGGTGTAAAATAAGCTGTTAAAATCGTCCCTAAAACATTTTAGCTCACTTTATGAGTGTTAAATCCTGGTTAAACATTTTCTTTTTATTATTTGATTCACTGTTCTTACATTTTAATAATTTTTATTTAATGTTAAATTTAAATGTTAAATAATGTAAATATTAAATCCTAACTCTAAATGTGTAAGTCTAAATGTAAAAGTTAAATCTTATATGTTGAAATTTACATTTAGGTATTTCAGAATGGAATGCAACTATTGGTGCTCGGCTCTATGACAATAGCAACTGCTAACGCTGCTATCTGTGTTAACACTGCTGCCGTGTCCCTACAAGATATCAAACTTGCGGTTGCAGATGGCGTCAGAGCTGCATTTCAAACTGCCGGACCACATGTACCACCCATATTGTTTTCAACGAACACATTTTGATTTAACATTTTAAATGCCACCTTCAGCAGGGCTGGATGAGTTAGCAGGGTTAGCAGTGATAGAAGTTGCTATTGCCTCAGGATGGCGCTGCTAGAGCTACTAAAGCTGCTAACGCTGTAATCTATTCCAAAAATCTTAAATGTAAACTTTAAGATAAGATTTAACTTTTACATTTAGATTTACACATTTAAATTTAGGATATAATATTTACATTATTTAGCATTTATATTTAAAATTAAGTACAAATTAGAAAAGTGATCAAACAGTGAGCTAAAATAAAATAAAATGTGAAAATCTTCATCCAGGATTTAACACTCAGAATGTGAGCTAAATAATGAAATGTTTTAGTGACTTAACATTATTTTACACTTGGCGCCCCATACTGATGATGTGTAAACAAAACTAAGGATCAAAGTCTATTTTTTATCATTAATAAACTTTGAGCATTAAGGCTCAAATTAAAGGAAAGATTATTAAACATATATAAACAACATGATGTTTTCAGAACTTCTGCTAAAATTCAGAAGATGAAATGAATAACGGAATAAATTGCATGTTCAAATAAACTACAAGCAAGCTGTTTTGAAAGAATCAAAAACATTTGACTTTATTTATTAGAACTGAGTTTTATTTGAATTGTAATTCAGCAATAACACATTATTTATTATTTTGCACAGTATTTCATTAATGTCCTAAAAGATATTAGTTTGATTTGAACACTTTGTACTTCTGGGGAACCGGCCTGCTCCAAACACTGATATTTGTAATAAAGGGTTGTAATAAAGCCCCCCCCTTCCCTTGGAACAGTGTGTTCAGGGTTAAACAGCAGACAGACTCTGATGAAGCTAAACCAACTTGTTTTTATGTTAAAGTCTTCAGCTGATGACTCATAAACTGGCAGCTTTTATTGGCTGGATTTATCCGGCTGTGACTTCAGAGAAGGAAGGAATTCCTCCTGAAACTTGATCTTTATCTTTTTTACTCTAACATGGAAGCTGTTCTTCTGTGGTTGGTAGTATCACAATTATTCATCTTCTTTCTGCTGCAGTACTGTACAGCTCACACTATCTCAACTCGTGCTATTTTTAAACAGAAAAACTAATCAGTCTGACAGTCTGAAACAATAAATGAGACATACCTGGTGTCTGCAGGACCTTGGTGCGGTGCTCCTTACAGCTATGAATGTGTCATAAAGGGAACCAGAGCACAGGTTCATCCCAGCTGCTTGTGGCTCCACCAGGACCAGCAGCTGGATTATATGAAGGAGGGATCTGTGAGGCTGCTGCTCCCAGAAAGACTCAGGGAGGAGGAACTCATGTTCTTTACAGGTGATGAGAAAGTTGTGCTCCAAGATGTTACCAGCTGAGAGCCTGAAGCACGGCTGACCAGTGAGAGAGTTCATGACCAGCTGAGATTTTTGTCCTGATTATTTTACTTCATTCAGCTGAGGACCAATCAGAGCTCAGCATTTGTAGCCACCAACCTATTGATCTGAGACAGTTCTTCCATCCATCCATCCATCCATCCATCCATCCATCCATCCATCCATCCATCCATCCATCCATCCAGTATGCAGTCACATTAAAGTCATTATGTAAATAAACCAAGTATTACAAAGAACCATTATCTTTGAAATAGTTTATTTTGCTGCATTTAACCATAAATACAACATACAGAACCCTATGTAATAAAAGCAGCCATAATAAAATTATGTCAAAAACAAAAAGAACACATTATGTCTTCTATTTAACAAATATTATTTTGACATCTCTGATTTGCCAAATTTATTATTATTATTTTTTCTTCCTTTTTCCCTTTTTGTTTTCTTTCTTTTTTCTTTTTTCACCCTTTTTTTTCTTTTTTTCCCTTTTTTTCTTCCTTTTTTTCCAAATTTTTAAACCAATTTTATTTTCACTTTCATCATTTTATCTTCAACTGCTTGTAGTTTTAACTGTCTTGAGTGTTCATAGAAATGATTTTTACCAGTTACTAGCTATTATCTTGATATTTCTGTAGATATCAAACATGTCTATGTTTAACTAAAAGAACTTAGAGTAATTAAAGTAGAAAACCGGGGGTTTGGGCTTAAGAGATGAATGAACCAATGGGCAGGCCGAACTTTGGTCACTCGCGAGCCGGATGTGGCCCGTGGGCCGTCAGTTGAATAGCCCTGGTCTATAACTATTGATTTTCTCATATGAGTTACCTTTAAATGGTTTCATGAACAATATTTTTGCCCTGAAAGTGTATAATCAACCTGGCATCCTTTTCTGTGTGAGTTTATCATCCCCTCCTCAATCGTGTGTTGTGTTTGTTTTGTTTTGGTTGTGTGAGTGTGTGGAGGTTGTGTTTTCTCTGTGTTGGTCTTGTGACCTGGGTGACCTGTCCAGGGTCGACCCACTGACTGATGCAGAAAGACGTGTGCTGGTATTAATATTATCTCAGAAAAATCATCTGATATTATTTAAAGGTTTGAATGTAATAGAAAAACATTTGTAATGATAATAGTGATAATGACAATTGTAAATACTGAGAAGTTATAAAATAAAGGTGGTTCTTGTCTATTAAAGATCTCATATAAAGAAACTAATGTCCACTGGTAGGATGAAAAAAACACTTCTAGTCTCTTAGCATTACAGCATACATGAATAAACAGATTAGTAAATGAATAATAGTCCCACGCTACAAAAAATTATTCATGTAGAAATAAAGTAAAAGGTCAAAGTACAACAACTCTATGAGTTAAATGCTGCAACCACAAACACACTGTAGTGGGAATAACTAATAAAGTTTAACACTCAAATTATTACAGTGTTAGAAATAAAATATTGAGTTACTGAAAAAGATTCTACTTAAAAGAGACACGATGAAAAAAAAGCTCTATTAATGATTTATTGTTGAAAATATCTGTTTAAAAAAGTATAAAACCTGCAGATCTAACATTAAAAAATAAAAAGCAAATACTTCTTGGAAAATTAGAACATAGCTTAGATTTACATTTTAACATGAGTTTCATAGGGTGGTGGTACGTATGCCTAAAAAGCTTTTTTCAGCAACCAAGAGTTGGACCCTACTCAGACTGTTGTCCAACGCACCAGAGCCTCAGGTGGTGGGGTCAATGGAGGATAGCCCCACATAGTTCATTTAGGCATCAAGACCTGTTGACCAGGTTGCTGAACATATTATTCTGTTGTATTAATCTCTGTTAAACTGTTCATCAGAGTCAATAGTAAAGTCAGGAAGAGGGGACAGAGGTGAGGTGGGACGAGTCTGATGGACCACCCCTTCTGGAAAACACTGACCAGGTTTAATGAGCTGTTGGAACACTCTGCACCTTCCAGCAGTATTGATCTCACAGTTAAACAATGAGAGTAAACAGGACTAAAAGCTTCTCAGTTAGAAACAAACACATTAGTAATGTTGTCCTGGGTCAAACATGGACAGAACCAGGCTTGGGTAGTTGGAACTCAGCAGGCGGTGTCAGGATCTGTGTTCTGTTAGTTTTTTTTCATTTATTGTGTGTTTTATGGTCAGTTTTATTTGATGTTTTATGATCCTGTGTTTAGTTTCTTGGGTCCATCATTCCTTCTCCTTCAGTTGCTCAGACAGCCCCACCCACTTTCACCTGTTCCTGATCCCATTTAGCTCAGGTGTATCCAATTCCTCAGCAGACCAGCCTTATTTATTCAGTCTGTTTTCCTCCATATATCAGCATTACATCATTGGTTTTTGTGCAATGAGCTCAGTCACATCCGTGTGTTGTCCTTTTGATTATTGTGATCCTCTTGAGTTCCTGGAAGTCTTCATGCTGCCTCCTCAGTGTTTTGTTCTGTTTTTTATAATAAATAAATTCTTTATATTAGTCTGCATTCTGGGTCCAATTCTCTGGCCGACCTCAATAGGCAGAATCAGCACAAGGTCACATGTAGCAGATTGACCCATCATGGTGGGTTACTGTTTCTACCCAAAGATTAAGTTCAAATGACTCATTTAGTGAATTAGAAACTTCAGTGTTCAGTTAAAAATAACAAGCCAAAATCTGGTTTAATATTTTTACAACCTGAGCTGATACTAGCTAACTGGTGCTATTCACGTCAGCTAGCTTGAACCAATTGATGTTATTTTAGGAAACCAAACTCATTGTTTCTAGCAAACATAAGTTAAAGCAAACCAGATTAAACATTCTTATAAGTTGTTTTTCCCAGCCTACATTCAGCTTCCCTTCTCCCCAGTCTCCACCTGTGTGCCCCAAGGCTGTGTCCTCGGGTCCCTCTTCATAGCTTATTACTGTAGGTTTCATCTTCTGTAAATCTGGTGTCCACCTCCACTGTTATGCTGATGACACCCAGCTCTACTTGCCTACCAAACCTAACTGTACATTCCCACCCTGCGTCCTCTCTGGCTGTCTCAGTGAGCTCATTCACTGTTTTTTTTAAATAATTTCCTCCAACTTAACAGTGACAAAACAGATTTTATCCTCATCACTACGAACGTTAGCAGTGAGGGGAGCAAAGATCATTATCAGACAAACGTATTTCACTCATGAAGTTTATCTTTGCACGTCACTGAAGAGGTGTATTCTACATTAAGCAGTGGTGAATGGTTAACTTTGTATGATGTGTAAACCTTTTTCTGATGCATGTTGTATTTCAGTGAAGTTTGGAGCTTTTCTCAACCAGAAAATAAATTTTAAATGTCAAAACTAAAATAAACTTACTTACACTGACCAGGTCATGTTATAAAAGTTTGCATTAAACATCTTTAAGGGCCATTAGCCTATTATGTGTTTCTCAAGCATATAGTCCAATTCTTTACCAAAATAAAGTAACTATGTTACCTTCAGTTGTTATCAAAAGGAAGTAAATTTATATGAATCAGAAGTTAATTTGAGCCTAAATGCCTTGAAAGTGGCCTCTGTCTCTTCAAGAACCTCCTACCGTTTCTGCACATCATCACAACAGGTCTTGAAATTTTTACATGATATTGCCCCTTTAAGTGTCTTTTGGAAATAGACTTCTATTCTCATTGGGACTTTGCACTGACTTCCACCCATTTATCAGTCAGTTCTACAGCCTAACCTGACTCCTGACCCACCAACAGTATTTCCCCCTTGGGGAGTGGGTTTTTTCCCCAACAGTTGGGTTAGGTTACAGCACACAGACATTTTAACAATAAATAAATGTTTTGGAAAGAATGTAAAATGTTTATTGGTCTTTTTTGAAATCCAAACGCAAATCACTGAATTAACAAAACAATGTTTTTTTTAAAAAAAAGGAAAATGCGGGATACAAAGGAGAAAAGTTAGCAATACATAAAAGTTATGTTGCTTTATAACCAAAAAATAAAAGTTTTCCAAAACAACCATTTGTGGTGAAAACAGAACCAGAACCGGTCTGGTTTTAGTTTGAACCATTTCAACTCATTTAAGCTTCCACTGGTGGAGCTGCCCTCAAGCTGTCCTGAACAAACATTAAAACTGAGTCTTAAAGAAAAAAAAAAAAACATGCTCCATAAAACCAAAGAGTCAAGATGTCAGGAAAGCTGAATGAAACCAGGATCCCAGCAGATCTGGGATCAGCTGCAGCAGGAAGCAGATCCAGGAGCCACAGTGAGCGTCATCGTTTCTGTGATTAGAGGCCTCAGAATGAAATTACACTTTTCTGTCTCTCAGCTGACCTAAAACACAAAACAACTAAAAAGACACTTATGGTGGAAGAAAACAAACAACTTAAGAACCTTTGGACTCTTCTGATGCTTGTTGGTGATTCAGTTTATTGAAGGAGGGGAAGTAAAAACCAAAGAAAAGTGAAGGCGAGTGTTTCACTGAGCTGCAGCAGCTGGAGGCTCGTTGTTCAACAGAATCTGTGAGGGAAGCTCCAGAATATCTCCAAATGTTCGTGAGGATGCTCATGTTCTTTGTGAGTCCTGTAGGTGTGTGTGGTCTGTTCCCTGTGCACAAATCTTCTCAGCAACAAACCAGCCGTGCACCTGAAAATAATATGTGTGGGGTTTTTATGGGTGCAGACTTGAAGCGTTCTGATTCAGTTTCAAAATGGTAAAAAATGGATTATTTCATGTTGATAAATCCCTGCGGAGAAACACCAAGGCAGGATGCTTTGAGGCAGGGGCGGAGCCAGAGCAGTGGCACCTGATTGGCCACCCATAAATGATTGACAGGTGGGTGGAGCTAGCAAATAACATTTTAAGTCGAATTAGAGCAACAATGAAGTGGATCTCCATTGTTGTACTGTCAGTGTGTGAAGAAAAGAAAACTTTTCCAAACCACTAAATTATTCTGGGTTTAATAACCAGTTAATGAAAACTGGTCATTATTTAGAAACAGCAATGACATAGAAAAGTTCCTTTTTAAATTTGCCATTTTAAATTTAGGATTTGACTGTACAATATGTTGGTGATCACAGCTCCCACCAAATCAAATTTCATCTCAGTATGTCTCAAAATAGCTGAGTGACCATCGCTTGGGGGCCATCTTGGATTTGTGATTTGCAGCATCTATAAGGGATCATTTTCAGCTACAAGTACACCAAGTTTCAGCTCAGTAGCTGTAAAAAAGACAGTTTTTGCCATTTGAAATCAGCTGTGGTGGCCATCTTGAATTTTTTATTTGCATTTGGAATTTGTTAAAGATTATTGTCCGCTACTATTATACCAACTTTCAGCTTTATGTGTCTACAATAGGCTGAAATATATTTTTTTCTCAAATTAGCATTAGCCCTTAGCATATCATGGAGATTGCTCTTGACAAAAACCATAACCAACTTCGGATCCCTCTCAGCGACAATCACACACATTTTCAGCTCAACGTATCATAGAACAGCTGAATTAGAGGCATTTGAAACTGACTGTGGCGGCCATCTTGAACTTCCAAATCCAGAGTAGTTTTCTTTATTTGTATGTGCCACTGCCCCTCCTTAAAAGCACCTCGGCCACCCACTGCAAAAAGTCTAGCTCCGCCCCTGCTTTGAGGCCTGTTCTAACCACTAACATGGAAATCAGCGAGAATGCAGCTAAATATTTGTGTATTTCCTCACTAACTACAGTAGTTTCCAACACTTTGGCCCAGAGCCCTCCTGGTTTTATGAAGTACTGCAGTGAGCAGCGAGACAAAACTAAAAAACGAAGCAATGAACTGAGGGAGATTTTCTGAGACGCTGTAAAAAACAAAAGAAGAACATAAATTATATCCCGAGGCATCCAGTTTAATCTTTAAAAAGAATCCAGGAGCTCCCGTCTGATCCAGTTCCTGTTGGCTGTACCAGTGAGGAGAAAATAAAATCTGCAGGAGGATCAGAGTAAAACAAGCTTTTCTTATTTACAGTGAATACAGGTATTTCATTGCATCAACACAGACCCAGCTCAGTCCCGCCGGCCTCCTGTTTTAACTCCAGAGTTCTGACACCGGGGGGGCCGGTGATGGAGGTGGGGGGTGAGTCTGAAATGCTCAGGGTGAGCTGAGGAAGCTGTACAGATCATTAAAACAAAAAAAGGCCAGGCTGCGTCACAGTTTGTTTCCTTCATATAGAGATGTTTTAAATACAGCTTTCTGAGCCAGTCTCAACCCGACTCAGGCTGTCGAGTTTTCAGGGTGGGGGTTTAGAGATTATCCCCGGGTTGGTACTGAGGTTCGGTGGCTGTGAAGTAGTCCTCCAAGAAGGCCTGCAGGTACTCGAAGGTGGGCCTCTCCTCCGCCTCCTTCTTCCAGCACTGCAGCATGAGCTCGTGCAGCGAGACGGGGCAGTCCTGGGGGGACGGCATCCTGTAGCCCCGCTCCACTTGCTCCAGGACCTCCCGATTGTTCATGCCTACGAAACAACACACACACGCAGTGAGAGAGAGGAGGTGAGCTGCCGGAGGGCTTTAACTAAAACTTCACAGAGACAGTTTCAGGCTGGTGTTAGCTCGTTTCAGTGATGTGTGTAAAAACACTACCAGAGGCCTGAAATATGCCTTTACTCTGTGATATGACTTTGTAAAAAATATTTACTTTGTAAGATTCTTGAAATACTTGATTTGACTGAATTTTTTCTTGTTTCAAGAATCTTAAAGGGGCTATATCATGTAAAATCAACTTTTTTGAGTTTTATATCATGTTATAATGTTATCCTCTCATCAAAA
>JAUBOC010000071.1:20110397-20124024 GCA_032275365.1 Anablepsoides cearensis
TGAATAACGTCAGGTGATGAGTCTGACTTTTTTTCTCTCTTTTTGCGCATGAACTTGGCGGAGGTATGCACTCTCTGGGTGCTTCTAGTTGTATTTATAATCTTGTATCATACAGCTTTTTAACAACATGGCCAGGGGACTACAGATGAAAAATAGCCGTTTGGCTAATTCTGACTTTTTTAACCCATGAACTGTCATATGTTCTGTTAAATTGCACTGTCCCCTTTTAAATAAATAAATAAATGAAAATAAATGAAATGAAAAGATCAGTAGTTCGGTTCTATGGAAAAAAATCTGCAAAAGACTGAGTCTGCAAACTGTGAACCGTAACTTTGAGGGGCTTCACTGAAGCCCTCTCTCCAATGGCGTACTTGTATGTGGTTCTCCTCGGTTCTGCCTCAGCCAAATTTGCTTTCAGAACCACCTCAGTGGTGATTCTAAATGGAGTAGAGCGCTTACGGTTTTGACGTCAGCAGACGTCTGCCCGTGGATTGGCTGATCCGAGGCTTGTAAACCTTTGTAAGGGTGAAACATAAGGCTAAACCAAAAAATATATATATATTTCTATCTTGCAGTGATATGTCTTCTAGCTCATGTGCTAGAAGGTGCATGCATATGCGTATGTGCAACACCTTGAAAGCACACACACATACACACACACTCTGACAGCCATGTCAGCACAGTCACAGAGACGGCGGTCTGCAGGATGTGGTTACAAGTGTTAGATCTACCTCCAGGAGCGCTAAGTTTCCATTCTATGACAACAGTTTTCTCAGAGTTCTGTAATGACATGGCTCACGCCCAAACTGCTGAAAATAACCACTCAGTCCTTCCACGTGGAGGAAGCTCAGCTGATAAAGTGTCTCACAGCAAAGCAGCCGTTCTTTCTATAAATAAACCCAGGAGGTTTCTGTGAGCGAGCTGACCTGGAGTCAAACTGGAACTGATGGCTTTTATTATGCTTCCAGACGACTGTCCTTCTACCTGCTCTGCCTCGCTCCACAGAACCTCCACAATAAGAACTGGTTATCCCTTTTTTATATAGCTGAGCTGCTTTATTTGCCATGAAGACACATGTGCTCATCAAACCAGAGAATAAAAAGAACTTGTAACCGAACTAAGTGTACGCCTTCATGGAAACACGTCAACAGCAGCAGACATGTTTAACTGTGCAGCTCCACTGAAGAATAGCAGAATTATCAGAATTTACCTAATAAAACAAGAGCTGCATAAAACAAACATGATGTGTTATTTCTACATTAGGTAAACTGACAGTTCACATGTGTTGCTTGACTTCATCTTCTTGTGTTTTTGTTCAAGGACGTACAAATGACAAATAATGCTTGTGAATTTTCCTTTTAACTTCCTAAATGTTTAAACAGTTTTTGTCCACGTCGTTCAGGACTCTGTGTTCTCGCTTTTCTTCATCAGTAAATACAGTTTTGTAGTTGCCCTCTGTGTCGTCTGGGATGTTTGTTAAAACCACAGCTTTCTTTACGCCCTCCGTCTTTAGCTGTGACCCTGTTTAAACCCTGAGGACGATCGGTTTCGTAGTTTTTATATCGTCTTGTTGAATGATCTTGTTTTGGGTGTCCAGCAGACGTTCAGTCCAACCTTAAAAAGCCTGAAGAAAGGAAGCAGCTGGCTTCAGTGGTCTATATTTAAAATGAGATGAAGTCCAGATGTTTTCCCTCTAAATCACAGACTGTTAGAAACAAGCGTGTTCTTATTTTGTACTGACAGACTTGAACAAAACTGACACCTAGCCATCGTAGTGGTATCATAACAGAGAGGCAGGACTGATCTAATTTGCTCCCTGCTGCTTTTCTTTTAGGCACAGCGATGTGGGTGGGCTCCATTAAATTGAATCAATAGATTATGTAGCGCTGGTGCAGCAGGAACAGCATGATGGCAGCCTGACGGAGTGGAAAGTCAGCTTACTGCACTACATATTGAATTCCTGTTTTTTTTCCTGTGTCTCATTCTGGGCTGTTTTTCTATTCAAGGTTGAAACAGAGTAAAAAAAATTAAAAACACAACAGATGACTAAATGTATCGCACTTTTATTGAGGCAAAAAAGTAAGGTAGTAACAAAGCTAAAAAGCAGCAGTGACATTTAATGATAACCTGGTCATTTTGTTTCCATTTAATCTTGTTTTACTACAGAAGCTGTTTCTGAAAGAACTGCTGTCAGAAGTTTCCATCAACTCATCAGAAGCATGAGTGTTGTTTTATATTTTCGCTTTTTAATGATTGATCTGAACGGTTAAAAACACTGGAGTGTTCCCATTATAGGGGCATCACTCTCCTTTGCCTCTATGTAAGATCTATTCGTGGGGGGGGGTCTGATCGATGGTTGAACCTCAGATTCAGGAGGAACAATGTCGGTTCTGGATTATATATATTGTATATATACCGGTTTTAAAATATATTTTGAGAAATATAGACAAGGACTCGGGTAAAGGGACACCAAATTCAACAGAATGACATACTTGAACACTTTTTAGTGCCTTCGTCAGCTATATAGACCAAGATTTTTCAAATGTGGGTGTGGTTTAAGATCTTGGTGGTTTTAAATTTAGTGTGATGCCCGTCGTTATATCAATCGACAGGATGAGATTCCATCCTCCTCGGCCCGTCAGTGGGCCACTCCAAGCCTTCCAAACACTGCGGTCAAAGAACACAGCATTAATTCCTGCAGGGATGCTCATTAAGCTGCTGGCTAAGTCCCTGGGGACCAGAGGCTGGCATATGGCCACAGCTCCACCCTCCAATATAATTAAACCCACGCCACCACTGAAACCTCCAACATGTGGGGGGCTGGAGGATACTGTGGCTGATTACTAACAGGCCAAAGGCCTCTCTTTGTGTTGTGGACCTTTTGACAACCTAGAGTCAGTAAATTGGTTGATAACAGATAATAACCAAGCACCTGGACAAATCAAAGTGCAGGCCATGTTTTTAATAGGAAACTGAAGGTGTGTAAAATGATCTTAATGACAACCTGTGAGATTTAAAGATCTCTGCCACAGAGGTTTTCATTGGGGGGTTGATGGTATTCAACTCCTGAGTGGGTTTGAATAAACTATTCTACAAACTAGAAATGTATCTGTCTTCAGTTTTTAGCTCTATCAAAGCTGAGAGAAAGAGTTCTTTATTGGCCTCTTTCAGACTGTCTATAAAATGCCCACCCGAGCCTGAAAGCAGGCTTGGTATACCCAGACCCCCCGTGGTTCCTGCAACAATACCTGTCAAAGACCAAAACATTAGAACTGAAGCTCGTCAGCAAAGAGCGACAGCTGCTTTTGTTTACAGTCTGATTCCTACATCCTCCTCTTTTCTTGTTGTTAATCGCCTGATAACATTTCTGTGCTCGTTTATTTAAACTCGTTTTTGTGCTTGAACTTAAGAAGACTCATGGTGAGTTGGTTAAACAGCTTCTTGCAGCTGCTAGTTGTGATGTAGTGCTGATACTAGTTTCAATATGCAGTAGGGTTGGGCAATAGGCTGCAGCTCAGGACCTGATGAATGACATCAACTCACAGAGGAGTAAAAAGGCTTCCAGGTGCTGAAGGATCACTGCAGACACCTCCACCTTTAGCTTTGTGGACAGCTCCGTGACCCGGTCCACTCTGCTGGCTGCAGCACAGAGTCCGGTACCAGCTTCACACAGTCACGTCTCCATAAAGCACAAAACAGATGGACATTAAAGGACTCTGTTGTTCCCCACCAGCAGCACAACTTTATTCAGTGGGCGCAGACCATGCTGCTGCTGCTGCTGATGATGGTTGTGCAGTACGATGAAGTTATGTAATGAAAATGATGACTGCAAAGTTGGAAGACATTTGCGCTTTCTGTGAAATTGAAGGGATTTACATAAACATTTATTATAAAGGAATTTTACCGATCTTTCTCTAAGCAACAATTTGTAAATAACTGACCCTAACTTGAACTATTCACAGGTTGTTCACTGTAGTAACAGAACAAGGTATAGACAACGTTCACGCAAACAATACAGCAGTAACATATTGATGAACACACGTATATGGATATAAAAAGCAATTATTACAGCAATGACAGCTGATACAAATAACACCCACAGATAACCTTTGCTGGACTGCGATAAGAGACCTTTTTTAAAATGTTGATACCCCCAACCTCCCGCTTACGTTGGTTATGAAAGTTGATGAAATTTACGTACTTAAAAAAAATTACAGCTGCTGAGGATGTAGCATTACTTCCAACCACCTCCACAAAGTAGGCACAATTTATTCTTTATGTGTCTTCCTCTAGCTTCATTAAATAATTGCAGACATATTGTATAGCAGAGTACTCAATCTTTACTAGTACAGGACCACAACGTTTCTTAAACTCAGATTTTAAAAGCTGTAATGGATCTGTCATTTGTTGTTTTTTACTTAGTATCCAGAGTAAAAAACATATTGTGAGATGTGTGGCACTGGTTGGGTGAGATACAGTAATTTATCATCTGTATAAAGAGAGATTTTATGAGGTTATGCGTTTATGGGTATTCCTTTAGTGTTAGCGCCATCTCGGATAAAATGGGCTAATGGTTCAATACTACCTGCAAACAGTAGTGGTGATAAAAGACAGTCTGTCTGCATTCATGTTCCAAAGTGAATCTCTGTGACCTAAATCCATTAACTCTAATGGATGCTTATGGTGGTGAGTAGCTTTTGTGTCTACTTTTTTAATTTAGGACCAAACTTAAATCCCTTTAGTACTTAAAACAGATACTCTCATGGTACTCGGTTGAATGTTTTTAGTGCATTTAAGAATATAATCACTGCTTCATGTTTCTCTCCTTTTTAGTTGGATATTATATTTAACAACCTTCGTAAATCCTCATCATCATATCTTCCCGTGATGAATCTGGTTTGATGAGGATGTATAATTTGGGTGATTATCTGGTTCTCCTTGTCAGATTTACTGTCAGGATGCACACGTCACCATTCAGCAGGGATAATGGTCTGCAGGACGGGCATTCTGTGAATTATTACTAAAGTCGCTTCATTCCACAGCAGCGCCAAATGTTTACGTTCTAATGTGTAGTGGTTTGCTTTTAGCAGCATAGGAGATAGCAGATCCCTGAAAGCTTAAAAAATTGATTAATTAATGAATCTGTTCCAGGACTTTTGCTACATTTTAATGTTAAAATCACCACTATAATTTAATTTTCTTCAATAGGCTTGTTTAACCTTCTATGTCACTTAGTTTAGTTTATTTCTCCATTTTTAGCTGCCATTTATGAGATTATATGTCTTCTGATAAATGCTTTAGCACAATAACACAATATACTGTAAGAACTTATTTCAGGTGTTGTGTTTATATCTAGGTACTGTTTAAGTTCTGCTGTGAAGAAGGTGAGGTCTTCATCATTAAGAAGAGCTGAAAGTCTTTATTGTTTAGAATAGATGTTGGTCTGTGGTAAAGGCTTAGTTTCAGCTGTGTCTTTTTATTTTGGTCCCATTCTGTAACAGTTCTATTACTAACCCCAATTACATCATTAGTTCTACAAAACAAATACAACATGTCAACAAAAAAAAAAAAAAAACACAGACCAACAGTCAAGAATGATGGTGGTAGCTGATTATTGGGACTACATTTGCAGCCACAGAATTTGGGGATACATTACAGACCAAAAGTTTAGACACCTTCTCATGCAGAGTTTTCTTTATTTTCATGACTATGAAAATTGTAGATTTACACTGAAGGCATCAAAACTATGAATTGACACATGTGGATTTATATACTTAACAAAAAAGTGTGAAACATCTGAAAATATATCTTATATTCTAGGTTCTTCAAAGTAGACACCATTTGCTTTGATTACTGCTTCACACACTCTTGGTATTCTCTTGATGAGCTTCAAGAGGCTAGCAACATTTTAAGTCCAAGATATATGGAGAAATCACCCTGATGTTACTTTGTTCAGAATATATTTTCTTTTATTTTAGGTCTGCCTAATATAATTAATTATCATTTGTTATTCTTAAAAATTGTACTCTCTGAGGCCTGTGATATTGTTTTGTCTTATAAATTAAATAAGAGATTAAACTTTCTTGAATCTTCCAAGACAATTAAGAGATGACAAAAAAAAAAAAACAAATAGACACAATTTTCATAACCAGACAAATGAAGCCATACTGTGCTGCAGAGACTTTCCTCACTGATGAACAGCTGAATTTATTAAACTACATGACGCTTTTCACACAAATTGACAAACAAAATAAACTATGATTCTTGTTTTATCTAAACTACCGGTGTCTGCGCTCTGCAGAGTTAGTCTTTTCTGGCTTTGCACCAGACCAGAAGCATCACAGCTGAAGAAACTGATGTTATTTTTAATCAAAACATTAAGATTAAAATCACAGCTTCATCCATCTTTACCCACTTCTTCCTCTCAGTGTCATGGGTGTCAATGGTGCCCATGTCCAGCAGTGACTGAAGGGGGACACCCTGGATATGTCTCCAGTCCATCAGGGAAACAATCATTCACTATAGGGACAATTTAGAGTTATCAATTAACCTAACGTTCTGTGGAAACCAGAGTACCCAAAGAAAACCCACAAATGCACAAACATACAAACTACACCCAGAAAGGTCCCAGACCGGGATTCAATCCAGCAAGCTTCTCAGTAGGGGTGTCCCGATACAACTTTTTCACTTCCGATACAATACAGAGTAGCAGCCTTGAGTTTTTGGCCAATACCCATATGGACACGATATGAAATCAAAATGAATTCTACATACTTTTATTATCGTTTTCGTAGTGTGGAAATTTTAAAAAGTTTTAATCAGGTCAAACAGTAAACAATAGTCAACATAACAGAAGAATATTTACCAATGGGTTACATATTTTTTAACTTAAATAACAATATTGTACAATAAATACAATAAACAAATAATTCAATAAAATAACTATTCAAGGTCACCTAAATGATTTGTTCTGGATCCAACCGCTTGGAGTGTTAATATCAGAGATTTTAGGTGCAGGCCGATATAATCGGATATTCATTTTTCGGCCAATATCGGACCGATATCCGGTATTAATATTGAATTGGGACATTCCTACTTCTCATTGAGAGGCTACAGCTGTAACAGCTGTACCACGCATGCTGCCACCTGTTAAGATTTGTCTGATTGAGAGTTTGTAGAAACACCTGCTCTCAATCTGTGTAACTGAGCTGTTTCAAGACAACTTTCAAAGACTGTCTGAAGTGACTAGGAGGAGATGACCACATGCTGATTATCAGCAGTAAATTTTAGCTGCCTGTGGCACCTAACATCAGCTCTAAGCTGGGTGAACTGATCTAATATATTTCTTATCCAAAGTTTTGAGTCACTTTTTGTTTTAAAACCAAAACAACCTGTTTGTTCACAAACAGCTTACAGTCACAGTGGAAAATGGGATTCTTCAAGAAAAGACAAGGGAAACATTTTAGCTCACGACCCAACCTTTTTGCGTAGTAGCCTACCCTTGAAGTTCTTGGTGGTAGCATCACTTCCCTGCACAGAGCTCTTAATTAGCCACAGGAAGGAGCGCAAGCACAAGACAAATACCACCATATGTGTCGATATAATAGAGAAAAGCTTTAACAGGTTGATTAGAGGCACCTCTTATATACCAGCAGGCATGCTGGGTAACCACAGCAAACCCACAGACTGAGGACAAGACTGAAATCTGGGCCCAAAGCTGCACAGCCCACACCGCTTCAATCATCATCATGGAGGGTTCTTTGATAAAACACCAAAATCTAGGACAGTAGATGTCTGCATGTTGGTCCAACTGTGGTAACTTGTATGGCTTCATTTCTTTCATATTACATCCAAGTCTAAATACTGTATTTGCTTCCTGGTTCTTGACTCGCACCAAAGTGACTGAACACGTTCTTTTTCAGTACGATGTGAGGATAATTACCTCTCTGCTGTCTCACATTTGTTCCTTCGCTAAGTGGAAACTCTCACACAGATAGAGAAGAGTCTCACTTATTGGAATCTGTGACTCATTTGCCGTTTCTCACCAGCCTACATTATTCACACTAGCTCAGACGTGGGGTCCCACAGAAAGACCCCACTCCACAGGTTTATGGTGCAAAGCTCCTTCTGACGCCTGCCGTGCAGAGAACTGTGGGGTAGCTTCCATTCTGCTGCCACCAAACGTCAATCAAGGCTTTTAAATATAAGAAAAATGCTGAGTCACACATCAAACTCAAACAAAGATTGGGTTAACATGGATATGATGTTAGTTAAGAATATAATCAGTTGTGTTATTGAGCTGTTTAAAAATACATGTAATTTATCACTTTCAACTAGAACATTTCCAGATAATATTAAAAATAGCTACAGTAATTCCTCTCTATTCCTAGAATGGTAATAAATGTGTGTTCAGTACCTATAGACCAATATCCTTGCTACGGTTTTCAAAAATTTTAGAGGCATGATTTGTGACTAGATTAGATCCATTTATCGATTTATAAATGGTTCTCATGGAATTGATGGAACAGATAACAGTACTGTGTAAATATTTATGTTGATTTAAAGAAGGCATTCAACACCATTAATTACAGTATTGTCCTTGAAAAGCTGAATAAATACAGCATTGGCACTACAGTGGGTATCTAGCTATTTGAAAAATAGGAAACAGTTGACTGATGTAAGATCTGAACTCTAACATCACACGTGGAGTTCCTCAGAGTTTTTATTTTATATGTTAATGACTTTGTAAAAGTGTCAGGACTTTTTAAATATAGATGACATCACATGTTTCTGTTTGGGTAAAGCTATAGAACTGATACTCGAGATTGTGAAAATACAAACTTGTAATAACTAATAAATTATCATCTGAATAAAACTAACTAAATGATATTTAGTAATAAAAAAAACTAAACCATCAATGTTCCATTTAGAATTGATGGTGTTGAGATTTGTAGAGTCAATGAGGTGACGTTTCTGGCTGTGGTGGAGTGGTTAAGGGAGTCGTCCTGGAACCGGAAGGTCACCGGTTCGATCCCCCATCCAGCCGTCTCAGTCGTGGTGTCCTGGGGCAAGATACTCCACCCGCCTTGCCTACTGATGGCGGTCAGAGGGTTCGGTGGCGCCGGAGCATGGCAGCCCCGCCTCTGTCAGTGTGGATTATAATATTTTGCAGGTTTTGTATAAGGTTCACAAAAACACATTACCTTTAAACATCTAATTAAATTTTGTTAAGAGAGAAAGTTATTACAATCTCAACGGGAGTAGAGATATTTGTGAAACCTGAATTTAGAACCAGTTTGAATGAGTGTTGTACTTCAATTTAAAGAATAAGATTATGGAATAAACTGGAGAGTGATGCTAAAAATGCCAGATCAATGTTAAGAGAATGATAAAAGTTAGAAATATGTAATAACGTAAAGTATATCTATACGAAATTGTTGTTCGAAAAGAATTTGATGTTGTTTTAGTTTTTTGTAAAATAATATGTTTGAATTTATTCTTGGGGAAAAAAGGGGCAGATATTATAAGATATTTTTCTTATTTTTGTTGCCTTTCATATTATTTGTGCTTTGTATTTGTTTTTTACTATTGTATATAGAATTGATTTAGTTTTTAATGAACTGAAATGGATAAACCTTATAAAAAAACATAACAAAACAAAAAGTCCACTCTGCCTGGAACCCATGCTTCAGGTTAGAGCAGTGAGTAAGAACAATCTCAAAAACAGGAACATACATGATAACGAGCAGCAATAATTATAACATGATAAATAACCATAATACCTCTGAATTAAGTCATCATTTTAAGGCAGAACTTTGGCAGTTTGGCAAATAAAAAATAAAAACGTTTGTTGTACAGTGCAAAAATACTTCCTGTGCTATATTCTTCAAATATCTACCTTTATAATAATAAAGTTAAATAAAAGTGTGAAGCTTTAGAGGTTTTACACACAACACATTTAAGCTCTTTTTATATTTGATCTAAATACTGTTCCTGTTATTGTACCAAATGTGTTGCTGTTATTCAAAGGAAAACATTGAAGGAATGCACATGTGATCCAGTGATCCCCTCCTGCAGCAGCTCTAAGTGGGCCGTGATGTGCTAACACCAGGATTACATTTTCATCCACTGTGGTTTTAGCCAGCAGTTTGTCACAAGGAGTAAAAAACCCACACAAACAGACAGAGGGGTTGACTCTGAGCTGAGGAGAGGACGCAGCCTAACTCCCACAGGAGGCTGACCTTCACGTCGCGCTGCACATCACAGGAGGCGCGGCACAAATGGAGGTTTGGGTCAAAAAGGAACACAACACCTGAGCTTTCATGTGGGTGGATGTGCTGACCTGTGCGTCTGGCCTGAAACAACAAGTCCCGCTCAAAAAACTAAACCCCCTATCTGTACAGATTCCTCCGTTCACATGAAGACCTGAAGGTTGGCCTCTCTGTGTTGAGTTACATCTGAAAACTCTCCTGAAAGCATCACAGCCATCTGCTGCTGACTCCTCCATTATAAAACTCTATTTTCACACAGCAGTGGGAATAAACACGTCTGTGTTGAAGGTTACAAACGTCCAGCAGGACAAAGTGACGGGTCGTACCTGCAGTTTTTGGCGTGTCAGGGTCTTTATTTCCTCCACATTGCTTTCCTCCTCACAGAAACAGAGACCCTGCGGCACACAGAGGGGCTCAATTATTCACTGTTGCATTCAATAAAACATGACAAATCAGCAGCCATTCACACTTCTTTATGAAAATGGAACGTGTACATTTGTCTCAGAGTGGGACAGATCTGAGCTGCCGCTTTAACTGTGTTATCACGAAGGTAATGAATTATGAGTGTACAGCTCAGAGATGTGACATAATGTTGATGTCAGACTGAGATGAAACCTGCACCATTTCACCTGTAAGATGTTCAGTGGTGTTTGTGGCTGGAAAAGATGGAAGAACCCTAAATACTTAATTCTTTGAATTCACTTCAACAAAACCTAATGCCCTCATGAGACTTATAGATTTATAAGAGTAAACTGTATTTTTTTAGTTTACTTGTAGTTAATTTAGCTGACATTAGGTGAAACTCCAACAAAGACCACTATGATTGCCTTTTTCTTTTCAAGCAGGTGGATTTTTCAGAAATCCATGAGCCAAATTGTGGCCAAGTGGAATCAGAGTGTTAGTGAATGAAGGGAGCTGCATGAAGGTTTCAGTGCCATTTGGAAGTGGATTCGTGGACAGAGCACGTTTTAGATGCTTCCTGTTGGTTTTACAGGTGAAAACTCGGATATGTTCTATAAAAAGAGAATTTCAGCAGGTGCCTCCACTCGACATTTGCTGACACACCTATTTGTAGAAGCCAGTAGCCAGAAAGAGATTCATTCATCAATCTGTCCTGGTTTGGTGTTGTCCAGGGACCTAGGTAGGTGGGGGGTGTATCCCAGCTGCTGCTGGGGTAGAGGGAGGGTGGGGGGTACACCCGAGCCACGACCTGCAGAAATGGAACTTTGGAAAGCATTTTCTTGATTTTGAACTGGACTCTACATTAATACTTTATCATATCGTTATTCGTTTGGAATCTGCTGTGCCTTTTTAATTTCATCTAAAAACATGAATGCGGTGCATGTAAGGGGTCTTATAATCTAAATTTTAGGGGGGGGGTTCTAAAACTATAAACAATAGACAAACAAAGAAGAGAAGTTTTGAAAAGTGACCACGGTCCACATTTAAGAAGCAGCAAAAACAAAAACTGGATTCCCTCGAAGCTCACTCTGACACTCGAGAGCAGCTGGTCGACTGACCTGAGACAACAGGAGGGGGTGTTGGGGTGTAGCAGCTGAGGAAGAGCATTTAGAGCTTTAAATGCAACTAAAAAGTCTAACATGCACAGGCAGGCGGTGCAGCGAGGCTAAAACAGGTGACGTGTGCTCATGTAAAAAAATGTGTGGCTCCTCTGGATGTGTACAACAAAGGAAGCACTGACCCCATTATAAAGTGCATTACAGTAATCCAGCAGAGTGGTGATGATGGTGTGAATTACTTTCTCCAAGTGCTTTTTTAAAACAAATGGCTTTACTGTGATAAGATGCCTCAACTGACAAAAAGTTGGATTTAACCACTGCTCTGATTTGATTATCCAAGATTCACTTTGATGCCCAGGTTTGTTATGGTCTGCATAGAGTAGTAAGTAATCTAGATCCACAGGAGGGTTTTCAGAGGAGCTTGCAAAAAACATAACTTCAGACTTCTCATTAAAAGATTAACAGTTCTGAACCATTCAGGCAGTGCTTTTAAAGAAAATCTGTTCTTATTTTCCTTTTTTTTGTGGGTGTGTAAACCAGACAGTTGTCCGCATAGCAATAAACAGAAATTCCATACTTTCTAAAAATAAACCCAAGCAAGAGTAAATAAAACAAGAGAGGCCCGAAAACCGAGCCCTGTGGGACCCCATATGAGAAAAGAGCAGCGAAGACCACCAAGACTAACACCTATACTCAGTCTGATGCCCCCGATGTCCACCCACTGCTCCAAACAGGAAAATAAAATCTCATCAACCACTGTGTCGAAAGGAGCAGTTCAACTTTGAAGCACGAAATGCAAAAAGAACTTTTAAAAGCGATGATTCTGTACTGTAGTCATTTAAAACCAGACTAGAAAACCTTTAAAAAATGTCACTCTTTCAGAAAATCTATTCATTGTTTAAAAACAATTTTATTAATTTTAGACAAAAAGGAGAGTTTTGAAATTTGCCTGCACAATCTAGAGCAAGTGATTTTTTTGTTTTTATAAACAGAGGTTGGAGAACTGCATGTTTGAATTTGACAGGGACTACTCAGCAGAACACAGACTGCTGTTAACAAGAGTAAGAACAGACCGGTAAGGGTTAATAATCGTAGAGGGGCAGCATCAATGGGAGTTAAGTCAAGTCAACTTTATTTAAATATAGCACATCCGTTGGCCAAAGTGCTTCACATATTGCAACTATTAAAAACAACGTATTACAAACAATACACAAATAATGATAAACCATAAAAACAGACCAAACAAATAGGAGAGAAACAACTCCCATGCTACATTAAAAGCTTTTGAAAAAAGGTGTGTTTTAAGATGAGATTTAAAAACTCCCAAGAGTTGAGGCCTGTCAGTTTGAAATATTCAACAATGTCCTGCAAGGAGGACAAGGTGACATGCTGCAGTGTGTCAAAAGCAGCAGGGGACAGGGACTGACAAGTCCTGTGTAGAAAGAAATATCTGAGCCCTGAGTTACCTTTTTAATAAAAACATGAAGAAATTTCTCACAAGCTGCAGGAGTGAGCTCAGTACAGTCAGTCTGTGGGGTATTAAGAACACAACTTAAAAGAACACAAGCATTGTGAGAGTTTGACAAAATAAAATAAGCAACGTGTTTTCTTTTAGCTTCTATCACATCTTTAATAGCAATGCCAGAAGTCCTTTATTATTTGCAGTGGTGGGCACAAGTCCGCAAATCCGCGGACCTAAATATGTCGTTTGCGGACCAGCGGATTTACTAATTTTCATAATACATCAGCGGATTTGCGATTTCTAAAAGTATAATTCAGTACCGCTAACAACTAATTATTTACCTGATATTATTATCTTGAACAGCGGAAGGTATG
>JAUBOC010000071.1:20136143-20149045 GCA_032275365.1 Anablepsoides cearensis
AGCTGCGAGGGGGCTTCACAGAGTGTGTAGTGTGTAGGGAGTAGGGCGAGTGTGTAGCCACTGATTGGGAAAGGGCCTTCATCTGCACTTGATTAGATGTCAGAGTGTGACCTTGGAACGTCCCCCCTGCAAAAACAACCAGCACTCTCAGAGCAGGACGATTTTTAGAGAACAGCTGTTTACAGATCCCAGATAACAAAAGATGTTAATTCAATGTTGAATTATGGTCAACAAAAGTATACTTTTGGTTACGGTCGATGATTGGTGAATCAACCATCAAACAATCATCCAATTCCAGCCAAATGACCAATGTTGAAAATATGCTATTGAATCAACGTTTCATGATGGAATTGTAATGATTGAAATTCCAACATCTAATACAGTAAATGTTGAATCTAACTGTCACATCCTGTCTGTTTCCACCCATGTTCACTGCTTGTCTGTCACCCACAGCCTGTTCCACAGCTTCTTTTGGCCACGCCTCCTAGTTCTCAGCCAGAGCAATTACCATTATTCAGATCACCTGTTCCAGGCCCTATTTAAGCTCTCTACTCTCACCAGACCAGTGCCAGATTATTGAATGGTTCGCCATGTAGATGGCCAGCGGTTCTCTCATTTCCATGCCTGATTGCGCATCTCTGACCACATGCCTGCTTCATGACCCTCGACTCTTGCCTGATCCCTGCCTGGTACTTCTAACTGATTGAACGCTGGTTTTCAACCTTGTTTCTGCCAACTGGACATCACCTACTGCAGGGCTATTCAATTAAATTGCTTCGGGGGCCACAGTTACTGCAGGTCAACAGCTCAGGGGCCAAACATCCAACAATTAAAGTCATTATGTAAATAAATAAACCAAGTGTTACAAAGATTTGTTACCTTTGATATAGTTTATTTTGCTGCATTTAATCATGAATACAACATACAGAACCCTACAAAAGTAGGGAAAAATAAATATCAAAAACAAAGAACACATGCTTCATATTTAACACAAATTTTTTTACATCTCTGACGTGCCAACTTTTTAAACCAATTTCATTTTCATAGTTTTATCTTCAACTGATTGTAATTTTAACTGTCTTAGATATTCATAGATATGTTTTTACCAGCTTATAGTCAAGATTCTGATGTTTCTGTAGATACCAAACATTTCTATGTTTAACTAAAAGAACTTAAAGTAATTAAAGTAGAAAACTGGGGGTTTGGATTTAAGAGATGAATGAACCAATTGGGCCGCCAGTTGAATAGCCCTGGCCTACTGGTTCATAGTTTGGACTTGTTATCGACTCTCTGAAACCCCAGCTCTGACCTTTGACCGACTTTTTGACTCCTGAACTAAGTCTTTTGCATTGCTTGGATTTCTCTCGACACATCACTCGATCTACGTTGGCCTTACCTGTCGAGACTCCTAACGTCAGTAGCTGATTGTTTGCCCTGTGAGTATTCTCCAGTAATTATCATTCATCAATGTGTTGCTCCTCAGAGTGTGCCATCCTGAGGGTCCAGCAATCCACCAGTTTCCAGGTTATAAATAAAACTTTTAAACCTGTTGGGGGTCCGTCTGCTCTGAATCCTGCTATTCCATCCGGTTTGCGTTTATTTGGACCATGTTTTATTTTTCAACAGGACAATGACCCCAAACACACCTCCAAGCTGTGTCAGAGCTGATTGACCAAGAAGGAGAGTGATGGGTGCTGCACAACATCACCTGACCTGAACCTATTGGAGATGGTTTAAGGTGAGCTGGACCGCAGAGTGAAGGCAAAAGGTCCAACAAGTGCTAAACATCTCATGCAAGACTGTTGGAAAACCATTTCAGGTGACTACCTCTTGAAGCTCATCAAGAGAATACGAGAGTGTGTGAAGCAGTAATCAAAGCTAAAGGTGGCTACTTTAAAGAACCTAGAATATAAGACATGTTTCAGTTGTTTCACACTTTTTTGTTAAGTATATAATTCCACATGTGTTATTTCATAGTTTTGATGCCTTCAGTGAGAATCTACAATTTTCATGAAAATAAAGAAAACTCTTTGAATAAGGTGTGTCCAAACTTTTGGTCTGTTCTGTAACCAAATGAAAACTCAGCAAAATGATCCTGAATGTTTACTGAAAGCGTCCTCAACATGTTTACCAGACCTGAAACTGACTAAATAACCCAAGCCTGAGACTCTGCAGCTCTAGGTGAGGACACAGTCCACAAGTCAGAGCCTGCACCTCCTGTGAGCCTCAGGTCTCCCTGATCTATCCTTTAATCAGGCTTATAAAGAAAAAGACAGGTGGGCGGGGGTCAACCCTGAAAACATAGATTATCAAGGCTCATGGTCCTGTTGTCTGACACATGCAGACACCCAAGAGAGTAAAATTAAAATGTCTTATTCTGTTGTAGAAACTACTACAAATCAAGCATGTTATTAAAAGTAAAAACTGTAAAAAGGTTTTATGTGGCTTACAAGATACATATTTTTGCTAAAATGCAGAAAATAACGCACAAGAAAAATCAATGCAGGTGCTATCTGAGGAGTAGAGATCTATCCAGGTGTCAACACACAAAAAAGTTAGAATAAATGCCAGTGCTGTTAAGACTCCTGCTTAAACCCTCTTTAAAATAACCCGCAGGCAGAAAGGTCAGCAAAACCTAATCTGTCATCTAAACACAAAACAATGTTGATTTCTGTACTTAAAATATAATTTTAGCTCCTGTAGGAGAAACTTCTTTCCATGTTTCTCACTGAGAGAACAAACTGCATTACTTCACTTGTTTTTACTGTCGAAGATACTTTCAAATATTGCCTTCCTCCTGATTAAAAGTCAAAATAGGATTTAATAAATCAAACAAACATATTTAGAAAAACTTCCTCCTTGTTATCTCTTTATCTTCAGTCTGTGTCTGAGACTCAGCTGCTTTTCTGAGTCCCACGGTTCACATACCTTTCTTTCATGAAATTAGCTGTAAATCTTGGGAAGTACAAGTACACAGCAGTACAAGTTGTACCCATGCACTTAGGCTCATGAGTACAGCTTGTACTGGCTGGTACACAAAGACACATCACTGAGCCTAGGTGATTCAGGGGGTTAGGTGGGGTTAGGTACAGACCAACAGTCCTAATGTCCTCATGTTATGTCATGTTATGTCATCATGTTATGTCATGTTATGTGATTGTGTTATTATGTCATCATGTCATGTTATGTCATGTTATTATGTCATGTCATGTTATGGCATTGTGTCATGTCATGTTCTCATCATGTTATCATGTTATGTCATCTTGTTATTATTATTATTATTATTATCATCATGGTATATGATGTCATCATGTTGTTTTATGTCATGTTAATATGGCATCATGTCATGTTATGTCATCATGTCATGTTATGTCATCATGTCATGTTATGTTATGTTATTATGTCATGTCATTTTATGGCATTGTGTCATGTCATGTTCTCATCATGTTATCATGTCATGTTATGTCATTGTGTTATTATGTCATGTTATATGATGTCATCATGTTGTTTTATGTCATCATGTTAATATGGCATCATGTCATGTTATGTCATGTTAATATGTCATCCTGTCATGTTATGTCATCATGTTAATATTAGGGATGTCCCGATCCAGATTTTTTGGCTCCCAATACAATCCAATTTTTTTAATGGTTAGTCTTTCCGATACCGATCCGATACCTTTATTTCTTTCCAAGTGACAAGGATGGTAGTAGTAAAGTGAGCCCTGCTGTTTCCACCACGAGAAACATCCAGTTTGCAGATTTTGCAAGATGCAGTTTCAGCATCATTGTTTCCATTGAAAAGTGTTCTCACACTGTGGGCATGGTTGCATACTTGTGTGTGTCTTGACTTCTTAACAGCAGTTGTAAAACATGATGATGCTGAAAATTGGATCGGCCCGATACCATGACTAAATCTGATTCTACCAGATTTTCAAAAAATAGCCATATCTGCCACCGATACTGATACGGAGTGTCTGATCGGGACATCCCTAGTTATTATGTCATCATGTCATGTTATGTTATGTCATGTTATTGTCATGTCATCATGTTATGTTATCATGTTATGTTATGTCATCATGTTATGTCATCATGTTATGTCATCATGTTATGTTATGTCATCATGTAAATAATAATTACAACCTTGTGTGACACAAAGTCATAATTACGACTTTGTGTCTTATAATTATGACTTTGAAAGTTAAAATTATGACTTACCATTTGACAAATTATTTTCAGTGGCAAAATTGGCCTTCTATAGAATCCTACTGTACAGGGTCAGCTCTTTTTTTCCTACTAAAAACATCAGACTGCACAATCCTTCTGACTAAGATAATAAGTGCATCACAATTTCTTGTCACTTCCAAACCTGACTTTTTTTCCCCAGATTAAGTTTGAACATATTGTAATTTTTCAGACTTGCGTTGATTCTGATAAACCCTGGAAAAAAAAAAAAGAAGAGCAAATGTCTGCTGGTACTCACCACAGATAGAATACAATTAGGGACTGCTTCCTCATTGTTGGGGTTCGAAGAAGGTCCAAGAACGAGTGCTTCTTCTTCAGTGTTCTTTTCTCTTCAGTTTGACCAATCTGTAAAGATCAAATGTGACAAAAAGCTGAGAAAAGGTTTTGACTGTAATGAATGCAGCAACTTGCTGTAGTTTGCATAGTTTGCATGTTTTTAATGATAGCACTGTTATCCCAACACTTTTATTCAAAGTGAGGCCTTAGTCTGTGGAGTTACAGTGAGTGTTCTCTGTCACTAAAGCAGCTCCAGCAAATAGAAAATATGTTGTGTTGCTGCTTTCTATTTATTTATATTTATTTCCTGCTTTTATGTATCTGCCAAAGCCAAAGCTCATCTGACTGGCTGAATACTCACATCCCTACAACTGAGTGCAAAGCCTGCAGTTAATACGTATGTAACAGAAGCGGCGCATTGGCAGGGGATCCACAGCCGACCTGGAGCTCCGTGTGAGCAGGGGCGCCGGCACGGCAGGGCAGCAGTTAGAGCTGGCGCCTCTCAGCGAGGAAGGTTCCACGGTTGACTTCGGCCTGGGGCCTTTCTGGGTGGAGTTTACATGTTCTCACCGTGGGCACGTGCTTTTTCTCCAGGTTCCTCCCACAGATCAAACACATGCATGTTAGGTTAACTGGTAACTTTAAATTATCCCTGGTGGGACTATGAATGATTATTTGATGGGATTGAAATGACCCTATGACTGGAGACATGTCCAGGGTGTCCTTGTCTCTCACACAGTGACTGCTGGAGACAATAGTGAAGTGCAAATCCATACTGAATTATGGATACCACCAATACCAGAACTTTATTCTCTTAAATTGATATTAAAATAAAAATATTGATACTTTGATACTTTATTCATTTCAGGTAATGTGCATCATTAACATGAACACAGTGGAAACAAACTACACTAATGAAATCTATTTACATCATATGTGGTTTGTAGGAACTACTTTTACTTTTTCTTCTAAGTAAAGTAGCTCATATAATGTAATTTCAGTTTTACAGTAGTTTTTGATCATTAAACAATGATTTCTTTGAATAATTTTATTATTTGACTTTATATTTTTATTGTTTAAAACACTATTTTCACATTTGATATGATTGTGTCCTTTTTTAAATTAGTTCAGCTACTGTATATTGTAAATAAGGACGTCACATCAATATACTGCTGAGTTTTAAATTAATAAATTAATTAGTCTGATGTCTTGTATTCTTTATGAAGCAGTGATTTACTAACTTTGACGTTTTGTTTAACTTATACGAAATATAAAGCATAACGGTCCTCGTCTCATTATTACAGCTCAACACAGCAAACCAACACTAACTGAGCTCTAACTGGTATTTCCTACAAAGGAACAGTGTTTTAACACATCCTCTTAAAAACACTGAAAATTACTACGAGTACAACAGAGTAAATATGAAATAAATTATACAGAAACACTATTAAAAGTAAAACTAAGAGCGTTTTACTCACTGTTCAGTTGTCTTGAATTCTGAAATCTCACACTTTCCAAAAGGGAATTCCCACTTATGATTAACATGCATTATATTACCATTGATATAAAAACTATTTTCATATTAAATTGAGTAAAAAGTAAAAAACAATAAAAAAAATGTTTTTAATTAAAATTTTAATCAAGTAATGCATTCACTTGATTAAAATTAGCAGCTATCTGTTAGCATTAGCTTCTGCTAGTGTTTTTTTAAACCTTTTTAGTAGTGTAGCATTTGCAAAGATATTTTATTAGTTAGCAGTTAGCAAAGCTAACTCATGGTTAGCTGTGGCAGTCACTGTTTAGTTATGAGCAACACATGAGAACGACTAACAAAGAGGGTGAATACTTCTGTAAACTGCAGTATTTCTCTGGCTTCAAGGTTGCTTCTGTTGTTTTCTTAGAGACAAGCGCAACACAGAAGTGAAAACGCTGAAATGTAAAGTGAAAATGTGCTTATTTCTAATGTGGTTTCTAAACAAAAAAGAAAATCCCCACCTGACCACATCAATATGCTTGACTTTCAAAGCTGTAGAAACAACCAGTTTATCATTTGTAGGTTTCCTATAGAATCCTATAGTCCTGAGTAAATAAAAGAGAATCCTGGATGGTAATTTATTCTTGTTTACACAAAAAATTAGTTGTTACTTTTAACAGCAACTTGGTTTTCATTACTCTTCGTACAAACTTCATAAATCTGAATGTTTTTTTTAAATCTTAGATTACATTTAGCTTAGATTATATTGTTGGAATTTCAGACAGTAGTGACACCCTTTAGAATTCTTTAGTTGGTTTAGTTGACATTTTGTAAAAATGAAACCAAATAGCACATCTATAGCGTGGTAAATTCTAAAACATATTCCTACCTGAAACATCTTCAGGTCTTTGTTGATGACCTTCTTATTCATCTGTGCTGCCTTCAGGATCAGTTCCCACGCCTCCTGGTTTTGGTCATTAGCCATCAGCCAGCGAGCTGATTTAGGCAAAACCCTAAAAATGTCAAGATTTTAGTGTCCAGCCTCATCATATTCCTTCTGTTTTACCTACATTGTATCTCCCTATGTTCCTGTCTACTTTATTTGGTCCTCCCACTCTTCTTGGCTCAGTTCTTCTTCTGTAAAACTTCTTGCACTTCATTCTTACAGCACCAGGTTTCCTGGTCATATTTTGGAGTGGGCAATCCTGATTCTGGAGGGCCGCTATGCTGCATGTTTTACTTGTTTCTCTGCTCCAAACACACCTGATACAGGTACTGGATTATCTGTTCCAAGTTCTGCAGAAGCTTGGTATTCAGACATTCAAATCAGGTGTGTTGGAAAGGAGAACGAGTAAAACATGCAGGATAGCAGCGCTCCAGGAGCAGGATTGACTAGCCCTATTAGAAAACATTTCTGTACTAATCTCATTAATTTCAGTTTTATAGTTCTAATTAAATCTTCTGTACTGGTAACGAGATGAAGGAATTATTAATTGCTGTAAAAACATTATTTGATCATTTTAATGGCAGGTTTTGGTTTAGTTCCATGTTAGAGCTGGAACAGGAAGTGTTCTGATGGTGAAACTTTTCTTTAACCTTGTGTTGCTTTGATTCAGTAGCTAATGCTGTTGGTTTTTTTAATAGCTTTAATAGTTATTTTTCTGTATTGCCCTTTTTCAAGCTTGAGCTTGTCTGTTCAAAGGTCAGTTTTTGAGGCATGAAAAATAACCAAGTTGCTCACTTTGAAGTTAAAATGCTTTATAAAACCTATATAACACAGAACAATCTAAAAGTTTGAACAGTTTTGGTTCATAAGCAAACAGTTTTAGGCAACAGGTGCCTTTTTTAGTTGTAAGCAAATTTGATAAAAAAACAAATGGCTTATTTATATTGTTTTTGATTTTAAGTAACAATCAGATTTGAACCTTTAAATAATAACTTTATTTATATGTTGAAAGTATATGTTATATTATAACAGCACATTTCTTATAGTGAGAGGATTTTTATTTTTAAAACTGCAGAAATGTTCTCATTTCAAAACAACTCAGGTCATCCGTTGAACAGTTTGTCCTCAGACTGTGGAAAACATTTCTGAGGAATCATTAAATTTTTTAAATTCTACCTCACAAACTGGGTCAAGGTTCTGCTCGCTCACCAGATGTAGACGATGAAGAGAACGCCAGGTGCTGATATGGCCAGCTGCAGTTTACGCCAGTCTCTGATGAGGTACGCTACTCCAGCCAGTAAGATGTAGCCAAAACCAAAGAAATAGTCTGTGATAATACCAGCCAACATCCGGTGTTTCCGGCCCGTCCATTCAGTCCCTGTGAGGCAGATCCACAGATTAATACAATCATACTCAAATCTAAAAGGTGGTAGTTTAATCATTACGATCTGTTGGTAAGTCTTGGCATTCAAAGGCCTTTACAGTAACTGCTTAACTGCTCAGGTCTCAGTTGGATCACTGAGGTTCCACTAATAGACCCCAACTGTTCTCTGCTACAAGAGTCCTACAGACAAACTGATCCAACAGGTTCAGGGTAAGAAGGAATGAATATCTTCCAACACCTTTCATATCAGAGTGTTAGACTGGGATCATCTTGTGCAGAGGTTTGAAAAAATAAAATCTCAATTTGAGTTTTTTTTTTGATCTGTTAGCGCTCTGAGCATATGTTGTGAATGACTGTCAGCTAGTACACACTACGGTTTAGCTGTATTACACTGAGGTGGTGTAGTCTACGTAATATGCAGGTATAAACCATAACCACTTTAAAATCTCTTGTATTTGTGTATAAATACTTGAAACGAGCAGAGATAAATATAAAGCTTACTTTAGCTCATATTCTCAAAACACAGGGGGCGTGGCAATATTCTACATATCCATATCTGCTGCTGCTGTTACGCCTGAATTTCCCATCTGTGGGACAGTAAAGACTGTTTCTATTCTATTCTATTCTATTCTATTCTATTCTATTCTATTCTATTCTATTCTATTCTAAGAATGCCTCAGAGTGAACAGACTGCAGACAGGCTGGGACCATTAGGGGTGGGCATATGAATCTCAGTAACAAAACTATTGATACCAAGATGAGTATCAAATTGAATTGATACCAGAGTGATGGAATAAACTTTTTTGTTTACACTTGATCGGCACTACTGATTTTATTTTTCACAATTAAAGTAAAAAATAAAGTCAGTGCATTTGGAGTTAAAATAATTCAATGATTACAACAGTAAAGAAAATGACTTACTGCACATAGAACTTACAGTAAATAAACTACAAAAATGTTTGCTTTTTCTTTACAAACCCTCCTTGTATTTGGCTGAGGCAGACAGGGTTATTGATTCAATACCAAGTAAATAGAGCTAATATCACAGATACTGATACTTTTATGTTCATTGAATATTTATGTCATTTTGCCTTTAGTTATTATGATAGTTATACTTCTACTACACACTAGTGTTTAAGAAAAAAATCACTAGTGCAAAGTAACAGAAATGAAGCAACAATGTAACAAAAATATTAATATAACAATGTCAACAACACAACAAAAAATAACATGATGTAGAGGACTAATGATTGTTATTAATCTCCACTAATTCGTTGTGTAAAAAATATTAAAATAGTTGATATTTGGCAATTTTGTTTCACAATCTAAACTTTAGTTGTCTTAAGGACAAAGTTTTGTGTTTTCACTGTTTTATAACAAAAAATGTTCTTAGTAGTCTTATGAAAAAGCACCAGTGCAATCCAAAATAAATACTGTGCAATGAATGCAAATGTATGGAATAATTCATGGTTGTGACTCGAACGTAGGAAGTGAAACACTTCCATAAACTAGACTACAGTACTGGGTATATATAGCTGTGGAGGCCATTTTCAATAAGATTTAATATAACTGTCTCTAATTAAACAATTAATGAAATGAAATGTAAGATAAATGATTATTATTTTTAAGTCTGATAATCCAACTCATTCTAAGAAACAACACGCCTCGTATTTCTAAAGATTTTTATCAGTTAGGCAACTTGTTCCGGAGGTTAAGATGCTCCTCCGACAAAACACATTTAATTTTTTCAAGTTCACACTCATCATGGTGTTATTCTGTTTTGTTGACGAGTTGAGGTTTTGGAGGGACTGACCCAGAACAAAGGCATTCATGATAACACCAGAAATGGACGTTCCCACCATGAAGCGAAGGGCTGTATAGACGTAAAAATTAGGGGCAAAAGCAGCAGCAACACCAAAGGTGACCTGGATACCCAGGCTGATGATGATGATGAGTCTTCGGCCGTATCTGACAAAAAAAAAAAGAGAAATTTAAAAACTGAATGTGCACAATAAATTACACATTAGAGCATATTACCTGGTCAGATATTTAACTTACTTATCAGCTAAGTGTCCAAACACAACGGCTCCAACAAGGAGACCAAACATGTAGATGGAGGAGCATAAATTATTCAGTCTGGCGTTCGAACAAACCAGGTCCCACTGTGAGGAAGAAAGACAGCAAGAATGAAAACATTCAGCTTTTTTACAGCAGCTTTTAAAGTTTGAAAACAAAAACAGAAACAAAGAACTGCAGCAGGTTTTAGTCCTAGCCTCTGGGCTTTAAAGGCACAGGCCAACTATTCTCATGATCAACTCCAACCTGAGGCTGAGTTCAAGAAAAACCCGAGAAACTGCATTTTCTGCTAAAATACAGTTGATGAGCAACTGTGGTGATACAAAGTACCTAAAAGGCTAAATTAGCCAAATGCAATGTAAAAAAGCTATAATGAAGCTAAACTTAGCAAAAAGCTCTAAAATGAAAAGCTCAAAGTAGCAGAATGATAGCTGAAAATTACAAGAACATGGTTTGATACAAGATAAAGAAGGATTTCTGAAGCAGATTTTAGAGAAAGCAATTATTATTATTATTATTATTATTATTATTATTATTATTATTATTATTATTATTATTACTACTACTACTACTACTACTACTACTACTACTACTACTACTACTATTTTATTTGGGAGAGTAATTGTAAATAAAGTTAGTTTGAAAACTATAAAAATTACAAAAATCAAAAGTCATAGTAGCCATCTGCTGAATATAAAAAATAAACAAAATAACAGTCTGCAGAAATACAGTAGTTTGATTGCAAAAAAAGTTCAGAAAAATAATAATAAAAAGACAACAGAAACATTGGTGTGAATCCTGAATCAAGTCCTGAGAAGTAAATATACTCTTCAGACGATCAGAGCAGGTATGCTAACGCTAACAGGGATTTCACAGAGCATTTGCAGAAATCTCAAATGCTAATAAAGTTAAATAATTCAGATTTGAATGGTTAAGAAATTCTAACGCTTGATTCTAAGTTTGATTGAAAAAACTTACAGAAGAAAATTAAAATCTGAGAGAGAACTGTTCCCACCACTAACGACAAAAGTGCAACAATGTTTGTGTGCGTCTGTTGGGCGACACACATTCCTTTTATGCACTTTGCTTTCAAGACACTGTGACTGCAGTTTATTGAAACGTCATCATTCTGTTCATATAACTCTCCCCCCACATGTTTCTAATGTACCCAGAGGGCACGCAGCGAGGCTTCAAAGATGCCTGCACTGCATGGGTCCATCTCAGATAGAACCAGAGCCTGCTGGAAGAAAACTGCTAACCCTTTCCACGTCCAGCAGACTCATAGATGTGTGATGTACACACATTAACAGAAGCTGTGGGGATGTTTTACAAATTTTACAACCTTGAAAGTGCATCAGGAAAAGATAGTCAGTGGTATCTGCTGGCTAAAATAACACAGGCTCTGAAGGTTTTTTAGGAGCTGAGAAGCTACCGTCTTTTACAAAGTTCTGTCCACACAAAATTCAAAGTGTGGCGTTTCAAGATTTCCTCAATCCTAAAGTCAGTTTTGAAAATTTCAGATTGGAGTAAGGGGCCCCAGATGGTCCTCATCCCAGAGAGGAATATAACCTAAGCACATTTACTTTAAACATTTTATCTTTTTTAAGATAAAATGTGTAAATTGCTTAATTTACTCAGCTTGGTTTAGTGGAACCAGTTTGGTTCAGTAAATTCAACACTTCAGAGTGTGGTTAAAGTGCCTGTGTTTTCCTAAATATTGTGATCAATTTGATGAATTTTACTTAAATACTTTTCTTATCGGTGAAATGAACTTTTACCATAGTCATTTCTGTTGAGTTATTTTTACTTTTACATAGTTTGCCTGATCTAAATCCAATTAAAGCTTTATCTTGACCCAGATCAGTTGTGAAATTTGAACAAAAGAAAAAGTTATTTTTCTGCACTTTCAGTATTTTACAGTAGCAATTACTGTAAACGTATTTAACGCTGGGCAGCCATGGACATTTATTTATCTCCTAGACTCCATACAGAAGTTGAAGCCTGAGCTGTTACAACGTTCCTTCAGGATGGTCCCAGAATGGGTTTTAGGTCCTGCCCCTTCATGTAAACAAAAGGGACTCTGGTTGTGGTAAAAAAAAAACACCTCAGATCTTTTTCAGATGTTGACTGGTATTTCATGTAGTTCCCACAAAACAGTTTCTACAACAAAGTTAGCTGTAATTAGATTTGTCATGCTTTTAAAAATACTCATGTAACAGCATGGGAGTGGGCGGAGCTTAAAGCCGCACTGTTAGCTGCAGACTCAGGTTCCAAAAGTATGACAGGGCTGCTTAAAGCCATCTCTGCTTGCTTCAAGTCCCAACAATGAAAGAAGACAAGACAGTTTAGTATTCCAGTACGTGTTTATGGGTGCAGCCTTTCTACAGTTTAAGCTAATTTACTTTAGGTGGCAGTTGATTTACTGTAACTCTTTTTACCTGGTAAAGATAAATTACAAAGATAGAATAGCTGCACCTCTATAGTTATATGTAAATATATATA
>JAUBOC010000071.1:20239844-20253098 GCA_032275365.1 Anablepsoides cearensis
GTAAATCTGCTAGTCCGCAATCGACATATTTAGGTCCGCTAATAGCGGATAAGCGGATTTGCGGACTTGTGCCCACCCCTGCTTATAACTTTGCAGGTAAATAACAAACTGATTGTTTGAAGGATGGATTATGGGTTTTATGTTATCCACTACTTAAAATGTGCAACAACAAAACCTTTTTACTACTGAAAACACTTGTAGACATGCATAGCTAAAGGTTTAATTACACATTAAGTAGATGTAGCCTGGCAATGTTTGGTCATGCCTTCTTTGAGCTCCTTTAGGCAATACATCCATTTCACATTAATACTATAAGTTGCAGAATTCATTCAGTTGCACAGTATTTTACATTGTTGATAGACTTCCTTCACACAGGGTGTGTGGGTGGTTATAAAGCTTAGGGAAGAAAGGAGCACAGAGATACAGACTGCTCTGAAGTTTAATCCTGTAAAAGTTAAACAATTTACCTTGAAAATCCTTGAAAAGTGCTTGAATTTCAACTGTAGAAAACTTACTGAAAAACAGTAAGAAAGGTTGTCAGATGTTCCTGTGTGAAGAGGACAGGTCAGCTGCACCTTTTAGACTGCCAGGGTTGGGCTTTAGCTGCTCCTGTTCTCTGCTCTGACCTGCTGTGGGGCCAGATGGTCCAGTCATTGTCCAGCAAAGTCAATCCTGAGATGTTGGACGACAATCACAAGCTCAGACCCTGGGGAGGGGTCTCACCAGCTGGGTGAGCTAAGTGAATCATTTTATCCTAGATGTAGATCTCTATTGTGGCTTGTGGGGAAGAACAGGTGGAAGGATTTGTTTTTATAGGAGGGCAGTTTTAAGAATCACCTTTCCTGCATGTGAGTTGTTCTGGTTGCAGTGCCTCTAGAGGAGGGTGTTTGTAGTTAAGCGCTATGGATAATTTGTAATAGATTATATGGAACAGTTGGGGTTGGCTGCTGTGGTGGGGTTTGGATTATAAACTGGCCTCGTATCGCACTGACAAACCAAGATCCACTCTGACGCCTGCTGCTTCCGCTGCATCTGTCAGCCAGCAGCATTCCGGCGGCTGCAGCCGGTGCTGAAACAGCAATCTGAACAAACAAAAGTCTGACCAGGCAAACCCCAGTAAAGAGCAGAGCAGAAACACACATGCTGCTTTTTATTGTCTGTCAGAGACGTTTGCTGTCAAATCTTCAAACAGGGAATGAATCAACCTGAACGTACGATGACCTCAGCACGTCAGGTCAACCACAGGTTTACAACAACAGTGTGAACACTAGCATTGGTTTTCTGTTTCTACTTTGGTTTTGCAATCAAACTACTTCTGCATACTTTGTGTTGATTATCTGTTGTGCTACAAAATATTCAGTTTGATTGAGAATATTATGGTTACTTTTACACTTTTAAATTATTTAACTTTATTGAACTAAATTTTGTTTTGTTTTTCACTTTTGTCTGTAATCTTTATTATATAATAGGAACGGTTTTCTTCTTTTGAAGTTCTGGAAAACAGTCATTATTGTTAGCCTAATGTGTGTTTGTTACACAGAAAAAGCTTGGCACAGTACATGCAGTGGTGAGTCTTTCAAAGTTAGGGAAACCTATTTTCCTCCATGCACTCTAAATTTTTAAGCACAATAATATCCTTGTACCTAATTTCCCTCTGGGATCAATAAAGTATTTTGAATTGAATTGAATTGAATTGAATTGCACAGCTGTGATAGGTTTGCTCACTGAGTTAGAACTTAAACATTACACAATGAATTTAAAAAGACATTTTATTTGATTTAGAACAAGATGCTCTCCTTCCTTATAGACCTACAGCCCCTCTGACTGGATCACATCAAATATACAGCATATTTACTGTTATTAGATAAAAAATAGCAAATAAGATTTTCTTCCACCTTGTAGAACTTTCTTAAACAGGGATCTGGCAAACATTCAATGGAGTATCAATACCAGTATCTAGAATCAGTAATGGTATTGATATCAATCTTAAGGATTGGGGAATTTTGTACAAGTACCTGCAAAAATATTTGTATTGGACCCAATACCAGCCCCACTAATGTGCATGTTTGCACCTTGGTAAAATATTATTGTGTGTGCGTATTGGTGTGGATGTGGGCCAGAAAGGTCTAATATTCCTGAATAAACTACTCCTGATTGAAGTGTCTGCTGATTTTTGGAACCCAAAAATCACCTGGCATCAGTGTTGCCAGATATGCACTAATTACAGTTTACAGTCGAGACCTCCTTTTGCGCATGTTTGCCAATCACACCTGCCACCAACCCCTGGGAGAGAAAGCAAACCCTCAGTCAAACAATTTAGGTCAAAGTGCAATATTTTAAATATACAGTTTGTTTGTCCTTTCTTATCTGGCAACCCTGCCTAGCATAGAAACAACAGAAGATTCAGTGAGAACAAAATTTCACATGGAAACAAGTTTTTTTAACAAAAAAACCCACCAATGTTTCCAGAGATTTTTTAAAATGGACCGTAATATGTAGGGTAGATTTTCTGTAGGTTTTCAAAGGTTGGGTGTTCGTTTGTTTGTTGGTCATGAATTAAAAAAAAAGGAACAGAGAGGAGGAAGACAAACTCTCCGCCCACCCCCTGAAAAACAGCCTTGCTTCTGCTCAGACACATCATATTAGAGATTAGGGGTGTAAATCACCAGCTTTATCATGATATGATATTACATCGATATGTTTGGATGACGATACGATATTTCTCGATATCATAAAGTCTGTCACGATACGATTTCGATTCAATTCAATTCACATGTCTGCAATCGATATAATGAGATATCATCTGCCCATCTAAAACAATGACTGTGTTAGATGGGCAGATGATATTGATTCCCATCAAGCGTATGATGCCATGATCTAACTGAATCATGAACCATTCAAATCGATATATCGATCTAGAACGATGTATGGTTACACCCCTATTAGAGATGTGACGTTCGCGAACGATCAGAATCTTTTGAACGGAGCCGAGTCGCTGTCAGTTACGAGCCATTTGTAGTTTTATTTCTTTTATTCCTCATATAATCTTTTTTTTCATACTTAAATTGCTCCCGCTTTGCTTTTTAACAGAAAACAGACGGAGTTGTGGAGTACAGAAGCTCATGGTGAAAGGAGAGGGGGGATTTCCGCTTTACAAACACATGATTCCACCCACGTGACGGGATGACGTCATTACGTACGGCTACATGTATTTCCCTATGTGATGACGTAACACTTTCAAAATCGAATGGCTCTTTTGAACAGTTCTATGAAACGAACAACTCCCCAAGATCTGAATCCCTTTAAAGAGCCATTTATTCCATCTCTACATCCTTTATGCAAAATAAAAAGAGAGAAAAAACCCTGTTGAGTATAAAGTCACAGACAGTAAGGTCACCACTGAGGATGAGTACTGAGAAGTGTTTAACATCTGAACGCTCCCAGCTAGGGTGGGGTGCATTTGAGGAAACAGGAGCAAGAACAGTGCCCAGACACACAGGAGAGCAAACCTGCAATTAGACGCACCAGCGGAAGTATCCAGCTCTCCGTTTTTACACAAAACTTATCCTTATGAAAGGAAGATCCGATTTCTGCATCTTTTGTATGAACCAGAGTGTTTGGTTCCAACAGCTTTTGTATCAAAGGAATGTAGACAAATGTCCAGTCTTAGCAGCCAGGTTGAGTCACACTATTCTCACGAGGCACAATAGATCAGGTTAATAACATTCCTCTAATGGCAGTGGAAAAGCTGTCCACAAACATTTATGTTTGGATGAATTGAGTTTTTAAGGAGTTGCCCCCTCCCCCCTGTCTCAGTCCCATTCAGGCAGGTCAGTGGGCTCCTCCCTGGTGTTTTGTCCCATTCATGGTGCTATCATTCTATACCACTCCATTTTCAGTCTTTGTCCTCAACTCATGAGGCAACATTGCACTCTGCATTCCTCCAAACAAACTAAAAGAACTACTGTGAAGTTCTGGGCTTTAACAGAGACCTGGAGTGTTCAAAGTAGAGCACAGCAATAAACATGGATGGATGGATGTGTTTGTTACCAAACACATCTCACAAACCACTGTACAAATTTCAATGAATATAGGGAAAGAATTTATTAGGTGTGCATCTGTTACATAATAACTGCCTGAGTCAACCTGGTTTAAGATGGCTGCCACAGCCAACATTTAAGACCTTTGCAAATGCCATTTGCCTAAGGATAAAAATCTATTTATATCAATTTATTGATCATTATTTAGTTTAAAGTAGATTTATATTCATACAGTGTTTTTCAGTGAGCTATGTCTTGCTAATTTTGGCTTGTAGTTACACTTTTTCTCATTTTACCTTTTAGTTTCTGTTTTGCTCATTTTAGGCGGAGCTATGGTTTTGCTAAATTTAGCTTTGTGATATTTTTGCTACTTTTAGATGGACGATACATTTTTGCACATTTAAACTTGTTGCTGAGGTTTAAATCATTTGAGGTTTAGAACTTGTTTTGGTCATTTAAAACTGTGTTCTGCTCATTTCAACTTTGACAATTCGCTTTGTTTTTCAACACATTTCAGCAGTCACACTGCATGTTTGCAGAAAATGTCAATTTTAACAGATTTTATAGCTTTATTTGTTTTCATTGTAAGGTTGTCCTTTTTCTGTTTTTAATTTATGTTGTGAGATTGCTGCTCTGTCTTTTATTTGTTATATCGTATTTGCTCTAAAAAAACAAACTGTACCCATCATGAACAGTGGTCTCATACAGTAATGCTGCTTTGCATTGCAGTTGATAACATTTAAAATCAGGAATTAAACCAACTCCAGGAAGCCCAGCTGTATGCGCAGAACTGGTTTTGTAAGACCTGCCTCAGTTGATAAAAACAGTTATTTCTGTTTCTGTTGGATTTGCATTGTAAATGTCGACCGTTTGAAAACCTTCATGCTTCCATGCGGGACATGTCTGATGGTCGACCGGTCCTTCTGGGTACATTCCCTCTAACTAAACCAGATACTCACCTTTAAAACATCTTCTGTCACATTTTGTCTCCTTTTATTTCAAGTATCCACCCGCCTCTTTGTTTTAACATAAACTGGGTAAAAATTAAAAACAAAGCAGAGATAAGTCAACTGGTCACATTTGATGACCATCATGTTAAACTTGTTCAGAAAAACTGTTATAACTTGTTTCCATGATCAGAAGTATCAGAATTTATTATTTATTCTGGTCAAGTTGTTTTATAAAAGGCTTTTTCATTCAATACTGTGAAATGTCATGAGTATGTGTGGTGAATGACTCTCAGCTACTACTAAGTTCAACATTACCTTGATTACAGAAAAATAGGTGTCTCCCAATACTATATTTTCCCCTTTTTTTTCAAATCGAGTATGAGTTCTTTCTTTTAGGTACTAGCCGATACCAATACCGAGTACCGATACCGAGTACTTACTGAGTTAGAAACTAAACATTACGCAATGACTTTAAAAACATGTTTTTTTTTATTTAGAACAAGATGCCTCTCCTTCCTTAGAGGCCTACAACCCTCTGACTGTATCAAGTCAAATAGACAGAATGATACTGTTGACATATTCAAAATAAATAAAAACAACCAAATAGATTTTCTTTCAACTTGTATGAATTTCTTCAACATGGAAGTGACAAACATTTCACTTGAAATATAAACTGTAACATATTCAATATTGACACCAATATTCCAATACTTGTATTGATGTAGCTTTATACCAGGGGTCTGCAACCTTTATGATCAAAAGAGCCATTTCTGATCCTTGGCTCACTAATAAAGGATTTTCAGAGTCGCAAAACAAGCTACAACTGTGTTTATCAACTGTGGGTTTGTGGGCCTTTTTGAGGCCTTTTCAGAAACCTTTATGGCCAGTGGAGGTGGCATTATAAATCTTAAAAATATATCGTGAATTGTATTATTTATTAATTTTTTTGCACATCAGGACAAATGAAAAGGCTGTATTCATGTAAACAAGAAAAATACTGCATAAAAACAAAAAACTATTTGAACTGAACTATTCAAATATATATATTTTCTAATTCTTATTATTATGTAGTTTTCAAATTCTTTAAAGGTAATTCGGATGGATTTGAGAGGAAGATCATAGAAAGAAGTTGGAATATTTAAGAAAACAACAGGCTAGCGTGAGCTAACATGATTTTATCTTTTGTATTAGTAGTATTGATCACATATTTGCATACAAATTTATTTATAAAAAAAACAAATATGTATATTTTCTGATATATTGTAGTTTGCATGTTCTCCTCATGCTTGCGTGGGTTTTCTCCGGGTACTCCGGTTTCCCCTACCCCTACAAACATGTACAATAGGTTGCCTTCAGGCCCAGGCTGCCCTTGAAAAAGAGATCTGAGATCTCAACGGGACTTGCCTGGTTAATATTTGGTCACATTTTCAAAGAGCCACTGCAGAGGGTCTAAAGAGCCACAGGTTGCAGACCCCTGCTCTATACTAGAATCTCTATCAGGACACTTTTGCTACAAACTGAATGAATTATAGGCTTTTTGTGTTTGTTGTTACTTTGCTACAGCAGTCATTTTCAATTGAATTGCCTCTAAAAGTTAATCAGTGGTAAATATCAATAAATCAATAATTAATTTCTAAATGTCTCATTCAATCCATAAAGAGGTTCATAAAACATTTTGGTAACACACATGCAGATATGTGTAAAAACATTATAGCAGCCTTCTCTTTTTGGTGCAGGTTGATAGAAATCTATGCCTCGTGCCACAGAGAGCAGAGAGATTATATTTTAACTCAGGTCTGTTTGTTTGTCATAAGAATGGACAGATATGAAAGAAACTCAAAGTTAATGATTATTGGATGGACAGCTGCAATCAATTAGGTTTTGGCATAAGTCACATTTATTACAGTCATTGCAGCTTAGCAATAGAACAAATTTTTATCTATTAACCAATTATTGATTTGTGCTGATAAGTCAACTGGCCTAATTCCCTTTTTTAAATGAAAATCATTGTCATATTTGAAGCACAACTGCAGCAATAAAATATCTCCTTCACCCACCTTCTTTCTGACTGAAGCTTAAAGTTATTTGTCAAGTCATCCTCACTCACATTCTCCTCCATGATGATTACACTCTCCTCTGGCTCATTCCTGTCTGGATGTCATCACCTTTGGTAAGAATCACACATGCTCATGTGTTTCAGTAACTTTGTGATTATATTGTCTTTAATTTATTTTATTTAATTTCACTCTTACCTGTCCTTCTGTGAAAAAAAACGCAAGTATTGTGTTATACTTTAGTGATTACCCATTAAGGGCACTTGAGAATGTTTTGGTAGGTGTTGGCCTTAAATCTAAAACTGTGGCTTTGAAGGCAGCAAGTGACTTTTTATGCCATAGTTAAATAAATGATTTAAAAAAAACATTTTATTCAATACTTTTGACACTTCTGAATTTAAAAATTTCAAAAAGTTATTTTCTGTTTAAAATCTTTAAAGTTATGATTTTCCTACGGTCCATAAATGCAGCGCCAGGCTCTTATTGTCCCTGCTTTTTAAGCCACGCCCCCGGGCGTCAATGAAGATTGTGATTGGCTGAATCAGGGAGCGCTCCGGGAGCCCATTCATCTGTGGGATTGTGCATCTTAATAACGACAGGGGGACATTTCTCCATTTTGCAGCGACTCGGACACCAATCTGGGATTTTATTACTTCTCAACGCGCGAGCTGTAGTCCTGAAAATCGCTGCTGAACTTTCTTTTCCTTTTTTCTTTTCTTTTGGTGCTGAGAAAAAAGAAGAAAACATAAAGTGGGGAGGACCAGCAGCGGAGCGCTTTGAACAAAGAGGCTCGTGGGTCTTTGTTCTTTTTTTTTTTTTTTTTTTCTTGGATCGATTGGATTTTTTTTGTTCCAGCAAACAGCGGCATCATGGGAGCGCAACTGGACAAGCCCGCCTCGAGCGCAGAGACAGCCGGAGAGAGCAGCAAGACAAACGGACAGGTAGACGTTTCCCAGCCCGGTGGGGAGGAGGGAGTGGGTCAGATGAAAGGAAAACAGGTTTCTCCTCTCTGAGCAACAGTTTGATACACGAATCAGACAGTTTATCTGAACAAATACAACTTTGTTCTCTTTTAAATAAAGATTAGAGCCTTAATTGAAACAACTCGGCTTTAACGTCGCGTTAAACCGATGATGAGGAGAAGAAATGTGTTGAAACTGGAGCGCGCGCTGCTCCGAGCACCACGCCTTTTGTTGCAGAGAGTGAAAACAGCAGCCTGGTATCACAGGGAGGGATGGGGGCTTCTGTTGATACTGAATATGTTAGAGACGCGTCACAAAGTGCACGTGAGCTTTGCTTCCGGTGATGTGTTTGTCTACTTTGGTGGAAATCTTAGGGTGGATCGATCCAAGTACCGATTAGTATCGGTCTGAGTCGCCCACCCCTATTCGTAGCAAGTGCGTGAGAGGATCGATCACAATATCGATATTATCAGGGTTTTTATAACGTATCGGATCGATTTCTTTCAACACCTGAGCTGAGGGCAGCCTTTACTTGTGTGTCATGTTTTACAAATATTACAAATCTAGATATATTTTCATGATTGAATTTTGATTTCTGCTGTTTATTTGCATTTTAAAATCCAGAATGAAGAAAAGTATCATCATGTTCAATCAGAACTATTAATTAATGGTTTTTGATTTGCTCTATAACTTGTTTATTTTAAAAGTAGGATGAATTTTAAGCAAAGTAAATATTTACCATAGAAAATCATTCTTATTCACTAAAAGTTAAAAAAAATCTTGTGAGTTTATATGAAAGTAATGTTTCAGTTGATTTAAGTAAGTAAGTAAAGTTTATGTATATAGCACCTTGTTCAGTGTATCTTTTGGTCATTGGAGTATTAACGGTATTAAAAAACAAAAAACGAGTAGATATTTGATTTTTGTTTTAAAATACAAATCTTTTCTCATTCGTGTCAAAAAGAGTTGAGTGAAATTTTCAAAATAATTTGAATTTATCAAAAAAAGAAAATAAATTTAAGACAGAAATGAAAAAAGGCTTGTTTGTTCATATTCCATGACAGTACGCGCCGACTTACTGTATCACTACAATAAACTGTTTCACCACCAGAAGAGGTGCCTGCAATATCAAAGTTATTCAATGAACATCCCATTACAAATAAAAAGCATTGATGTTGACTTTGGTATCAAATAAATTTTCCAAGTATTTGTTTGGTATCAGATCAACATCAGTACTGCCCACCCCTCACTGAAAGGAACACTCTGAGGAAGCAAACTGACAAAAAAGCACAGATTTTGTCAAAACTCAGGAGGGAAAAAACCTTTCTGCTCACAGAACAACAATCATACAACACACTTAAAGAATGAAATTGATCTTATTTTGCTTTTCATTTAGTGAAATGGAGGTAGCCGACATGTATTCAGTAAAAGAGATTTATTTGGCCAAAAGCCACATAGCCTTTGGTCACAGAGCGACAGTCATCATACAACTCATTTATGGACAAACACGTCTGTGTTTCAGCCTTTTATTTAAAAAAATTAGTGTTTTAATATGCAGAGCTGCCAGGTGATCACCTCTTCTGGTGGGAATAGTTGTAGAATACAAACAAACAAGCCTTTTTTTTCGTTTCTGTATTGAAGTATTTTGCTTTTTTTGCTATTTTTAAAATTTTGTTTATCGTTTTTGACACTAAGAATGAGAAACGCTTTGTCTTTTATTTCAGTATTTTCTAAAAAAGATAAGAAAACACTTGTTTCTTGTTTTTTAACACCCGTTTTGAAAATGAAAATCCAATAACCAAAAAATACACTGGCCCATCTTTCAAAGATATAAATTCACAAAGTGCTTCACATAAAAGCAATGAAGTAAAAAGCATTACATTCATACAAAAGTACAAGTAGTAAAAAATCTGAAATCGATCATTACTCTTTTTTGTACTTTGTTTTTTAAAAAGCTAAGAAATATAATAAAAAAGGTAAAACATTTACGTTTTAAAATATTATTTGACCATTTTGTATTGAGTTTATTTACACAAATCACTTTGTTGCATTAAGATATTCTTAGAAACTTTAAATTAAAAGCATTCTAGGTTTTAAAATGCAAATAATCAGTAAATAGTAAAAAGCAGAAGTCAGTTTTTGAAGCTTGTGAAATTACATTCTGATAACACTGTCACTGTTTATGTGAAAGAGCTTAGATCAGTACGTATGTTTGCAGTATTCACAGCACTAGATCATGTAGTCTGTGCTGCTCCTGGTGTCCACTGGTGGTTCTGCTCCATCACCAGCGTTAGGAACCAGTGCTTGTGCTGTGTGTGACTCCTTGTTTGTGCTCCAGCAGGAGAACGGCCATGTCAAAGTTAACGGGGACACTGCTCCTGCAGCAGCTGAGAACGGCAAGGAGGAGGTGCAGGCCAACGGCAGCGCCGCCACCGAGGAGAGCCCTAAGCAGGATGCGGAGCAAGCTGAGGCCGCCCCTGTAGAGGAGGGAGCTGCAGAAGATGCTGCGACTCCAGCTCCTGCTGAAGGAGAAGCTGCAGCCAAGGCTGAGGATGGTGCAACCCCCTCCACCAGCAGTGACACCCCCAAGAAGAAGAAGAAGAAGAAGTTCTCCTTCAAGAAGTCCTTCAAGCTCAGCGGCTTTTCTTTCAAAAAGACCAAAAAGGAGACTTGTGACAAAGCTGAGAGCGAGGCAGAGGCACCTGAGGAGCAGGCCAAAGAGGAGCCTGCTGCTGCTGCTGCCGCTGAGGAGGCCGAGGCCCCTGAAGGCAAGGTGCAGCCCACTGAGGAGAAGCCCACTGAGGAGAAACCCACTGAGGAGAAACCCCATGAGGAGAAACCCACTGAGGAGAAACCCACTGAGGAGCAGCAGGCAGAGGAGGCCGCACCAGAGAAACCTGCAGAGGAGTCCAAAGCTGAAGAGAAACCTGCCGAGCCTGCAGTCGAGGAGGCGTCCACAACAGAGGAGGCCCCGCAGGAAACAGCAGAGGCTGCAGCCGCAGACCCCGCCCCCACATCAGACCCCGCCCCCACATCAGACCCCGCCCCCGAGGCTTCTGAATAAGATCCAAATCAACAAAACATGTTCCTGATTGTACATCAAAGCGACAATATGCTGGCTTGAAAAACAACATATTTGTTTTTTTTTTTATTATTATTTTTACATCCAGGAAGTTTTGAAACCTTTTTTTTTTTGTTTGTTTGTTTGGGCTTTTTCCCCTGCCACACACACACACATGTTTGTTCTTGAACCCCGTGGGGACCTTCCATTGACTTCCATTCATTTTTTTCAGACTTTATAGCCTAACCCTGATCATATACCCTAAAATTAACCTCACTTTGGTCCCAACGAGACACACACACACACACACACACACACACACACACACACACACACACACACACCTAATATGTCTCTCAATCCTTGTGGGGACTTTCCATTGACTTCCATTCATTCTTTTGAAATTATTTATACTAAACCTGACCATTTACTCTAAGGTTAACCTCACCTGACCCTAAAACTAACCTCAACTCAATTCACACCTTAGTCCTAAACCCAACCCCTCCACCCAAAATCAGCTTTTGAAGTTGTGGACCGGGCTTTGGTCCCCACAAGGCTGCATTTTCCTAAAAAATCCCCCCCACCAAGTAGCAAAAACAAGGCCACACACACACACACACACACATCCAAAACCCACATTAGTCCACTGCTACTAGCATCCCAAAGGGCTGGGGGTGTAGGGGGCTTTAATGTGTCTGACAAATGAAATCCTGTTCGGCTCAGCCGGATGTTGTTACCACAGTGTTTTTATTTTATTTTATACAAAGTGTAAACAAAGGATGGACACTCCTCACAGAGTGAGTGACCAGTGGAGGCTAGAGGGTGAGTTCATTGTGAAAAATGTGCCACTATTATAACTGGATACTTTAAAGAGACCACCTCCCAGTGTTGGAGTGGCCTCTGCTCATGTTTCTGTTTTGTTTGATGAAATCCAGTAAAGGATCTTTCTGTGTCTCTTTAGTCGTACCAGTTAGTGATCCAGTAGAAAGAGCAGTTGGATAGGCTTTACTGTTTATGATTGCTTTATAAAACATGTAAGTATGTATAGGCCGGGTGTTTTTAACTGTGATTATTGTACAAAAGAAAATCTTGTAAGGAGCACATGACGTCTGCAGCTCTCTTCTCCAGAGGATCATGTTTTTATGTAAGATACCAAAAGCAAGTCGTGACCGTGCCGAGCGTTTGATTCCAGCGAGCGAGGCCTTTTCTTCCCAAATGTAACAGATCTGATCAGATGCAAATGTTTGTGTTAGCATCTCGTCCCCTCTTCTATTTTTCTGTGCTTTTGTAAATACCAGAGGAGCTCTGGAGCCATAGAGATGAAAAATAACTTTGCATACAAAAACAGTTGCTATTAAAACTCCTCTGCTCAGGTGTTTTCTGTGAGCACACTAAAGGCAAAAAACAAACAAACGAATAAATAAATGTGAATAAAGTTTGAGCCGCATCTCTTTATTCCTGTTGTTCAGTTGATTTATTAACAGAATCAAATATATAAAGCTTTGATCAGATGACTGTGGTAGAGCAGCTGGAGAGTTGCAGGTTCAATTCTGCACCAGCTGTAAAGGGGGAAACAACTGGGTGGCACAGGTTGCCTCTCAGCAAGAAGGTTGCCAGATCAAATCCTACTAAAAACAATAAAAATAATTCTGCTCTAAAAGCAATGATCAACCTAAAGTCCTAGCTTTGTGTGAAGGAAGGAAAATCACCCACCATGTTTGATGTGACGGAGCTGGAGCTGTTCAGGTCCAAACCTCAAAGATGATCTCACACTCCTACTTCTACTCCAAACTTTAACCTGCCACCTGATTCAGGTGATATTTTGCTGACAGACAGACAGAGTTGACTCCAGCAGTTTGTGCAAACGATTCAAGCAAAATCTTGTGCAATGATTTTGTGTCCGTTTTCTGTCAGCTATAAATCTCTCTCTAATTCCTGGTGGTTTAAAAAAAATCCAGAGTTTTATAAGATATTTTACTAACAAGCAGATCTAACTCCAAATACTTAATGGTATTTTTTTGTAACACAAACTGTAGTGCAGTTTAGAGCTCAGATTTTAGCACAAAATATTTTTCAGCTTTTTTGTGTTTTTTAAGGACCTTTGGCTGTGGCAGCCATATTGAATTTATTGAAACTTAATTAGTTATAGATAAAATATTGAGGCTTCAATCCAATGAATTATATAGA
>JAUBOC010000071.1:20314158-20326455 GCA_032275365.1 Anablepsoides cearensis
AGGAGGGGTGGGGTGGGAGGGATTTTTGTTGTGTGTATCTTTGTTAGTTTTGTTGTTATGTTAAAAATAATAAAAAAAGACCTTGATCAAAAAAAAAAAACTGGTCCCTGTCGAGTAGTAACCACAATTTTTATTTTGTTAACAGACTTTTTCTGAATAATATGAAAAGGCTAAGTATGTTGAATATTTAGGATCTGTGTGGCAAATTAGATAAAATATGAAAAATGTTCCTCTTCTGTTGGGGTTGTGACATTTTGAACCTCTGATGACATATTTGCATATTTGTTAAATGAAATGTAATTTAAATTGAACTAATCAATACGAATCAGCTGATACCTTGTTTTTAAAATTTGGTTGGTTTATAGCAAATTTATTGGCAGTTAAGTTATTGTAGTTTTTATCTGTTTGTCCAGAGGATGTAAATGTCACCAGACATCAAACAGACCCGCCTCTTTAATTATCAGTTTGAGATCTTTGGATCTCAGGCTCTGCTCAGTCTGGACAAGCTTATGTGATGTAATAGTCGAGATAAGCTGTTTGTCACATCACAGAAACAGCATCACAGCAAAGACAATAAATATATTTGCTATAAAACATTAACACAAGCATAAAAACTTAAAACTTTACTGTGAAAGCAACTTCCTGTCTGGAGTCATTAATAAGTGTTCCAGACAATCACAAAAAACTAGTAAATCTATCCAAACTAAATATACAGTATTTAGAGTTTTCACACTTACTGTGAATTTATCATTGTCTAAATGAGATCATTGAAGTTTACATTGTTTGTCCTGGAGCATGTCTCTCTTTCTAACATTCTAACTGTGTTGAGCTCTATCATCATCCATGAATGTTTGTTCCAGTGGCTCATTTCTCATCAAAATGTCCCAGTTCCCCAACAGCTGACACAGACCTGGTTAATCCAACCTCAGGCCTGACTTCATGTCTGTCTCTCACTCATTATGTAACCTAAGATGTTCTAAGGTTGGTCCAGTGTTTGAACCATGAATCTGTTATGTTCTTGTACCAAATGATGTGACGTAACCACAGGGCCAACCTCCAAGTGTTTCCCACCTCTGACCCATTGACTGCTGGAGATAACCACCAGCTCCCTGCAGCCCTGATTAGAAAGAAACAAACGCAGCTGAACAACATACCTTTAAAAAAAAATTGAAGATGTTTGAGTGTCTGAGTTGTAGAGTTACTGTTGAGAGGTGATAACCTCCCAGTGTGTCCTGTCTGTCCTCTGGTTGGTTTTTCAGATCCCAGGAGTTTTGTTGTGAAACCTGTGACTGTTCCATGCGCTCTGCCCTCCTGCCTCTGACGCCCAATAGTGACCTCAGCGCTGAAGATCGCAAGGCTAAAGAACTAGCTCAGCAAATCAACTTCAAGGTAAATCACCAACTTGATTTACAGGTAATTCACTTCACTTCAGTGCAGTTTATTTATAAAACACCAAATGATGACACATCATCTCAGGACACTTAAATCCAATTATGGTATAATACATTCATAATCAGTATATAAAGGGACAATCAGTAAATAGTTATCTAACTATTAACATTTGAAAACTGAAATCTATCAAATAAATAGAATTCAGTCATTTATAGACACAAGGTCATGAGAATATCAGTTATTTTCACTAGAATAACCAAATAACTATTTATGAAGAAGAATGTAATCAGAACATTGTAACAAGTTTACGTATTAAATGGGTTAAATACAATTTGCAGTCCCTGTAGCTGTGGTTTTTCTACGCCCTTTTGTTATCAGTGGAAATTAAACACATTTCAGACAGTTTGTGATTCTATGTTAAAGTGACTCTGGTGAGAATATTTGTTTCTTTTATGGTGTTGGGAGTAACTTCAGACACACAAATACATGTCAGACGGAAAAAAGGTGTCTTTAAAATAAATCCTCTTCAGTTGGTTTTGTTTGGTCTTAAGTTTGTCTTTAAAAATGTTTAAAAAATGTAGATGGAGTTAAATTGGGAGATAATTCTGAGTTCAAGTGTGTGTGTGTGTGTGTGTGTGTGTGTGCCCACGCAGGCAGAGTCCAGCTCATCCACACAGGCCAGTACAAGTGGGGGTTCTTCACTCACACAGGGAGACCCCTCCACACCCACTGAGCAGGAAGCTGCTGAACGACCTCAAACTGAGGTAGGTCGTGTCATACATGTGTGTATTTAAAACAAAACCCACAGTTCCAAAGTAAGCTATCTGAGGTTCACTGCTTCTGTTGATGGAGAGGAAAATCCTGTTTGACATAAACTTCACCTGGTAGAATGAAAGTCGCCACATCAGCTGTAACCTTTACTCCTAAATGAAACGCAGCACAGCTGGAATAAATGCTTTGATTTAAAAATGATTTCTTGTGGGGTTTTGTTTACAGTTTTCACATGTAAACCGTTTCTCCTCCACAGGTAGAGGCTTCTCCAGGACCAGGACCAGGAGGGGAGGGGTCCCGGATCACCGCTACCACCAGCAGGGCTGGCGAGCGCCTCAGCCCCCGCCAACGCCGCGCCCAGCAGCACGGCCCGCAGGAGCCCAGAGGCGGCAGGGAGCCGGCAGCCAGCAGAGCCCCCCTGCACCCTCAGGACCACAGCCACGCGGGCTCTGCAGTCCTCATCCTGGTCCTCACTCTGGCTCTGGCCGTCCTGATTTTCCGCAGGATTTATTCAGCCAACGAGTACAAGTTTAATTACGACTTGTGACGCCGCCTGCTGCTGCCATCCCTGTAGAACTGCAAGCAGCTGGTGAGGGAGGGGGCGGAGCTGCTCACCACAACACCTTCAGGGGGGCTTTTAATGATTCAGTTGTTGGGTTGTTCCTGATCAGTAACCACACACACCACAGGTCTTCCTTTAACTAGTTTTATCAATATTGAAGATTTTTACCGGACTAATGGTTTGAGCAGAAAGAACTGATGGGTTTTAATCTGGTGCCACTCACAGATCTGTTAACATGATGCTGAGTCATCAAACTGCAGAGTCTACATTAAAATCAAATGGCAGCACGACGGCTCAGTGGTTAGCACCGACGCCTCACAGCAAGAAGGTCCTGGGTTCGATCCCCGGGTCGAACCTGGGGTCTTTCTGTGTGGAGTTTGCATGTTCTCCTCGTGTTTGCGTGGGTTTTCTCCGGGTACTCCGGTTTCTCCCACCTCTAAAAACATGTACAATAGGTCGCCTTCAGGCCCAGGCCTCCCTTGCAAAAGAGATCAGAGATCTCAACGGGACTTGCCTGGTTAAATAACGGTAAATAAATAAAAAAATCAAATGGTTCATTCATGACTTAATGAGTTAATGAATATCTTTACATCCACCACATGGATCTGGTTACAGATCTGTTCTAGCATTTGTTACCTTGTAAGGCCCATTTTTCCAAAATATACTACCCAGAGCCCAGACCTCAAAGGTTTAAGTATTTGTGATGGGTTAGGGGTTGGGATTAGAACTAAAGTGTGAATTCAGAAATAAAAGAAAAATGAATAGAAGCCAAGGAAAGTCCCTGTGAAGATAAAATACTTGTGATATGTATGTATGTATGTAGGTGTGTATTTCCTACCATGTGAGGCCATTTTTAGACTACACATCTACATATGGGGGCCTAAGCCATTGGCGGGACGGGGGTTAGGTTTAGGACCAAGGTGTCAGTTGAGTTTAGGTTATGATTTGAGGGTCCGGGTCCTCGTCCTCAACAGAAACCATTAGCTGCTGTGTTGTACTCAGTCTGTAGAAGCTCTGCTGGGTGTTTAAAGGTACTCAGTATGAAATCTAACACAAACTGTTTTGAATTGAATCAGATGGTTGCAGTGAGAGAATTTACTGCAATTGTTTTAGAGATAAATTAATGTGCATTTGCAGGTACACACTTAGTGTTAACAAACCATTCAACTGAATCTGTGAATCTGGCAAAAACTATGTAGGAGACTGAGTCGAGATGTTACGTTAGGTTGTCTTTGAGTAAACAAGTCAGAATCTGACAATCGTAGAAACTCAGAGAAGAAACCAACTGAATCTGCTGCTAAAAAAAGCAACAAAAAAAGTCAAAAATGAGTGTGTGTATTAAACCGGGCAGAGCTGAGCATTAAAACACACAGGTTTTTATAACTAAATGTTTAACGTTTTAACTAATCTTTTTATCTGCATCCTTTAGTCAACAAATCTGAGCGTAAATCTGGACCAATGCACCAAACTTCTCAGACTTCTTCACCACAAACGGCTTTAATTTAACGACACGTTTATCATTGATGTGAGTTTTTACCAGTCGTCATGTTGTCACAATGAGCTCTAAAATCATCATCTAGACCAGGGCTGTTCAACTAAACTGCTCGGAGGGCCACAGTTACTGCAGGCCAACAGCTCAGGGGCCGAACATCCAGCAATTTAAGTCATTATGTAAACAAAACAAGTGTTACAAAGATCTTTACCTTTTTTAATTTGTTTATTTTTGCTGCATTTAATCATGAAAACAAGATATGTAATAAATGTAGTGATAATAAAACAATCAAAAACAAAAATAACACTTTATGCCTCCTATTTAACACAAATATGATTTTGACATATCTGACAACCTTTTTTATTTTCACTTTCACAGTTTTCTCTTCAGCTGCTTGTAGTTTTAATTGTCTTGGATGTTCATAGAAATGTTTTTTACCAACTTGTAGCCAAGATTATGACGTTTCTAAAGATACCAAACATGTCTATGTCTAACTAAAGAAGCTTATAGTTAAACTAGAAAACCGAGAGTTTGGGCTTAAGAGATGAATAAACCTATTGGCCGAACTTTGGTCACTTGCAGGCCAGATGTGGCCCATGGGCCGCCAGTTGAATAGCCCTGATCTAGATTAAAAGATAACAGTGAGAATTGTTACCCCCACAGGTTTGAAACCCACCCTGGTCCTTGCTGTGAACGGTCTGTGTTTCCTCCTGAAGCCAATAATGTGTTTGTTTGTATGTCTGTTAGCAAAATATCTCATAACCTACTGGACAGACCTAAATAAAACTCTCAAAGTAATAAATATACCTGTTGGAATTAACCTGCTGAAGATGGCCACCACCGCTAAACAACAGTCACAAACACAAAAACAGCTTGTTACTGCAGGAAGTTTAAAGATATCCAGCTAAAGTTTTGTGTTTGAGACCACCATGTCCCCCGAACCGGACCACCTCAGCAACATCTCACAGTGAGTTCTGTACCTCTGTCACCTGAAGTGATCTCTGTTTAAAACTCCCTCCAATGATTGTTTGGCCTTGATCTGTGCCCACAGCTGGAGATAAGCACCTGTGTCCCATGAACAGCAACAAGAGCAGTGTTCTGTGGATACACAATGATTTTTTTCCTTTTTTTAATCATTAATCTTTTTATCACTTAAAAAAAAAACAATGAACTACAATATATATTAAGAATAATTAAAAACAGACATTGGAAATATTTCAAAAGACCAACCTTTGTCTTTAATACACCCAGCCTTTATTATTATTATTATTATTATTATTATTATTATTTGGTCCAACACGACTCCAGTCAGTAATGTTTAAACTTTATAAAAGGATCAGTTTTTTCCTGGTGTGTTCAGTTCAACGTCTTCTTCCCTGTTTCTGGTGTTTTATCATGGCAGTGTTACAGCGCCACACGCAGGCCTGGAATAGTTACCGCAACTTTCAGGTCACTTTCTGTGTTTCCATGTGGATGAAAATATTCCTAGAAACTGTTTTGTTTTTGAGGGAAAATATTTTTCTGTGGAGACGGTGTTCCTGTGCGGACTCCATGATGATTTAACATTTATATTGAGAAAAAGTTTGAACTTCTCTTTGATCTGAGTCGACAGGAAAACAGTCGGCGCAGTTTTGAGATGGAAGTGACACAAAATCCTAATCTCCATATAAATTGTTTAATCAGCTCGGTGTTAGTCAGTGTTAGCAACTTTTCTCTGTGATGAAAATAATAAATCAAAAAACATGAGTTTCACTCTGTCCTTCAGTCAGGCTGTGAAAAGCTCAGACTCTGAGGAACTCAAAGCATTTTCTGCATATTATCTTCATGTTTCTATAATCTTGAGGTAAATTGGTAGCAGCTGTTTAAAAGTGTATTTAGGTATGTAGTTAATGGTTTCACTCAATAAAAGCAAAAAGATGAACTCAAGAAGTCTTGTTTTAAAACATCCAGTAAACTCAGTTTGTTCTGACTGATGATATGTTTTGTGGAACTGTTTCTTTATATCTGTATGAAAATTTTAGCAAGGAACATGAAATATTCTGACATTTTATTATATAAAATCTTGAAGCAAACAGTTGATGAGGTTTATGTTTTCACCTAAAGGTCACCCAGCTTTATGAGACATTAGCAGCTCCTGATTGGTTAAAGCTCTTTTCTCAGGTCTGACAAGATTCAGGAGAAACGCCGTGCAGATGAGTTTGTGGTTAAAGCATTTTTTTTTTATTCAAATCCCATCTATTGGAGCCAGGATTCTGTTTTACACTGTGAGGGTCTCTCTGACCAACAAGTGAAAGAAACCTGCAGCTTTATGTTGAGTTAATGTGTCCAATAGGGCTGCTACGATTAGTCGATTATTCGACGACTAATCGATTATTAAAATAATCGACGACTAATTTAATAATTGATTATTCGTTGTTGTTGTTGTTGTTGTTGTTGTTGTTGTTGTTGTTGTTGTTTTACTTTGTTTATCTATCCAAACTGCTTTGACACCTTCCACTGCCACATTTGCCTTTCTGTCTTTGACACGCGTGCACAGTAGTGGTAAAAGGGGCAGGCCGTGGACGTCACAAGACATTATACAGACAGGCTCTGGTATCATGGATACCTGACAACAGACTAAATGAATACAGCAGTTTCAATTAGAAAAGATTTAGCTATTTATTTTTTATAAGTTAGTCTTTATAATAATCGACCAACAAAAACTAATCGTTAATGAATCAACAAAATGAGTCATTAGACTAATCGAATATTCATAAAAATAATCGTTATATTAATCGAGAGAAAAATAATTGTTTAGGACTAGTGTCCAACATGTCTCTTTCCTCTGTTTCTATCATTCAGTCGGGGTCTTTATAAAGTGGACATATCGTGCTTTTAAATCCTTCCTTTACAAAGAAGGATTTAAAAGCACAATATGTCCACTTTAAAAGCCTGAAAAACGTAATAAATTAAACCCACACTTGGGCTATCCAGCAGCCTGTCCTGTACAAAGACTTGCCTCTTTGTCCATCCTCTGTGCTCGACTGATGCCGCTGCTTATTGAGTAAATGTGGTTCAACTCTCCCATCAAACAAACAGTTACAAATATAGCTTTTGTTCATGTGAGCAAGATTAAAAATGGATAAATAGCAGGGATGTAAATAAAGTTAAAACAGTTTGAAAGGCTTAAATCTTAAATTTTATTTTATTTATTTTATTTTATTTTATTTGTGACCAACACAAACGACTCTAATACCAATAACACTTATTTATAAATATAGCCTATTTGCGTGCTTGGTCCCCGATTTTACGCATGCGCATTAGAAACTAAAAAGGTCAATGTGGACATTCTTGGAGAGGCCGAAACGCTGCAAGCTCCGCCCACCAGGCTCACCTTCTGATCAGCCGGGATTTAAATAGTGCGCAAACACTTTCAGCCTTTATTCACTTTCTTTATTTTTAATGAACAAACATTTTATTTTGTATCTTATTTATTTTCTGAGTTCTTCATTTAAAGCTGTGAGCAGAGCAGTGACCTCAGCACTTAGCAGACAGGTGAGCCCGCCCCTCTTGAGCGTAAGGACCAATCAGAGCCCGTCTCTCCTGAGCGTAAGGACCAATCAGAGCGCTCCTCCGGCTTCATCACTCCGTCTCTCCCTGGAAAGCTGCCGGTGGACGCTGCACTAGTTCAGCCCAGTCTCGGAGCTCTGAGGAGGGGATGGTAGTGGTCTCAGAGCCCCCCTCAGGAAGCCAGCCTCCCGCTGAACATCATGCTGTGCTCCGGCAGGTTCGTGCAGATCCTAGTCCTGTGGCTGACCCTGATCCTGGTCCTGGTCGTGGAGTCCCGGAGACCCCGGAGCAGAACAAAGCGGTGGTCTGCAGGAATGTAAGTCTTTTTATGTCTTCTTCAGAAGCAGGGCTGAGTGACTTAGGAAAGTTCATTTAAAACACCTTCACAGATACAAATGATCTGGTTTTCACAATAAAATGCAAAAAAAGCGTTTAAATTCAGATTATTAAATTAAAGGCTTAGAATAATGCACCGCTGCCTTTTATTCTACAGTTTTAGACTGAGATTATCTCATGTTCAGAGATGATGGAGTCAATAACTCTCAGTTATACCAGCTTTATTTACTCAGCTTTACCAGCTGATATTACTCTTCATATTTAACTCCTTTAATGATGAGTTCTGATCATATTTAAATTTGTAGCCTATCAAGGTGATACATTTTAAGTAAAAAAGTAAAAGTTAAAATTTTATGTAACAAAATAAAAGTTAACTTGGTAAAATAACTGATCCTCAAAAAAACAAAGTAAATGTACTTTGTTACACCTCTGGATTTAACTTTTTGTCGAAATGTTCAACAAAGGTTTCCTTCAATCTGTTCGAGCTCAGAGTTTGTGTTGGAGCTCAGTCTCAGCTACTACCACACAACATTCTACAGTGATAGTATTGTTTGTAAATGTGTCTTCGGTGGTTATCACTGACTGTAAAATAAATTATTTCATTCGATATTTTTGTTAAAAAAAATTTTTTTCCAGGTGTTCGTGAAATATTTTGCTCAGAAACACGCAGACACAGGTAAAAACATTGTTACTGGCAGCTGATTAGAATAAAACATACAATTAATAAATAAAGTAATAAAATTGTAATAAATTTGAATTAAAGCAACTGAATTTAAAAAAGCCTTCGGCAACTTTTGAAAAGAATCAGAAGTGTCACCTAATAACCACTTAATTCATTTTTAATTGTATTCAGGAAAAACAAAGTCATATGTTGTATATTTAAAGTTTTTTGTGTTTCCTGAAAAACTAGAAAAAAATGAGTTAGGCAGTTATTTTAGGAAGATCATAAAACATGTAAACACGCCTCAAAAAGGATCCAATTGAAAGTAAAGTTTCCTTTGCTTTCTGAGCAGAGGAGCTCCTGGAACACAGATGTGGCCACAATAAATCATCTAAGGAGCACGTTATTGTCTCTAAGAAGAACACCATGCTATATCAGCAGATTAATTCAGAACACATGAGCTGTGATGATTCCTCAGGTCAACAAGGTGCAGACAGACACATGGACACAAACAGCTGCACGTCAGGAGTTAATGTTAACGTTTTATGTCTTACCCGAGCAGCTGCACTCTGCTGCATATAAATTCAGATGTGGAAAAGAAAGCTTTGCACAGTTTGATAATCTGAGTATTTTTGGGCGTACTACACACTTTTCTACATTTTTCTGTACACCAACTTTCAGCATGAATGCCAAGCACTCTTTCATACCTGAGGTCTGTGGACCTTTGACTCCCTCAGCATCTCACTCAGTCCCTGCAAATATCTTCATATCCATCTGCTCAATGATAAACCTGTACAATAGTACTAACAAGAACACCATGTTGTTTAGTTTTTGACACACTCTTGTTAGAGATGTAACAACATCCATACATGTTAACCTTTTTGAATATTTACCTGCACACTGACTTTCAAAAATCCATCATTTTCAGTACTTACTAAAGGAACAGTCCAAGGAGGTAAACTGACAGAAAAGCATCAATTTTTCGGTGCGGTTGGGAGGTAGTTATTTAATTTTATTTAGTGGGTATTTTATGTCTTACAGGCTCTGAAACTTTAATTTGAAGCTGAGTTTTTGAAAAAAAAATCTGAAATTTCTAAAAGTCCGTATTCCTGCAACATGGAGAAAATCCATGTAATTTATGGACAATCTATACAAGTTTAATATGTACATCAAAATGATGGTTACTGTTTGATTTGGTTGAAAGGCATGTTTCAGTACCTGGGTATGAGGGTCACATAAACAGAATTAAAAATTTGGCTTTTCATATATTTATATTGGTTAGCTGAACAAGAGGCTACAGTTCAAGACAAATTACACATTAACATATTGTTCAGTTTAGAACAAGGTCATCCTGTTTCATTTGGTGGTCACTTGGTCCAGTTTTGATGCGTCAGGTAACCTCCTGCATCCTGACCTGGACGCTCTTTGTGCTACTTTGTGATCAGCATCATTTATCATTTATAATCAGTGGATTATTTTATTTATGCTTTAGATGTTTTGCACATTTACTATTGGCATGTTTTAACTTGGACATCTAGTTGTTACAAAAAGACTTAAGTAAAGCTGTGACAGATGAGCTTTTATTTTGCCACTTTCTGTTTGTTTTTCTCTTTGTCAGGCTTCTGTCCAAGAAGATTATGGATGGCACCAAATCTCAAAAGCTAAAAACCAGCCACCTCCTGCGCATTGATGAGCACGACTTCACCATGAGGCCAGCGTTTGCAGGTAAACTCCACCAGTTTGACAAAGAAAGGCTCAGCAGTTGTTTTAGACACAAAGCCAAAGAACTTTTTTTTGTTTTTATTATGAGTTCTTCTCTGTCCTTCTTCCACCTGATATTCTTCTTCCACCTGCCTCTCCCATCCCTACCTGCTGCCTGTTTCACCCGTCACAGCTGCAGACACTTCTCTCATCAGCCACAGTCCTTTTAGTTCCTCATCTTCTCTTCACTCACCTCTTACACCACACCTGGTTCCCTGCCCCCCCTCAGTGCTTTCTTGTGTTTGATCCTCAAGTGTTTGCTGCCACAACAGGCTTCTGTTTGGCTAAGAAACTTTAAATTAGGTTGGATTTTTATTTCCTCTTGTGTGTAGGTGTGGGTGTTAGCTTTTGGCTCATTAGACAGTAGACATGTGTACGATGAGACAGAACAGATCATGTTTTAAATTATTGCATCTAAATCCCATGTTATCACCTCAGATTCTTGGTTGTACAGTGGTTTTCTGTGCTGCTGGGCCTTTTCTTTGACCAGCCATGTCTTCTCTCTTATTGAATTTTCAGTCTCAGTTTAATGAGATTTTAACAGGCGGTTAAAGTAGATATAAAAAAACTCCAACGTCTGCTTCTCTGTTTACTCAAGGGATGTTCAGCTGTGAATTTCACACTCTTCTTCTGCAGATCAGCACATAAATCCTACTGAGAAGGTCTTCTCTCTGTGGGAATGTTGAGTCAGCATTCTCATATTGTTTTCCTGTTTGGAGTTTGTTCTGTACCATTTCTGCAATCAGTCTACTTCCAGATACTTTGTGTTATTTCAACTATATGAATATCAGAACTTTCAGCTCGATCAAGTATAGCATGTTATGACTTTTGTTTGTAGTTTTTATAACTTTCAAAATGTTTAACTTCATGTAGAAATAGGTTAAGATCTTAGGTAAACCCAAATTTCACTGTACTCTAGTGCAATTAAAAATGTCTATTCTATTCTATTCTTCTTTCTAATCATTATTCTCTACTTTTTCTCTTCTTACGCTACTTTTAGCTTTTAGCTGTCACATGCTATTTTAGCTAGAGTTTTATTTTTGTTTCAGTCTCTCTTGTAAATGAGGCTATCTGTCGAAATGAAAGTAAATAAATAAATAAAAATATTACTTATAGCTTTTAGGCTACTATTTTGCTACTTTTTGTTTCAATCTTGTTCATTTTTTACAGATTTGCTTATTTTAGATTTGCTTTGCTTTTAGCTACATTTTTTAACTATAGCGTCTGCTTTGCTACTTTAAGCTGCTGTTCTGCTGATTTTATTTTTGTCAGGGATTTGCTGCTATTAGATAATGTTCTGCTGCTTTTAGCTTTTAGCTAAATCTGCTAGTTTTTAGCTGGTGTTAAGCTTTTCAGTGTTGGTTTGCTTCTGTTAGATTTCAGCTTATCTTCTGTTTATTTCAGCCAGTGTTCTGCTTGTTTCAACAACAACCACTAAGTTTCAGCTTCTACTAATTTTAGCCGTTTATGCTGCAATTTAGTAGAAAATGCAGTTCTGATAGTTTGTGTTTTTTGTCAACTGTTCTTTCAGAAATAAATCAAATGTTTGTTTTTTTTATTCCAGCTTGATGGAAAGCAGATGTCTGCCTGCTTCTGTCAGTAATCGTTTGATAAGTGTGAGCCTTCAGCATCTGTTGGGTTTTCTCTTAGCTCCAACCGAAGTGATACTAATGAAAGCCTCTTACATGACTGCTTCCTGTAGTGTGTGTGTGTGTGTGTGTGTGTGTGTGTGTGTGTGTGTGTGTGTGTGTGTGTGTGTGTGTGTGTGTGTGT
>JAUBOC010000071.1:20340328-20354191 GCA_032275365.1 Anablepsoides cearensis
AGATGAGCTGGCCCAAGTGGCTGGGGAGAGGGAAGTCTGGGTCTCTCTGCTTAGGCTGCTGCCCCCGTGACCCGATCGCAGATAAGCGGCAGAAAAGGGACAAACGGTAAAGAGTTACCAACTGCAAAAACTGCTAATAAAACATGGTAAAAATGAGCATTTCTAATATTGCAAACCACTAATAAAATATCAACACGTTTTGTACATGAACAAAAAAATAATACACTAAATGATTTTCAGAAGTCTGACTACAGCAGGAGAGGCAGAGAAGCTAACGTGAGAAAAACCATAGTCAAGGGGCCTGAGGCCTGAGACAAGGTGTTGAGTGAATACTAACTAATGTAAAAGTTGCTGAGAAGCAGCATAACCACAAAACTGAACATGTTCTGCCACATTTTTCACAATAATGAACTCGGCAGATTGACAAGGAGAAGTGATGAGGAGGAAGACAGGAGCAGGAAACTGCATTTAGTAAAGGCTTGAAGAACCTCTGGGAGAAGAGTTAGATTGAAACCCACTAACCCTCAGACGAACAGAAAGGACCAGAAGGTGGGAAGAGTAGAATGAGTTAGGGTAAGCTTTCTCAAGTTAGCCAGTAATCTCCTAGAGGCCAACAAACCAGAGACACTGAGTACTTCAGAGCTGGAGCTAGAGGATTGTGCTAAGATCCAGACAAACTATAGCCCAGAGGAAACCCCCCTCAGGTCTCCAGGGTATGTACCCCACCTTCATGAGCCTACTGTACTATTGAAAACCTTGTACTCTATGTTGTCTCAAACCAAGCATGTGGTAGACGTGGCAAGAGCTGTTTCTAAAGGCATTCTTCACAAGGTCTATAAGAACTATCCAAGGTTGCTGAAGCTGGATTGACTAAATGTTACACATTATGTACACATAATGAGTGTTTTTTCTTAAATAAAAATGTTCACTAGTTTCTAAGATACTTAATGGTGTCCAGATCTTCTCCAGACTTAAATCAGCTGGTGAACTGACTCCTGTGCAATGCTTCAGTACAACCAAAGGATCGAGGTAGTGCTGACTGACACCTTTGGGAACCACCCAGCTCCAGCTGTGGGTCTCTTAAATCAAAACACCAGGTTTAAACTTTCAGTTTCTTTTTATGCCCTGTAAACTCTACTTTATATACTTTCAGAGAAGGAAATAAAAACAATCATTAGTACAAAAACTGACAAACATTATACAGCAGCATGGATACAACCGTGGTAAGAAACTTATAACTTTAAAAACTTGATCATATTTTGATCTCTGCAATATAATAAAGGGCAAGAGTCCTGCCAGTCACCAGCAACAGGTCAGAGCAGCTGTGTTTTTTTTTTCCACTCCACTTTTGATTCCGCACTGTTTAATATTCTCTGAAAGCAGGTTTGAGGGCAATAAGAGAGCATCTCAACCCTAAAACTGGGATTTATACTTGAGTTTGTTTTTCTTCTTTACTTCCAGCACTTTGCTACAGAAATTCAGTAAAAAGAGGAAAATATGTTTCAGACAAATAAATAAACAATGCTGTAGATTTTAAAGCATTTATTCTGTAGTTTGAAATATTTACAAATTCAGGTGTTACAGAATTTATTTATTTATTTGCCTAGAAACTTGATTTAAAATATTTTGGAGGTTTTAAAATGCCAATAAAATGCTGATTCAAAGAAAAAAGCAAATATCAATCAATATGTCAGGAAATTATATTTAGTTTTAGCATATTGATGATAAAACATGACAATGTTTACCTGTATCAGTGTGTGAATGTGTGTGTGAATGGGTGAATGCCTGAAGTGTAAAGCGAATTGGGGTCCAAGTGGATTTGATAAGGTGCTAGGTTCAAACCATTTGTGTAAGGTGTTCTCAGGCCAGAGAGGATATATAATTCCTCCAGTGAGTTCTGGGTCTTTCTAGGGGTCTCTTTCCAGTTGCACATGCCTGGAAAACTTTGAAATGGAGGCATCCCAATCAGATGAAGCACCTCAATTGACTCCTCTCAATGTGAAGGAGCAGCTGCTCTACTCTAAGCTCCTCACCATATCTGAACCTGGCCTACAAAGAAAGCTCATTTCAGAGGCTTGTATCCAGGATCTGGTTCTTTTAGTCATGATCCAAACCTCATGACCACAAGTGAGGGTTGGAACATAGACAAACCAGTGAATTCAGAAACTGGCCATTTGCATCAACTCATTCTTCACCATGACCGACCAAAGCAACACCCTCATTACTGAGGACGAGTCACAGATCCATCTCCATCCTACCATCACTGAGGAACAAGACCCCCAGATACTTAAACACGTCCATCTGAGGAAAAGACTCCACATATGGGAGCGTTCCACCTGTTTGTGTGACTCTGCCTTTCTGAGTTAAAATATTGGATCAGATTGATGTGATACTGGCCATACCTCCGCTTTGTACTGAAGAGAAAATAACAATTAAAGTCAGTAGATGTAGCATTACTAGGGACAAAACAAAGAGTAAAGCACAAAGTCAGTCATGTTTAGACCTTCGTGTCCATTTAAAAAGTTCTGAATTATATCCACAGTGCTACCATGGATGTTGTTGCTTCTAGAACCCTTTGTTCTCCTGGCCTTTTCTTCATTTAAATTGGTGACACCCAAGGTTAAACTGGAACAAATGTTTTTAATTCAGATAAAAAAGAAAATTGGTTAATGTGATGTTATTTAGTAATTTATTCACTTTTTGCCTCATCACATTGTTTCATACTAAACTGACCTGGGGCTTCATGTACAAAGACTTGTGTGGATTTCTTACTATGGTCAAATCAACCAACCAGACTGCTGTGAAGCACACACTGACCTTTTTTCCTGTTTCCTGTTCTCTTCCCTGCAGCTAAAAGGAAGAAGGGGTGGAGCCTATGCAGTGTGGGTAATAGGTTACTGTTTGACCCTTCTGTCTTCACTGACGCTCATCATGACTTAGCCAGCGTTGAAGATCACCACCTTCTCATTCCTCAACATCTGGATCATCACTCTTCCTGCTTCATGAGCCAGCAAGATGCGGCTGAGGTCCTCGCACTCTCCGAGCGCCTTCTCACAGCTTCTCATAAGGGTCAAGCCGAATGTGTGGTCCAGCTTATCAACAAAGGTGCAAAAGTAGCTGTCACCAAGGTCAGTATGTTCAGGCAAACTACGTGGGTCAACAGGTCGTAACATTTGTCAACAAAGACTCAAGTAATTGTTTTTTTTTCTTTAACTTTTCTGCAATGTTTTCAACAAAGCCTTCCAAATTCTACTAAACCACCTTTAATTAATTAGTTTGGTCCAATTTTTTTTTCCCCCACTGATTCACCACATATCCAGTGTGTTCCTCGCCTCTCTCACACTGACCGCTTGGGACAAACACTAGTTATTAATTAACAGAATGTAATTTTATATATATATATATATATATATATTAGGGGTGCAACAATACATGTCCAAGTATCGAACCGCACCGAACCGTATCAGAGACACTTGTATCAAACAATACAGATTTTTAAAATGTATTATTATTTAGGTCTTCTTAGGACGCTCTGTGTTGAAGGATCAGTGGATCTGTGTTCAACTACTCCACCTAGGCTGCATTTGTGAGCGCAGATCCACAGAGAAACTTACTGTTTTAGCAACATTTAATTTAAAAACTGGACTTTTGAGGTTAAACAAATGTTTATTATTAATTTCAATTAATTGCAAGTTAAAAAGGGCATGAAATTTTCTATTTTTTAATCAAAAAAATATTGAACCGTGAGACTAAAGTATCGAAACGAACCATGAATTTTCTGTATCGTTGCACCCCTAATATATATATAATGGTGATGGTCTCTTTGTGACAAATGGCCAACATAGCCTGTTAACAGATCCTCCTCCATCATCAACTGAATAAACATCCCCTCTGATAACTGTGCCGTCACTGTCTTGTTTCAGTTTTGGTTTACCAGGTGTGATCCCTCACAGTTTCCCTATGAGTATAAAAAATGTCCTTTGTTTTGTGAAATAAAGTACAAATCAAGCTTAAAGGATCCCATGAGATTTCCTTTCATCACTTGTTATGTTGTTTTAAAGGCTTATAGGCTAAAAGCTCATCGTTCCTTTGGCATCAAAGGTCATGTTCATTCCTTCAAGGAATACTTTGTTTTTACATAACAAACTGTTGGTCCAAACTTAAAAAAAAACTGTTTTCCAAGCTGGTAAAGTGTGTTTCATGAATTGATGTCTGAACTCCGTTTCAGTTCCAGATTGAAACAGTTTGTTCTGAATCATTAGTTGACAACATGCCACCATGCAGACATTTTGTGACAAGAGAAAACCCGAGCCCCGGTGCACCGAGCAGGTTAGTGAGTGAAGTCAGCAGAGGCTCTCTGCTGGCCTGAGGCCTGCATTTTTTCACTTCTGGCTTTGCTCCAGCTATGTGCAGCGTAACTCCATCTGCAGGCTGGGCCACACCCAAACAAAACACAATCCCCCAAACGCCAAGATAATAGTGTGTAACACAGCCTGGTGTCATGTGGGAAAACACACACGTCTGTAATTAAACTGTGTTTATTCAGTGTAAGAAAAGATCAATAGAACTCAAACTGGAATGAAATGAAGAGTTGATTGAGTTCTACGTTGGTAAGTTCAGTAGATTGAACATGATTTGGAAAGACGACACTCTTCATAAATTAACTAAATCTAATTTCCATGACTTTAAACAGACATTGTCAGTTTTTATGTACAGTCCAAATTTGTCTCATTTCATTGGAGAACGTTGGTCTCAGGTTTCTCAGTAAACAAGACAAAAACAAAAGCAGTTTGAATGAGATAATACTCTGGGTTATGACATACATTTAGCTTAATGCTGTGAAGATTTGAGCAGATTTGTTTGTAGAACCCTTTAAACATCTGACCTGGAAACCTAATGTTTCATATTGAGTTATGCTGTGTGCCTTTTTTTCTGTAATTCTACATGATTTTGACCTGAAAGCAGAAACGATATGAACAGCTGTGCAGATTGTGCACACTGTTCCGTTAATGCTTGGATTAAGGCTTTATTGTGTTTCAGAGATACATTGTCCTCTGTGGGGGATAATCTTCAGTTGTGTTAGCGTGATCTGACACACTGAACCATGGCAGTGTGTGTGTGTGATTTTTCATAAAAACCCTGTGATGAGCCTGGTTTGTGTGTCCACAGTATGGCAGAAGTCCTCTGCACCTGGCTGCTTACAAAGGCCACACTGAGGTGGTGCGTATCCTGCTGAGAGCTGGCTGCAGCCTGGACCTCCAGGATGATGTAAGTAGCCTGAAGTGTCCGTCATCCACATCGCCATTTCAACTGATGGTCAGCTGCTGCTTCTGCTTTTGTTTTCAGATTCTTTTTAAATTGGAATTACCATTTCAGCTGCAAACTATCTGTATCACATAAATGACTGTAGCCAATGGCCTCTAGCGGCCTTGAATGGGACCCTCTAGACTGCCCACTTGTGGGTCTGCCTGTTGGATGCAAGTCCCCCTTCCACACAGACAGTGATAAACCAGATCCATGGCACTGTGGAGGTAACTCTCTGTGGTCACTGAGTCCTGCGACTGGCTGCAGTGCGTCTTCCAGGACTTGTGGGAGCAGAGGATGCAGATTAAAGCAGGAGGAGGAGGAGGAGGAGGTGGCAGGAAGAAGAGAGTGGAGAAAGGCTGGGAAAGAGCCTGGAGGACCACAGAAAGTGAAGGAGGTTAGCTAAGCCACCCCCTCCCCCATCCCTTTCTGCCCTGAACAAACTCTGTTCCTCCCCTCGCTGGTGTTATTTTGGCTTGAGGTGAAACTTTCCTTTTCCTTTCCTCCTCTTTTTCTCCGTGAAGTGATGAGAGTTCAGAGCTCTCGTGTCAGATGTGCCCAGCTCAGTGTCGCTAACGTCTAATCTGATCTTTGTCTTCCATTTATCCCTCAGCACACAGGGGCGCAGCATTCCTCTGCGTTCTCTGCTCTGTTGCCTGACAACCAAGAAATGGAAGAAAACTTCTGTGGGGGGTGTTTTTTTAAATCTATTAATTCACGACAGCAGAAAGCCCTGCCCCCCTCCCAATAAAATTACAAAACACACGTCAGTATGTTGTGTCACCAGCATTAGAGGGGTCTCACTGAGCTCGTCCCCTCAAGCCTTTGAACTTTTTGTTCGTTCTTCAAACTGTCCCATCCTTCAGGTTGCAGGGGGCGTGGTCTGTGCCCAATAATCTTTAAACAGTCGGACTGAGGACTGGTCCATTCAGGATCTTTGCAGTTTAGCAGCATTTTCCTGCTGGAACATGGATCAGTGTTAGTTATTTAAAATAATTAGCATAAAAATACCTCATCAAAGTACTGATACCACACCAAGTACAAGTTTTTTTAATGAGTAAAATAAAGTTATTTATTTTAATGACACCCAATCCCTTCTTAAAAAAATATTTGTTCAACAGTTGGTATATTTTTTTATTTAAAGAGTGTGTCTGAAATAATTTTTATTTAAAGTGCCTGTCACATCATTTTTTGTAATAAACATGAATGCATTTTTGGAAAGATAACAATGATAACATGTTGCAAGACAAATTTCACGTTGCTGAGGTGAACGGTTGTTGAGATATTTGCATGTGAAGAAACAGGAAGTGATGTCATAGGGGAATGTCGGCATGTAAACAGAGTGTTGTTACAAAAGCAAACAAAACAGACTGTAGAGAAGAATCTGATGTTTCTTTGTATCATTTTAGTCGCTATCAAAGAGAGATGAAGAAGAATTAGTTTGAATAATTGTGTTTTAATAAAACAGAAACCAGCAAGTTTATTTTATTAATGAGTTCCCCTTTGATGTCACTTCCTGTTTCACTTTGGCTGAGCCAAATTTAAAAGAAAATAGGCCAGTTATGTGACAAAATGGGTAAAATCATGTGTACTATGCCAGTTTTTTTAAGTATAAAGATGTTTTCTTTGACTTTTTGTATTTAAAGGATAGACATGTCACAGGCACTTTAAGATCTAAGTGATAGAGTGGGCTGATTATTTTATTTTTAAATTGTTGCTGTGTTTGTGTGTTTTTATCAGGGGGAACAGACAGCGTTGCACCGAGCTGCTGTGGTGGGACACAATAACATCATCAACGCTCTTATCCAAGAAGGATGTGCACTGGACAGACAGGATAAGGTACAGATCTCACACACACACACACACACACACACACACACACACACACACACACACACACACACACACACACACACACACAGAGTTAACACATATGACACATACACGATCTTGTTTTTCCTGAGATAAAACAGGGTCAGCTACTTTGATATAAATAAAAAGATGCGATCCACAAATATTTACAGTTTACATTAGATCATATTTTATTAAGACCACCTCATCTTGAGTGGTCCTGCTGAAAATTACTCCTCTAATCATCAAATGAACACAGCTGATAGCTACACTTTCATGAATAATATTTGTTTCTGTGAAATATTTTCTTTATTCAGTCAGTATTTAATACAGCCGGCACAATAAAATATGAAACTATAATGTGCTTCTTTTAAATTCAGCATATTATTTTTAAAAAGTAGGCCTTCATGTAAGGAAAGACACTCATGATGCAAGAGAAAACTCAGGTTTTAAAGAAAATGTCCACTTATCAGATGAACTCATTAATAATAGCTAGTTTGAACTGTATATGAAGTGTAAAGAAAACTAAGCTCAAAAGATATATTAAAGCTGCTAATCATTATGGTCACCATGGTAATCACACTCCCTGTCACTCCCTGACCTCCAAGTTAAGCTCTACAAGTCTTACAGCAGCAAAAGACACACTGTGTGAAAAACAATAAACATGTCTGCAGTTTTATGTACGTTTCTGTAGGAATGATTCAGTGCTTAAACATCAAATCCAACTTATTTACCTTTATTACTGGATGGACAAAATCATAAAATAATGTAACTTTTTGCAGTAAAAGGGATCAGAACAAATGTCTGAAATCCATTTGTCCTCTATTTCACACAGCACATGACAGATCATGACACATCAGGGCACTGGGTGGAGCTGTTCAGCCACTTCAGTAAACTTCAGGCCATTTTTATAAAACTCTCTCTGTATAATGATGGGACGTTTGGATTAACCAAAATATTGATTTGATTTATTAGATTTTTCTTTGAATGATAAACAAGGAAAGAAAAAAAGCAGATGAGTGTTTGTGTCATTTTCAAAGTTTGACTGTAACAGCTTCAACACATCAAAACTCTAGTGCATCAATCTGTTGATTATTTATTTTAATTATTTTTTTGTTTTGTTAGGATGGCAACACCGCTCTGCACGAGGTGTCCTGGCATGGCTACAGTCAGTGTGTTCAACTGTTGGTGAAAGCTCGAGCCAACATTCATGCCAAAAACAAGGTGATTTCTCTTTATATCATCATACTGTCAATGTGAAATATAAACCTGCAACTTTTAAAAATGAGACTTTTTCTCTTCTACAGAGAACAATTAATTTATAGTATAAATGTTCTAAAAGTGGCTACAGTAGCTGGGTGGTCAGCAACACAGTCTTGTCATCCTGAGGTTTGAGCCCAGGCTGCGTCAGGTCTTACTGCTAAAAGGTTTCTTTATTATCACTAACAAATGTTTGTGATTGTCTCCTCTTTGTTTGGAGGCGGGGAACACAGCTCTCCACCTGGCATGCCAAAACGGTCACACTCAGAGCACCAAGGTTCTGCTCCTGGGAGGCTCTCGACCTGACAGCAAGAACCATGTAAGTCTTCAACAAGGTTCTGTGTGTTGCCAGCTAGGGCTGCCATGATTAGTCCATTAGTTGACGACTAATCGATTATTAAAATAATCGTTTGTGGCAGCCCTATTGCCAGCAGTTATTCTGATTTGTTGTCACAATTTCTTTCTCTGACAGAGGTTAAAGATACTTTCTTTAATTGGTTCATGTTAATGTTTTGTCTAAGCAGAAAAAAAATTCTTTGATTTAAAGATCTGTTTTTAAACAACTGTGTGCTTTGATGGGTCTGGTCCTTTATTTCAGTGCATGGGTGTCCCTCAGGGCTCTATACAAGGTCCAGCAAGATTTCAAATATACATAAATAACATTACCCCAGCTGCTGGTGGTTTTATCATCCACATGTACGCTGATGATACCATTTTGTATACATGAAGCTAATCTCTTGGGGGCTGCCTTGACTTCCGTTCAGCAACTTCAACAGTCTTCAATTCTGACTTCTTAAGTAATTATAACTTTGTCCATGAATCAGCAGGGATTATAGTGATATTGTGCTTGATCAATGTTTGTTTTTCTTCAGATGGGGGACACATGTCTGCATGTAGCAGCTCGCTACAACCATGTGGCCGTGGTTCAGGTCTTACTTAGGACCTTCTGCTCCGTATCAGAGAAGAACACGGTGAGTCCACCCAGTTGAACCACCATCTTTCATTGTTTTATTGGAGCAGCAGCAGCTTTTTGTCACTTTTGCCAGTCTATTATACAATTTTACAATTTTCTCTCAAAAAAAAGCCAGTTGATCTGATTTTATTTTATTTGTAATATTAGACATGTCATTTTTTGTGGATGATTTTCTTTAATTTCAGGTGAATTTTATTTTCCAACAACTTATTTTTCCAGAGAACTGAAAAAGAAGCCATGGTTACCTGACCTAATATCAACATAGTTTCATCTGTCATGAATATAGTAGAGGGTGTCTTATAAAAGTCAACATTTTATTGTGTCTTTCTTCCATCCATCCATTCACATCACACATTATTCGTAACATTTAAATGTGTGAATGTGTGAGTGACTGGGTGAATGTCTGTAAGTGTACAGCGCCTTGGGATCCGGAGGGACTTGATAAGGCGCTCTATATGTTCAGTCCATTTGCCATTTACCATTTAAATGGTTCTCTTGCAGGTTGGGTCAGGGTGGGTCAAAAGTCACAGACCACCCATTTATTTCAGAAATGAAAGGAAAGGAAATATTCTTATGAAACAACAAGAGATGCTGCAAATCTGACTAAGGCAATCGATTTCTGAGACATTTCTGGTCTTCATTGTTGCACCAAATTGCCAATTTCCAATTGGAAAAGTTTGACTTTGATCCAATATGGTGGCTTCCAAGATGGTGGCCATGTTCCGGTCATAACCTAACCTAAAAGATAGGCCTCACCCATTACTTGCTGAGATATTTCAGATATTTGATTTTCCTTTTCTTTCCGAAATAAAAGGGTGTCCTGAGTATTTTGACTCACCTGTAGTTTACTGGACCTGGGTGCTTTGACTTCCCGTATGTCACCTTTCAACTATTCTGTGCTGTTTGTAACTCATGAATTGTTTTTGGTACTCAGATGAAATTTGTATCTGCTCCTGCAGGTTGGGGACACTCCACTTCATGTGGCAGCTGCCCTGAACCATAAGAAGACCGTACGTCTGCTGCTGGAAGCTGGAGCAGACACTCTGATCTGCAACAATGTGAGAACCAGCAGACTGTTTCTGTCATTATTCACCAACAAGCTTTTACATGAAAATGAATTCAACCATTGTTCCCAACACATCTGGACGTTGTCAAATTAGCTCCAAACATTGAGTTTTTAAGCACAACTAGAAAACGTGAACACAGCTTTAGAAATGAGTCGAGGAGCTCCATCATCCAGGAGAAGCTCAAAGTGGATGGATGAATGGATGAATCAATGGATGGATGGATGGATGAATCAATAGATGGATGGGTGGATACATCAATAAAAGGATGGATGGATAAATCATTGGATGGATGGATGGATAAACCATAAGATGGATGGATGGATGGATGGATGGATGAATAAATCAATGGATGGTGGAATGGATGGAAGGATAAATCGATGGATGGTTGGATGGATGGATGATAAACCGATGGATGGATGGGTGAATGGATGGATAAATCAATAGATGGATGGATAAACCGATGGATGGATGGATGGATGGATGGATGGATGGATGGATGGATGGATGGATGGATGGATGGATAGATAAATCAATGGAAGGATGGATAAACGGATGGATGGATGGATGGATGGATGGATGGATGGATGGATGGATGGAAAAACCGATGGATGGATGGATGGATAAATCGATGGATGGATAAACCGATGGATGGATGGATGGATGGATGGATACATCAATGGAAGGATGGATAAATCAATGGATGGATGGATAAACCGATGGATGGTTAAATCAATGGATGTATGGATAAACCGATGGATGGATGGATGGATGGATGGATGGATGGATCAATGGATGGATGGATGTATAAATCAATGGAAGGATGGATGGATGGATAAATCAATGGATGGATGGATAAATCAATAGATGGATGGATGGATAGATGATGGATAAATCGATGGATGGGTGGATAAATGAATGGATGGATAGATGGATGGATAAATCGATGGATGGATGGATGGATAAATCAATTGATGGATGGATAGATGATTGGATGGGTGGATGGATAAATCAATGGATGAATGAATGGATGGATGGATGGATGGATGGATGGATGGATGGATGGATGGATGGATTGATTGATTGACGGGATGGATGGATGGATGGATGGTTGAATGGATAAATCAATAGAAGGATGGATGGATTGATTGACGGGATGGATGGATGGATGGATGGATGGATTGATTGACGGGATGGATGGGTGGATGGATGGATAAATCAATGGATGGATGGATGGATGGATGGATAAATCGATGGATGGATGGATGGATGGATTGATTGACGGGATGGATGGATGGTTGGATGGATAAATCAATAGATGGATAGATGGATGGATTGATTGATTGATTGATTGACGGGATGGATGGATGGATGGATGGATGGTTGGATGGATAAATCAATAGATGGATGGATGGATGGATTGATTGATTGACGGGATGGATGGATGGATGGTTGATGGATAAATCAATGGATGGATTGATTGATTGATTGATTGATTGATTGGATGGATGGATGGATAAATCAATAGATGGATGGATGGTTGGATGGATAAATCAATGGATGGATGGATGGATGGATGGATGGATGGATTGATTGATTGACGGGATGGATGGATGGATGGTTGGATGGATAAATCAATAGATGGATGGATGGATGGATGGATGGATAGATGGATGGATTGATTGATTGACGGGATGGATGGATGGATGGTTGGATGGATAAATCAATAGATGGATGGATGTTTTTGTTTTGTTATTCTCAGTAAAGTTGTTTGTTTCAGTTGGTGTTTTTTTTTCTGCTGCTGCTGTTTTCCATAAATAAAATGTCTTCAGGTCTATAGTTCTTCAGATGTTTCTAGATGCAGTCTATTTTATAGGTGACCTCAGAGTTCATGTAATTCAGACTAGTAAAGGTGCTTCTTTGATTTAAATCTGGTTTACTTTGGTTTGTGGTTCTGTAATCCAGTTCTCCAGAGAAATCTGAAATAAGTTTTGTGTTTTAAAAGCCATATTTTGACCAGAATGAACTATGGGAGATTAAAGTCTAATTCAAACCCTGTTCAGGGAACCATATTTAAACGTGTTGTTTTTACTGTGTGTGTGTTTCTACAGGCAGGTCAGACTGCTCTGGACCAGGCCAGAAATCACAACAACCCAGAAGTGGCTCTTCTTCTCACCAAAGCTCTCCAGGTACAAACATCAATTTTATCCTTAAAGAGAAACACTGGTGTTAATTTACTGAAATCAAATCAGTTATCCATTTTATTCAAGTCTTGATTATTCTTGATTATGAAATCACTAAACAGCAAGAAGTTAAAGGCAGTAATAATGCTTGCCTGGGACTTGCCTGGATAAATAATGGTAAATAAATTAAAAAATAATTATTAAGATACAACAATAAACCAGTGGCGGATCTAGAAAATTTTCCATGGGGGGGCAAAGGGGAGGCAAAAGCTCTAGGCAGGGTGGCAATGCAGGATCACTTCACTGAAGTACTGTACATAAGAAATTTCCTATATCTAAAAACACTTTGAAACAGTATTTATTGTCCTTTTTCTCTTCTAAGAAACAAAGATATATATACACACACGTTTGTTTCTTGACCCCGTGGGGACCTTGCATGGACTTCCATTCATGTTTTTTAGACTTTATAGCGTAACCCTGACCATATACTCTAAAATTAACCTAACCTAAACCTTGGTCCTAAACCTAACCCCCCACCTGTAACATGCATTTGGACCTGTGGGGACCTGGCATTGGTCCCCACGGTTCACTTTGGTCCCCATGAGGCTGCTTTCTTTGGTAAAACAATTCCTCATGTTGTAGGAAAAACCCGTCCACACACACACACTTATTTTTATTTTAGTTAACTAAATTAAAAACATAAATTAACTATATTTAATCTAATTAATCTGTACTAAATATCAGGTGGTCCAGCTGGAATCTGCACTGTCTTCTTTCTCTCTCTCTCTCTGATATCTTCTCTTCTTCACCACTTATGCTGACATCACTTTCCTCATCTTCTTCACCTTCACTTTCAGTGGGCTTCTTCACCTGAGACCCTCCTGGTCTCACCATCTTCCTTTCTCAACTCTGTCTCTTTTTCCTTCTCATCCCTTGCTTTTTTTGCAAAAAAATAAAAAGTAAAATAATAACTGTCAATATCTCTTTTAATTTTTTTTTTCATTTTGGTTTGCAATGTGCAAGCATCGAGATTTTTTTAAATTAGCCCATTATAATCATAGCTTATCACATCATTATCATAACAGCTGATTTACTTTCTTGAGCTGTCAAAACAAATGTAACATGGTGTTATGGAAAACAGTGATAACCTGGACAGGTAAAGCATGATAAGGAAAGTCAAACACTCCGTGAAAGGTTAACAGGGTTTAATTTGAATGTGCACAGACAA
>JAUBOC010000077.1:491865-506343 GCA_032275365.1 Anablepsoides cearensis
ATCCATCCATCCATCCATCATCCATTCATCCATCAATTAATCCATCCATCCATCGACCAATCATCCATCCATCCATCCATCTACTATCCATCAATCCATCCATCCATCCATCTACTATCCATCCATCCATCCATCCATCCATCCATCCATCCATCCATCCATCTACTATCCATCCATCCATCCATACATCCATCCATCCATCCATCCATCCATCCATCCACTATCCATTCATCCATCAATTAATCCATCCATCCATTGACCAATCCATCCATCGACCAATCCATCCATCCATCCATCCGTCCATCCATCCATCCATCAATTAATCCATCCATCCATCCATACATCTACTATCCATCCATCCATCCACTATCCATTCATCCATCAATTAATCCATCCATCCATCCATCCATCTACTATCATCCATCCATCCATCCATCATCCATTCATCCATCAATTAATCCATCCATCCATCGACCAATCATCCATCCATCCATCTACTATCCATCCATCCATCCATCCATCCACTATCCATTCATCCATAAATTAATCCATCCATCCATCGACCAATCATCCATCCATCCATCTACTATCCATCCATCCATCCATCCATCTACTATCCATCCATCCATCCATCCATCCATCCACTATCCATTCATCCATAAATTAATCCATCCATCCATCAATTAATCCATCCATCCATCCATTCATCCATCAATTAATCCATCCATCCATCCATCTACTATCCATCCATCCATCCATCCATCCATCATCCATTCATCCATCAATTAATCCATCCATCCATCGACCAATCCATCCATCGACCAATCATCCATCCATCCATCCATCCATCCATCCATCCATCCATCCATCCATCCACTATCCATCCATCCATCCATCCATCCATCCATTTATCCATCCATCCATCCCAGTCTAACTGATGGTGATTGATGTCCAACAAGCTGATAGTTGAAACAAAATGAAGTCAGACAGTATTCAGCATTAAACATGAATGTGTAAACTCCACAAGCTGTCAGTCACCTGGAGACACTAAATCAATGGAAAAAGATAAAAAAGACTCACCAGTTATCCAATAATCCAGTAAGTCAGTACTGTGTGCTTTGGTACATACAGCTAAAACTTAATTAAAGTCTGCAGTCAAAATAATCTGGAAAGTTGCTTCTACAGATCATGTCTAAAATTCAGACAGAGGATCCTGATGTTGGATAGAGGTCAGTGTGTATCACTCTGTGTTTGCAGCCTCTCACTCAGAATATCCTTATCAAACAACAGGCAGCAGAGGGGAGAACAAGAGTGGAGACATGAAGGGCGAACGAAAGAGTAGCTCTTTGTGTCAATGAACAAACACACAAAGCCTGCGCCCACACGTATGTTTAACACACAAAATGTGACTTTTTATCACAAAAAAGGTGCAAATGATGAAAAAAAATAAAATAAAAGATTTGGAAAAATGAAAACACAAACACATTCAACCTGGTTTGATTCATGAAAACGTGTAAAAACATGTTTGTTCTCACTTTCAGTTCTTTCCTTTGATGTTTTATAAATGTTTGGGCAGCTGCATGGAAACCTGATGAAACCTCACAATGACAAACAGACTGATGGCATCATTAGAGGAAAAGAAAATTTCAACATGTTGCTGCTTCTGGTTTTAAGAAAACAGGAAAGATGCAGAATAAATGATAACAGGTTCAAAAATTAAAAGAGTTTTTAAAAGCAGGGGTGTCAAACTCATTTTCAACAAGGGCCACATGAGCGTATGGTGGCCCAAAAGGGCCAGTTGTTATTAGCTTTGATGTTGTGTGTTTAACTTTGACTAAACACTGAACATCAAAATAACTGACATACATTATGGGAGATGTAATCTATGGTCAATGCTGGCTTTAACCTCTTAAGCTTGTTGTTTTACCAGTGTTTAGTTGATGTAGAAATGTTTTTTTTTAGCCTTTAGCCAAGATTCTGAGTTTCTTTTATATCAAACATGTTCATGTTTAACAAGTGAAAAGAAGTTAAAATAAATATCATCTTTAAAGCACTCCCGGGCCACATAAAATGCCATGGCGGGCTTAAGTTTGACACCTGCACTGCAAAAAATGTCAGTCTAACCAAGTTTTAAAACCTTATATCAGCCAAAAAAAATCTTTTTGATCTTGTTTTGAGACTGGTTTACTAAACAAGAACTGATTGTGGCAGAATATTAATCTTGTTTTGAGAATATGTCAGATTATTTGTCCTGTTAGCCTAAAAATTTGACTCAAATTAAGTCAAAAATTTCTGCCAATGGAGTAAGAAAATTTTACTTGGTAAGATTCTTGAAATACTTGATTTGACTCAATTTTTTCTTATTTCAAGAATCTTACCAATAACATTTTCTTACTCCATTGGCAGAAATTTTTGACTTAATTTGAGTCAAATTTTCAGGCTAAAAAGACAAAGAAACTTACACATTCTGAAAACAAGATTATTATTTTTACACAATCAGTTCTTGTTAAGTAAATTAGTCTCAAAACAAGATCAAAAAGAATTTTTTGGCTGATATAAGATTTTAAAACTTGGTTAGACAGTTTTTGCAGTGTGTGCTTTAAAGGAACACACATCACCTGCACAGTTTCACAATAAAATCAATGTAAGTTCTAAGATTATGGATTTACATTAGTTTAATTCAAATCTGACTGCTGGTTGATGAGATATTTTACTAACAGAACAGGCAAGCCAACACAGACACAAGCAAAATCATCATCATTCAACAGATAAAAATAGAACATTTCTGAGTTTACATCAGCCTAAACCCTGACTGTCGTCTTTTCACTGGATGTTTTGTAAAGAAGTGAGACAAAGTGATGTGTGGCAGATGGAGGAAGAGGAGAAAGGGAGGATGAAGGACAGGAGGTGCTGATGGATTGACACAGAGAGATAAGTAAAAAGAGTTGTAGGAGGGGAAAGCCGATGCCTCATCACCTCAGCAGAATATGATCAGCTGTCATTTCCTCCACACCACTACTTCCTGTTTCCCTCCACCTATCTGTGCATCAGCTGAGTCAAAGAAAAACCTGCTTGGCAGCATCGTCTGCAGCCACATTTCCATTCCGCCCGTCTCCCTCTTCTTTAATCTTTCCTTCAGCACCAGGCAGGGTGGTAATTAGAAAGCTCGTGCACACATTCAAACGGGCACAATCACATAAAGCCCTTCAGGCAGACACACAAGCAGCCGACTCCTGGTGTGGGAAGGAGAAGGAACAGAATCACAAACGAATATTAAAGGAGGAAGAATCAATATCTTCATTTCCTGCTGCTGACAGAGGTTGAGCTCGCCTCGCTCCCATAATCCTCAGCGTGCATGCCTGCGCGTTTCTGATGCAGTAAGTGAGAGGGGCGAGAGATGAAGCCGGCGGGATTATTTTTGCCCCGGGGCAAAGCTGAAGAGGAGAAAATGCTGTAAAATCACAGCTTCCTGCTGTCTGTGTCAAACTGAAGAGACGAGGACGGCTTGATCAGAGACTGCAGCAGGATGACCTTTGACCCTGAGTGCAGAAGGTAAAACTTACCTCAACACAAAGAACACCTGCCTTCATGTTTCCTTTCTTCACGTTCAGCACAAGCTTATAGTTTCAAATTCAATATGGCCGCCGCCAACACAACTTGGAGAATTTTGCAGATATTAGGCCAAGATTTGTTGTGGTAGCAACAGTCAGTCATCCATAGCTATGTGGCTCCAAGTGTAAAATGAAAAGTTATGTAATGTCACTAACATTCAATAATTAGCTCTATATTATCTTCAGCAGTGTTAGCAGGAGTTAGCGTCAAATAACCAAGATGATGTCATCCAAAAAACTCTGCAACAAACATCAGCAATGGCCGCTGCTAGCTGCTGCCAGCCACTGCTAGCCGCTGCTAGCCACCGCTAGCTGCTGCTCAAAATAATATTTAAAATCTAAATTAAAAATGTGTTCATAAAAAACAATATGGGTGGTCCTCGTGGTCCAGCAGTTTGAAGTGCAGCTCAGACACCAGCCAGAACTGCAAGTTTGATGCCTTAGCTTTAGCTGCATTGGAGCTAGCGGTTGCTATTGTCTCAAGATGATGACATCATAACATGAGCTGAGCACCAAGCAAGGGCTTTGTTCCATTTCAAAATACCTAAATGTGAACTTAAACGTTCAAGGTTTAAATTTTACATTTAGGAATTAAAATTTAAATATATTTTTTAACATTTAGTAAAAATGAGCTAAATGTAAGAACACTGAGCTAAATAATAAAAAATAAGTTAGTGACATTTTTTAACATTTCATTTTACACTTGGTACCACCATGTTACCATATCTAACAGACTCTGTTATGAAAAACCTTATTTTTTCCAGGTTTTTTAGTTTCTTAAGTTTTTTTGCTCCATGATCTCAGGAGCAGGTTTGGTTCCCTCAGTTAGAAGCCACTGCACAGATTGTTCTGTATAATTTGACAGCTACAGAGCTTCTTCTTTACAGCTGCTATCGTTTAGCTGTCATTTTTTTTTTTTTTGGTGTTTTATCCTGCTACATTTGAGTCGATCTTTCAGAACACTTCTGGAGCTGAAATCATGTTATTCGCTGCGTTCCTTCTGCCTCTGCCACTGCTTGAGCTGTCAGAGCTAATAGCTCTGAGCCAAGCAGCTCTGCCAGCTGCAGAGCAGAATCTGTGCTCATTGGTCGGCAAAAATCAGCTGAGAGGCTGAAACGTCTCCTTCAGATCCAGACATTAGAAGGTGAAAATGTGGAGGGGGATCCTGGATAATTCCATCAAGGATGCATCATTTGCTCAGATTATTGGTGAGCAGTGACAGCTGCAGTAACATGTAGTCCACAGGGAGCAGTGCCCCGACACTCACTGTAACAGATTCCTGTACATTTACAGTGGATTTTTTACAGTATCTTATTCTATTTCATAATAACATAAACATACTGTGAAATAACTTCACATACTGTTAATTTACAGTTAAATTAGTAGGTTAGGCAGTAACAGTAAATAACTGTATATAATTAACAGCATAATACAGATTTTTTTTCAAAATGTGGAAAAAAAACAGACCCTTACATGTACCACTTTATCTGTTAGAACCTTTTCAAACGCTGTCGGCTGCTGGTTCTGTTAATCAACTCAGGATTCATTTCTTTGTGAAGATTTATTTGTGAGTTTGTTTTTGGAGAATGTTCTTCTGCTTCAGTCTATAAGTTCAGAAAGTCAGATTATGTTTCTCATGAATTGTTTTGTGAATGAATTGTATGATTTAGTGAGGAGGTTACAGTTACAGTACTGACAGTAGTAGTACAGTAGTTTGTGCAAAAGACTTGTGTCCGAGCTAGACTGTGATGCATTTCTGTTATACTGTTGTTGAATCTGTGTTATTTCTGTTGCTGCCATTTTACCTGAAATTTATACTGTTAATGAGAAATTTTATTCAACAACTGAGGTTGGAATCATAATTTCACAAAATTTGACATTAAGAAATTTGTCAATTTGTTCTGTGAATAAAAATAAAACATTTTAATGAATCTGTTCTCTCATTTATTTTGTAACTTTGGATGGAATCAGGGGAATTTGCAGATTTTATTTTGTAAATTGATATGCACATCCTGTAAATTATGACAAAACTAGTATTTTACTCTAATCATACAGTATTATACTGTTAAATTAAATTACAGTACATAAACTGTAAAATAACAGCACAATGTGTGTGTCTTTTCCTAACAGTAATTTACTCTTATTTTAGTGTAATCAAACTTACAGTAATATACAGTTGAAATAAATTACAGTAACTGCACTGTTTTTTAAAGTGCTTAAAGAAAAACAAAAGTAAACATCAACAATGGATCAAGTTCTTCCTCCTGAAAAAAATGTTTGTTCATCCATTAAAAAAAAAAACAGGACTAAGTAAAAATAAACTTTTGTGTTTTTGTTGCTTATTTAAAGCTAAAAGCTAAAACCAGGTTCATGTTAAATAAACCTGGATGTAAATCAAAATGTTGATGCTTTCCGGTGTTTTACTTTGAGCTGCTGTGTTTCAGATAAAAAGGCTGCACCGCAGTCTTTTCCAGCTCCACTGGAGGGTGTAAACGCTGAGCTCAAGGGAACAACAACAGCTGGTGTAAAAACAGAACCAAGCAAAGATTTTTTTTATGTCTATGCTGAGCACAGACACCACAGTCCTGACCCTGAAAATACAGGAAGGTTGAACCTCTGAGCCTCCAGGCCGCCACAGAGGAGCCAACGTTCAGAGAGGAGAACCAGCAGGTAAAATAAAACCCACTCTAATAGTTTTATTTCTTTTCAGCTGAGAGGAAACATTTTTATATTTGCAGCTGAGCTCTGCTCCATGACTCTTCTGAAAGCTCAGGTCTGAGCGGGACGGGTTGGCTCCGTCTGCGGTTTTTGGGGGGGGGGGGGGGGGGGGGGGGGGGGGGGGGGCCGTGTGGGGTTTTTCCCCCCCCCCCCCCCCCACACACACACACACACATACACACACACACACACACACATACACACACACACACTACTCATCCACACTGGTCCATTTCAACACTCTGCAAAGGGCTCTCTTGATTTGAGAGCTACAAAGTGGTCACCAGCGCGTCATTGCTGCTGGTTAAAATGAGAATTATTGCAGTTGGGCCCGTTTCAACCTGTCATCTGTCAGCCCGCAAAATGCTCCATAATAACACTCAATTATGCATTCTGGACCAAGTTGCTAGGTGACAGAGCCGCCTAAATGGCTGGTGAGAGCATTCGACGGTCACTCAGAACCGTGGGCTGACAGAAGGTCTGCTCTCCAGCCTCAAAACAGACTCTAAAAGTCACATCTGGTGATTAGAAGGAAAGCATGGAGCTGCTGGGTGGAGGTTAGAGGGAAGCCCGGCGACGTCCTCAGAAACTTTAAATCCACGGTTTGGAACTCGCTGGAACGTTTAAGGACTTGGATTTATCTTTAATGTAAAATAGGAGCTGCAGTAAAGACACTTTTCTTTGTTAAAGATAAAAGTTTAAAATCATCATCTATCTCAATATTCTGCTTTGCCACAGTCATTAAACTTCATCTACTCTCCTTCATCTCTATTACTTCTTACTCTGTAGTCCTGGAAGTGCTTCCAGTCCCACTTCTATTCTTCTTTTTTTAATATTGAGGAGTTTTATGGTCTTTCTGTTGCAGATCTCATTTCTCAGCAGGAATCTTCAGTAACACTTTTTATGGTCCCAGTTGGTGAATCCCAGCCTCCAGTGAGTTTTGTTGTGTTTCAGGGTTGATAAACATTAATACTTGTATAATTCTGCTTACATGATTCAAGGTTTTAACTCTGTATTTCTCAAATGCTAGTTTTGATCCCACTTTAGATGACAGCTGTGATTTAAATCCATCATATCTTGTTGTAAAATGCTCAGTGAGCAGAAAAATGCTTCTTCAAAGTGAGTTTTGCCAACTTCTGCAGCTCCAACACAACACCCTCTGTGTAAACGAGGTTATGAGCCCATGTGGCGTTTTCTCATCAAAAGCCAACTGAAGCCAAAAAAATACCAATTACTTGGTGTGAGAGTTTATGCTGATAAAACACTTTCCTGCTTTGAGGCCAGTAAATTAGCAGTCTGTTCTGATAGTTGGAGACAAAGTCAGCAGTTGTTGCTGCAGTGACCTGCAGACCCCCAGTATGGCTGCCATATGTAACACTGAGTGCTGTAGAAGTGCTGCTCACAACATTTAGTTAAATACATCCTGCACAAAACAGGATGCTTTCATACTAATTAAACTTGTTTGTTGGTAAAATTAATTTATTTTAAGGCAGATTTTTATTTCTTTATACAATACTCAATGTTAGGTCCAATAAATAAATGAGCATGTATTTGAACCAAAACATACAACAGAGTATTAGGACCACACAACGGGATTATTAGAATTTTTTTGTTACGAGAATAGGCATAATATTATGAGATTAAAGGCAGAAATTTACGAGAATAAAGTCAGAATATTACAAAAATTAAATCTTAATATTACCAGAATAAAGTCAGAATATTACAAGAATAAAGTTGTTAGATTACGAGAATAAAGTCAGAATATTACAAGAATAAAATCCTGAAATTACTAGAATAAAATCAGAATATTACAAGAATAAAATCCTAATATTACCAAAATAAAGTCAGAATATTATAAGAATAAAGTTGTTAGATTACCAGAATAAAGTCAGAATATTACAAGAATAAAATCCTAATATTACCAGAATAAAGTCAGAATATTACAAGAATAATATCCTAAAATTACCAGAATAAAGCCAGAATATTACTAGAATAAAGTCAGAATATGATGAGTTAGAATATTACGAGAATAAAAATGCTAGATTATGAGAATAAAGTCAAAATATTACGAGAATAAAGTTGTTAGATTATGAGAATAAAGTTGTCAGAATATTAGGAGAATAAAACCAGAATAAGATGACAATAAGGTCAGAACATTACCAGAATAAAATCCTAATAATACCAGAGTAAAGTCAGTATATTACAAGAAAGAATTTGTAATTTTACGAGCATAAAGTCAGAATTTTACGAGAACAAAGTCGTAATATTACAAGAATAAAGTTCTTATATTATGAGAATAAAGTCAGAATAATACAAAATTAAAGTCATAATAATATGAGAATAAAGTCAGAATATTTTGACTTTAATTACGTAATATGACCTTATTCTCGTAATTTTAAATAAATAATCCTGTTGTGTGGCCCTAATAAAACGTGATTTAATTTTAGTTTAGTTCAAATTCCTGATGCAGTTCCTGTCATGTTTGATATTTTTCCTGATAACTCCAGATCCCACACGTCTTACCTGTATATGAGTATATCATCAGTAGAGCTGTTGTACTGGATCTGGTACATGCGGACTCCTGGTATGTGGTTCTGAGGAGGCCATCTGATGGTGGCGGAGCTGGACGTCAGGTCCGACACGCTGACCCTCTGCTGGTCGGACCTGGGGTGGCCCCCGCTGACGTTGGATTTGATGGACGTCGGGATGTCCGAAGGCCCCGGGTCCGGGTCCAGTTTGGGGTCGAAGTGAGGGGAGGGGTTGACGACCAACTCGACGGGGGCGGTGGCCTCGCCGGCTGCGTTAGACGCTATGCAGGTGAACTTTCCAGAATCCTTTAAAACAAAGGTTGTAGCAATATTTAAACAGTTGTAAGGATTATTTCAGCTGTTTTATTAAGTTCATATCAATGAATTTATCAAACACCTTGACGGAGGCCTTCAGGATGTCCAGAGAACCGTTTTCATAGCAGATGGTTCTGGAGGTGTTTCCAATCAGCTTCCCGTCAGGACTGACCCAGTGGGTGGAAGGTTCAGGATCACCGATGGATTTGCAGCGCAGGCTGACCTCCTGACCCTCCATCACAAACATCTTGGAGGTGTGACGGGTTATCATCGGGGGTTCACAGACAAACTCTTCCTGTTACAGCAGAGGTGAAACAAACTGTCGTTAACCTCACTTTTATTCATAAAAATATGTAAATGAAAGGAACAGAACATAAACATGATACAGAGTGGATTTAAATGGATTTTCAGACACAGAAACAGTTTCTTCTCATTTGAGCTCTAAATAAATCCTCTGTTGTTCTTCCAACAAGTCGTTTCCACACGAGGATTAAGTGATCTTGGTTTTTCTTAGCCCCTGCATTATTTAACCCCCCCCACCCCCCTACCGGTACCTAAGCCTGTTCAAAGCCAGCCAAAGCCTTGGTGCAGTAACACCACCAGGCTGAGCAGGACCGTCCGGGTCTTATCAGGACTTTACTCCTTGTTCCTACCGGTCTGAGGCCAAAAAGCCTTTTCAGGCTCCTTCTTGTTTCCAGCAGAGCTGATTGCTGACCCGATGACCGCAGGATCCAGATAAATCACTGCTGCCTCTCACTCGTGTTCTGGAAACTCCAACCTGTTCCTGTGAAGCTCGGAGCAAAAGGGCCGAGGCTAAAGAAGCAGCTCCCCGAGGCGAGGCAGACACAACATCCTCCTCACCAAGCTTCAACACGTGGACATTTTATGAATATTTCTTTGGAGTTCATAAATATTATTAAGTAAGAAAAGATGATGAAAGTGAGGCTCAAACGTCCCTGCTGTCTGGATCAAACTTAATCCTCTTCTTTCCCTCTGCCTCTCCAAAGGACACCTAAATATATTATCCCAAGTGAAGCAAAGGTTTGTAGTACAACATCCCCTTTAAGATAAGAGCAATTAATCCCATGTTTATCTCTCAGAGCTGCTCCACGCTGCTGCTGTGCCCTAACAGCTCAACGTCTGCAGACTCCTCCTCCTGCAGCTCCTGCAGCTCCTGCAGGTCTGCTCCCTTCAGGTTTGGCTTCAGGTTTTATTTTAAACATACTAAAAGTATCAAGCTGCACAATCTGACCCCAGTTTGTTGGTTGCTTCATGCTGACATACATGAAAAAATAAACATTCATACTTATTAAAACATTCAGGAATTAAACACCAAACAGAACAAAAAGCCAAAGTTTGTGTTTAAAGTTGAGCTGCTGTGTGTTTTTTTTTTTTGGAGAAGTCTCCAGACAGGTCTGATGAAACAAATAAACAAACATTTGTTGTTGTGTTGACTGTGGGCCGCTCTTATAAAAAACCCAATAAAGCTCCTGCTCAGATTGGTTAAGGCCACGCGTCGAGCTGCAGCGCTTTTATTTTTGCCTCTTGTGGTTTAATTACCAACAGTGGCTCTGCTTTCATCTTTTGAGCCTCTGTTTTCACAGCAAAATGTGATTTTAGAGACACCTGCTCTGCTGGGAAATACCACAAAGATTTTTTATGTTTTATTTGTCTGTTGGCTTTGGTCTGCAGCGACACAGCTTCATCAGGAGGAATAACTCAGTTTCTCCATAAAGTCTCTGAGTCTATGGATGTGCTCACAGAACTTTAAGCCATGTTAGAAAATGCGATGTGAGACCCGACGGCTGTCACGTCTGCGGTGATGTCATCACATTCACCCCACCTTTTATCTGTCCTTGTTTCTCTGCACCGCTCAGGTAAACAGCTGCTGAACATTTTCAGACGGTTACTGCACCTCCACCTGCGTGCTGACAGCTGGGAGGAGCTGTTTGCTGCAGTGCATTCTGGGTAAACATTTGTCCCAGCAACCCCTCCAAAACAAACCATGACCTTTGACCTTTAACCTGCTGACTGAGGCCTGTAGACCTAACATCTCTGAGCATTGCACTGTCTGACCTTTGGGGTGAATCTGCTGTGATGTCCACTCATAGCAATAAGTTTTCTCTTTGTGAAATTAAAGACTTCAAAGAGTTGACCTTTGACCCTTTCCATATTAATGTGCAGCTTCTCTAAAGTCTTTCCTCCTGAACAGCGTATAGAAGCACAGCTGAGGTTTATTTGATCATCATCTCCTGGTTGACGCTGACTCTCTTCTGGACTCTCTCACTGCTTGAACATGTTGTTTTATTTGAGTTTTTATTTAATAAATACTTATGTTCTTCAGGATGTTTCCCGATGAGAACTAGAAAACGATGATTTCTCGGTATGCAGTGAGTTTAACGAACCTCTCGAATGGTCCAGAAGTATTTCCCAGCCAGGTCTTTAGGCGAGGCGCAGGTCTCCAGGTCGTCCTCTCTGGTCAGCCTGCGGAGCCACACCAGCTCACAGTTACAGTGCAGAGGGTTCCCGCCAAAACTCAGCACCAGCGCCGTGAGGGGGGAGCCCTTCATCTTGGCGTACACCGGGATCCGAAGGAACAGCGGGTCCGGAGGGATTTTCTTCAGCTTGTTGGACGTCATGTCCAGTCTGGTGGACACAAAAACAAGAATTTAGAACCTCTGCAGCTTTCATTTTAATCCTGATCGATTCGGTTAAAGAAAAATCCTGACTGGAACACATTTTTCTTTAAAACTGCATGAGAAAAGTAGAAACAAAACATGAACCCAAACTCAAAGTTGAGCAACTTGAGTTATATTTCATATTTCCTAAACTTAAACTATTGGGTTATTTGATAAATGAGGGATAAAATGGGAAATGTCTTTAAGGCAGGGGTGGAGCTAAAGGGTTGGCCACCTGACTGGCTACCCCAGGTGCCACCCACAAATGACCGACAAGTGGGGTGGGGTTTGGATGTGGCATTTTAAAGATGGGCAATAAATTAGAAACTTTTGTTGCTAACTGGGTTAGCTAGCAGAATATCACGGGGGTTGCTTTTGGCTACCTCCACACCAAACTTCAGCTCAGTATTTCAAAAAGTGGCTAAACTTTAGCTATTAGAAATTAGCTTTTGGCAGAGATTTTGGATTTTGTATCTGAAATCATTGTAAAAGATTGTTTGTTGGCTACTACTATGCTAAATTTCAGCTGTGTGTGTTTAAAAACTGATAGCTCTATAGCACTAATGCTAAATTATTAGCATTAGCGGTTATCTTAGTTAAGACTGACAATCTGCATGCTTTTTGGACAAAAAATCAGCTCAGTATTTTTTAACACGGCTGGTTTAGAGCTATTTGAAGTTACCTGTGGAGACAATCTTGAATTTTATTTATTTATATGTGACCTATGTCATCGAAACAACGATTAAGTCTAAAAGTGGTAAATGGAGAAATAGGCAAATATTGTGTTTTGTTTAAAAACACTATAAATTAAATTGCATTTCATCAAAATATAAAAAATGAATGCCTTATAAATGTTTCATCTGAATGTACTGTGTGAAATATAATCATAAAATTTTTTTGAAGCACTTTTTTGAGCAGTAGCAACAAAAAACTTGATTTTGAGGAAAAAACGCTTTAAATTTTGAGATTCTCCCTGTTGGCAAAGTTTTTGTTTCTTTCCAACTGGAAATTGTCAATATTCAAATATTATTTGAGATTTCCTCTTTATAAGGAAATATTTAAAAAAAAACTCATAAAAATAAACCAAAAATAATGTATTGTTGTAACCAACAAGACAAGACAAATATATCTGGCTCAGATTATATCAGAATGATCCAGGTATCAAAATGTAGCTTTTAAAGCCAGAATCTGAAAGTGTGATTCAGTCATTTTGACCAAATTTGACTTAATCCTAATTCAATATGATGGGTCACATATTATACCCATATAAAACCCACCATGGCCACCCCGTGCAAAACTTCTAGCTCCGCCCCTGCTTTGTCATCAGGCTTGAACGTTAAATGTCTTTTTGACCATTTTATTTTTCCCACTTCAGAAGAAAACGAGGCCATAAGCGTGAGACAACAGGAGGTAATTATTTGGAAATAAAAGCCAACATTTACTTTAAAGTGAGTGACTTGGCAGGTCCAGACAGATAAAGTGCAGAAGATGGGAGGAGTAAAGGCTATGGAGGAGGAAGGAAAAACACTGGTGACTCATTTCTTCCAAATGATATTTATGGTTTTGGCGGTGATGTTTTGTGTGGATGAAGTGGGAGGCGAGAGGAGATGGGCAACCGATCAATCAGGTGGGAGGCCGTGTGAAAAGGTGAGCTTTAGGGAGAGATGGGGGAGGAAAAGAAAGGGCGAGATCAAAGGAGATAATGAGAGGAGGGCTGTAAATGGCTACACTCAGTCAGGCACGAGTTCCCTTTATCTCCTTTATCAACTAAAACCTGAAAGAACCACAAATATATCTAACTGGGTTATAAATCTGAAATCTGTTTCCATAAATGTCACTGAAAGTAACGTTTCTATGACGGAAATCTCTCCGTCTCTTTGTTTGGCTGCAGCTTACGGTCAGATTCAATCATATGAAGGCAAACTAAGCTCTACCTCTTTACAATATCTACATTCATCATGTCAGAAAATTAAGCTTTATTTTAAAATATGTACAGAAAGACTGAAAAATCACATCAATCTGAAAACTCTGAAGGCCCAGAACAGGTGGCTCTTTTGGTAATTAAGTTTTATTTTATTTTGAGAAAACAAGATATTATCTGATGATTATAGTGTAGATATGAATAAATTTTGTGTTACACCAATTAAAAAATTATAGTACTGAAATAATTTATAATTAGGCTGAACTAAAACTAAATATATTAACCCTTTCACTTGAAAAACACACAGAAAATGAAAATAATTGTTCTAAAATGAGGAGATAATTTGCATAAATTATCTTGAACTTCATGATTTTAGTTTTTTTCATGCCTACTGAATTTCATAGAAATTTGCTTTTTAAAGTCAAAACAAACAAATAACTCATTACTTCAAGAAAACGGGCCCGAGCTTCATTATTGCTTTGATAATAAATAAAAAACTAAATAAATTGCATTTCCTGTGAAAATGCAGTTAATGTTTGATGCTGAAAGATTTCATCTGAAATCTGCTGAAAATGTTTAACAGTAAAACTGTTGATGCAAGTTAAATTTTAACAGCTGACTTTTAATGAAAGTAGTGCTGTCCTAAACAATTATTTTTCTCTCGATTAATCTAACGATTATTTTTACGATTATTCGATTAGTCTAAT
>JAUBOC010000077.1:506443-526730 GCA_032275365.1 Anablepsoides cearensis
GTCTTGTGACGTCCACAGCCTGCCCTGTTACCACTACTGTACATGTGTGTCAAAGACAGAAAGGCAGGTGCTGCAGTAGAAGGTGTCAAAGCAGTTTGGAGAGAAAAACAAAGTAAAAAAAAAAAAAAAAACGACTAACCGATTATTAAATTAGTCGTTAATTATTTTAATAATCGATTAGTCGTCGATTAATCGACTAATCGTAGCAGCCCTAGATGAAAGTAGAACAACAAAAGTGGAAAAGTAGAAAGGGCAAAAAAAAAATCAAACTTCTGAAAAGAGCAAAAAAAGCAGCAGAAATAAAGAAGAAGCTAAAAGTAGATGAGACAAAGATGAGTGAAAATTTCAATCAGAAAAACAAATACTAATTTGTTTCAAAACGGCTAAAATAGTAGAAACTAGACTAAAAACAACTAAAAGAGAAACATAAAGAGCACAATAAGAAGTTGAAATCATGACAAAATGGTGAATTCAGCTGAAAAAAGCTAAAATTAGCTAAAAAGTAGTTAAAAACAGAAAACAGTTGGAATTAAAAAAAGCTGCTGAAAGAAGCATTCAAAGTTAAAATTAGCAGAAAAATTGCAGAAAATGTTAAAATGATAAATTAGTACAGAGGAGATAGAAAACAGAACCAGAATAAAATGTAAAAAGTGTAAAGATTCATGAACATTTTGAAAGGTTTTAAATAATGATGAAAGCAGCTCCATTCATTTCTAAAGAGGAAAAACATGTCAGAAAAAGTTAAATATCTCTAAATTCTCTCAGGATCTACGGTGCTCTCACTGGATGCCAGATCTGTGTAGTTAATTCATCCCATCGTCTGATCTGTGTCTCAAAATCAGCGCATAAAACACCAAACCAGAAAAATAATTTTAAATACTCAATACTCAAAGTTGTCAGCAACAAATGCAAAAAAAAAAAAAAAAAAAAAAAAAAAAAATCAATTTTCTCCTCTAAAGTCCTTCCAGAATGATTCCACAGCGATGACTTTACAATAAGTTAATAGCTGTTGAGAGCATCGACCTCACTGCACTCGACAAAATTCAATTATAGGTTTTCATGTGCAGGCGTGAGGGCGGGGGTGGGGGGGCGGGGGTATAATAATGTCTTCGTTTGTGTGTGGAACTCGACACACACCAGTCGGGCCGTGGATGTTGGAGCTGCCTGTCCACTGAGAGCGGAGAGCCACGAGACGTAAACGAGCCGTTTGAGCTCGTCCAACTCGCTGATATTTTTCTTTTTTTACACATCAAGGCAAAAGTTCACTCACGATTGATTACTGGTAATTGGGTTTACGTGGTGTTTTGTGGCGGAGCGGAGAATAAATCGATGCACAACATGTAGCTGCTGGTTTTTAAAAGCCCAACAGGAAGTGAGTTACAGTGAAACCAGACGGATGTGCTTCAAGTCAGAGCAGGAATTCTGAACTGCTTGTCAGACCACTGGAGATTAAATAATGTAAAAAATAAAATAAAATTATCCTGGCAGATTAGACACATGCACTAGTAATCCATCTTCAGATGAAGGCAGGCTCCTCCTGAGCCGGAGGCGGGTCTGCAGGGCAGGGGGGCTGGATCCCATCCAGAGAGTCAGACTCTGTAAACAGACTCACAGATCAGGCTGATCTCTGCAGAACTGAGCCAAACATAAATCTGCTCAGAATCCCAGCAGTCTGGGGTCGTCGTTTCAAATCCCCCCAGGGTTCGAGGCATTTGTGGGGGGCTGCAGCTTCATGGTATTTAACACTGATGAGGCGGGACAGTAGACCTGAAGAGGCTCCAGTGTAAACCGGGCCCCTGCCAGGTTTAAAATCTGCCTGACTCAGCAAAATAAAGATGACGAGACAGATTTGTCTGTTGAGCGGAGTTTGAGAAAGAGGCTGCAGGTGTGATTCCACTCACTTTGCACTTGTTCAGCAGAGGACTGCTTCAGTTTTAACTCTGACTCGTTAACACTCAGGTGAGCTGACGACAGAGTCGAGCAGCTGCAGAGGGAACAGAAACTAACCTGGCCAGTTTGTGCAGGTTGGAAAAGATTCCCTCGGGGACACTCTCGATGAGGTTGTGGTCCAGGCTGAGGGTGTTGACGCTGACCAGCAGGGCGATGGTCTCCCAGGGGATGTCCACCAGGTTGTTGTAGCTCAGATCCAGGTCCTCCAGAGTCTCCAGGAAGTCCTGCAGGGGGAGCAGAAGCTATTAGGGACGCAAACAATTAATCGACTTATGATTAATTGTTGAATAATGGTTTTTTAGATTAAAATTTCTTCTATTCCGTTAATTGAAAACCTTATTTCAGTGTAATTTTGCCTTCATCCAGCAGATGGCGCTGCTACTCTCAGCCTGGCCTAATTCTACCTCAGCCCTGTTGAACTGAGCAGAGAGCAGCCTCCATGTGGGCGGTATCATAATTAAATGTGCAAATCTTGTTTAGTTTTATTTGTGACACAACAATAATAATAATGGACTAAACCAAACTGGAAGGACAAGTACTGAAGGCAGAACCAAACTATCCAGCAGTTTGACGCTTAAAACAAAGACAGAATGGTATGCTAACTGTAGCTAACGTTAGCTTCTTCTTGCTGAGTTTAACTCTGTGTGAAAGAACAAAACAAAACAAATAAAAAAAATTAGTCACTACAAGTAATTTACGTGAAGTTAATCTCATCTGTGTGAGATAACCAGGCCAGTGAACAAATCTAATGAATAGTCGTCAAAACAGCCCAGCTAAGATAGAACCACAGAGAATGTAACCAAACAGTTCCAGTACTCATTTGAATGTTTACTCCTCTCAGGTCAGGTTTATAGTTTATTTTTGAGTAAATCTATAGATTAAAATGTTACTCTGTGTTTAAATGTTAGTTTTATATTTCTCTGTTCAGGGTGGATTAAGAGTTTTACTTTTTTTCTTTCCATTTTTCCCAACTAGCAACTTAACAGATTCCTCTTTTGTTATATTTTATAAATATGACCAAGTTTAATAATGTGTGAGAAATCCACAATTTTCTGTTTATTCAATCAGTGTTTAACACAGCTGGCACAATGAATTTTATTAAATAGAATACTGTACCTTTTTTATTTAGTGTAAAACATTAGCCTTTCATGTCATAGAAAGACCCTTGATTCAAGAGAAAATGGCCGCTTATCAATAATTGTTAGTTGATCCATAAGATCAATCAACTTAAGATTAATTCATTAATCGATAACGTGCATCCCTAGAAGCTATGATAAAAAAATTGCATCTTTTTTATTTGTTGTTTGACTTTTCCAAACAATAAAATAAAAATGAGACTGAATGCTTGATAGAGAATAGTTGATGCCATTGGTCGTCTTTGTTCGAGGTAATATTTCTACCTAAAAGTTTGTAAAGTAATAGGCTGCTGATCATTTGTCTAACTCCTGAAAAATAAGAGCTAAAATTACCAGGAAACCAATCTAGAAGAAAAGGAAATAGGAGTAATTATAGAAAATGACCCGGATCAATCAAAGCGTGTTGTTTTCTTTAATTGCCTCTGTGCTCGACTCATAATCAGTCCGCTGAAGAAACGCCACAAGTCTGAAAACATTACAGTAAGAAAAAAAAAGCACAAAGAGAAACACTGTGAGGCAGAAAAATGAAAGGAGAAATTAACAGCTTGGTAATCTGCTGAAGTGGAGCTGTCAGAGCTGTAATTGCTCTCATAAAGCACAAAACGAGGACGCTGTTTGAATTTTAGAATTCCTCAATTTTCATCACAATAACTTGTGCTTCAGTTGCTTTTTAATCTTATTTCCAGCAACAAAAGAAAGTCTAAGAGCCGTGAAGACGAGCACAAAGAGCAGAAAATGAGTCCTAACTGGCCTCAATTACACAAGTGTCCTGAAGACAAATAACTTCTTTTCTTCAAACTGTTAAAAATATCTGCAGTAATCATCTGTTTATTTTAAATTTGTTCTTTGATGAAGGGTTTCATGGTAGAGAAGATGAGTCCGAGGCTCAGAGACACAAACACTGCAGACGATGTTGCTGTTCTGCTCTTACTTCATGAAATAACGAGGAGCTTTTTCTAACTCCTTATATAGAAAATGTTTGAGCATCGTGACTTTTACTATTTAATCTAAATGAGATGTTTAGTTCAGAATAAAATCTGCAGTTTGATAAATCAGACAAAGACAGAAACAAGTTGATTCTGTTTCCAAACCTTTGCTTTAGTTTTCTTCACAGGAATTGAATCTTGAAAGAAGCAAATTTCTTGGTACTAAATTCTTTTAAATGTTTTTTTTTCCTACAATTTGTTTTTACATATTATGAACAAGTTATTTTTTTAAGATGGGAGATAAAAACTAAACTTTTAGTTTCACTTGGAGCGATTTTTAATTAAAATTAGAATGTAGAAGACCTGAAGGGAACTGGAATATTTTCTGCTCGCACATTTTTAATCTAAAATTTGTCTCCGTTTAAAATTTTAATATAAATTCAAATCAAAGTAAGTTTTTTTTAATAAGTTGTTATTTTTCTGCATAAACTGAAGCACATCAGAAGTTTGTGAGCAAAAAGGAGGATGAACTAAACTCTGATTGTGGATAAAAAGATCAGTATAACTGAAGAACATGATAAAAACTTATTTTGTTTATTTTTGTTATTATATTTATAATTTGAACAATATATTTCTGCTGCTTTTGAGAAGCCAAATAAATCTGATTTAAAAAAAAAACACCTGCATATTTAGCTGTATTAGTTGTATCAGAAGTTTTATTTATCTGACATTTGTTAGGGCGATGTGTGTGTGTGTGTGTGTGTGTGTGGGGGGGGATCTTATATTTTGTGCTTGCATTTAGTTTAGTTAGTTTATTGTGATGGACTTGCGACCTGTCCAGGGTGTACCCCGCCCCTCGCACGATGACAGCTGGATATGGGCACCAGTGACCCACGCGACCCTAAAAAAGGAATAAGCGTGTACAGAAAATGGATGGATGGATGGATAGTTTATTGTATTCATTCATTTTTTTTAAAAAACACAATAAAATACAATAAAAATACAAATCATAAATGAAAGGTAGCAGAAGAAGAAAAGAATATCCTAAAATATCTGCCCCTTTTCTCAAAAAAAAAAATAAATTTAAACAAAATAGTTTTCAAATAACAAAAACAAACAAACCAAAAAAAGCAAATAAATAAATAAAGGTTAACTCCTAGAAAAACAACTCGTATAAATACACATTATGCCAATACATATTTATTCAACTGGCTAAGCTGTATCATTCTCTTAAACACAACCAATGATTTCATTTAGATTTTGTGAAAGAATGTACTCTAATTATAAATACTGTTGTTAATATTATATATTATTATAAATATTTATACTAATACTATTATAAATATTATATATTATAAGTACTACTGTACAATATAAATATTTTATCTGTGTATATTTAAAAATGGTAGAATTGTAGCACCATTAGCATTGGTGGTTAGCTTTATTTGGTATTAGCATTGGCAATTAGCATGTGATCACTCTTAGCTAATCCACAACAAATTTCATTTCTTTAAGTCTTAAAATGGCTGAATAATAGTCCTTTGTACAATTAGCATTAGCTTAGCATTGGTAATTAGCACGTGATCAATCTTAGCTAATCCACTACAGATTTATAAATAAATAAAAAAGTCTTAAAATGGCTGAATAATAACTTTTTAAAGTTAGCTGTGGTGGCCATCTTGTTTTTTTGATTAATATTTAGAATTTGGTAAAGATTATTTTCGGCTTCTCTATTAAGCTTTGTTTAAAAATGGTTGGACAATAAGTTGTGGCTAGCTTTCAGCATGTTGTTGTTCATTCTTTGCTACGACCACGTATGCTTTCAGCTCAATATTTCCTATTAGCTGTGGTGAACATTTAAATTTTTAAATCCAGAGTGCTTCTCTTTATTTGTATGTGCCCCTTAAAAACACCACAGCCACCCCTCCCTAAAACAGTCTAACTCCGCCCCTGTTTGTACCTGGAAGGCTCCCTCTGAGATGCTGTGCAGCTGGTTGTTGGCCAGGATGAGGTGCCTCAGGTTCACCAGACCCTGGAAGTGGGAGTCGTCCAGGACGGTGAGGCGGTTGGCGTCCAGGTGGAGGGCGTGGAGGTCCTGGAGGTCGGCGAATGTGAAGGGTCTGATCTGACTGATGGTGTTTCTGCTCAGCGTCAGGTGGATCTGGACCAGAAGATTAAAGATGAGAACAACTTTATTCAGCTTTAACGAGTGAGCAGCAAAGAATATATCGATCCAACCCACCTGAATTCAAATAAACACTTTCAGACAAATCAATAGAAATGTACAGAAAACAATTATTAAAACCAACAAATTGCTTCTTAGATGCCTCGTAGAACCAGGAAGAAAAAACTGTTTAAGGATGTAGACAATGTTTGAGGAGTTTTGGTACAAAATGTTGTGAAATCTGCCTGTTTTTCTTGAACTGAACTGTTTCAGGTTTCTGCAGTGAGGCGTCTGTATGCAGCTAAATACTTCCACTGTACACAAAAACATATTAACACCCCAGAAAGGGTCAATGAGCACCCACACGTTTGTTTAAAGAGGCGCCGCGATCAGCAGAGACATCTGTCACCACTAAGTGATTCAAAGTGACTCCCTGTGTGTGAGCAAACATGCTTTCCTCTGCTGGGTCGCTGGCGCAGAGGAAACCTGCTCCAGCCTGGAGTATCTGTGTTTGGTGATTAAACATCATTTTCCTTTTCAGCTGCGTGCCGTGAAGCTTCCTGGTCTCTCTCATGATCACGGTGGAAATAATTAGGATAATATCAGAGACTTTAAAGTGAATCCTAAGGAGCAGATGTTCCTTTAGCCATAATGTTGACTTTAATTTTTAGTGTTTTTTTTAACAGCCTGACATGTTTCTGATGACTTTAAAAAGCCACTTCAGATTGTTTCACATCATTAGGTTCAACCTGTGAGGTCTTGTCTCTCCCTTTTCAATTGCTTTTAGCATTAAGCTGAATTCCCTAAAAGTACTTTTGGTGAGAGATACTTGTAGTTAATATCACCTGATAATTATTATTACCAAACTAAAAAACACAAAAACAAGAAAAAAAGTGAAGTCAGATAAAAAGCAAACTGAATCTTCACTGAAGGTGTTGTTTTCATGCAGGAGGCCATTTTATTCAATTAAACACTAAACACTTTTGACAACTTGCAAATGAACGTTAATTTGTTCATATTATTAAGTTGTGAAAATGCAGCCATTCATGTCTGTAGGTGTGACTTCTGACTGTGACACTTTCCTCATTAAGATCAGATTTTTTCCTCTTTAACTGGGTTTAGATGTTCAGCAGCTCATTAACTGAAGGATTAAAAAGTGATTTTTACAGAAACCTGACCTGCAGGTATCTGAAGTCAGCTTCAGAACTGGATCATACTTTTTGGGCTCGTTGGATAGAGAGCTATAAGTAACAACATGCTGAAGTAGCATAAAGCTAACTGACAGCAGCAAAATGAGAGTAGAAATAAGACAAAAACAGAGTCAGTGGGCTGAAGCAGATGTAAAGAGTAAAACAATAAAATACTGAGGGTTGTAGGAGAAGAAGGTGGGTACACAGACTGATGGGTACAAAGTGACCAAACCAATATCACTTCCAAGGTATTTGACATGGTTGATCACTATTTACTCTCAGACAAATTAAATGTGTGGTGTCTCCACAGATTGATTACTTTTTTATTATTTTCTTCACTCCAGAAGTCAGTGTGTATTCTTCCAGGGCAGCCAGTCTGACTTTAAGATAATTGAAAAAGGTGTACCGCAAGGTTCATCCCTAGGTCCTTTGCTATTCTCAATTTTTATTAACAACCTTCCACAAGGCTGTTCTAACTGCCAAGTTCATTTATATGCAGACGATACTGTAATCTATTCTTCCTGTTCAGACATATTTTAAATTCAAATAATTACAATCTGATTTTAACCTAGTTCAAAAGTCTTTTTTTTTTTGCAAATAAGCTTTCTCTGAATAAGAATAATGTTGATTTGCACTCAACCAAATTCTATATCTTTATCAAACAGGTGATTGAACAGCATTACAAAATATAGAGGATTTTAAATATTTTGGTCTCTGGGTTGATTTCTTACATAATTCAGAGTGACAAACTGAGTCTTTAGTGTTTTCAGGGTCAAATTTAACGTCTTAAAGCCTTAATTCATTCATGAATAACGATGCTGACTGACTCATGAGAAAATGTTTTTATGCAACCCAGAACTATACAACAAGGTAATAACTGCTGACGAGCCCACAGGCAGCCATTAAAGGCAGCGCAGAGACCAATCAAAGTCAACCACAGATGGACTAAATCTCTGTCAAACTGCCTGACAGAAAGTTCAGCTCAAAGCGAGCCTGAAGGTGTCTGAGGGAACTGACCAGGCTGGACATGTTGGCAAAGTCCCGGTGCCTCAGCGTGGTGATGAAGTTGTCCATCAGCCGAAGCTCGGCCGTCTGCCGGTCGATGTTGGGCGGGACGAAGAGGAGGCCCGTCTTGGCGCACAGCACCGTGTAGGACGGCAGCAGGTTCTGGCAGGTGCAGCGCTTCGGACACAGCATGTCAGAGACGCAGGAGGGGAGGCAGGACAGGAGGACGAGGAGAGGACAGAGCAACGAGGAGACGGTGTCCATGGCTGTTCATCTGCTGCGAGACACAAACAGAAACATACGGTCAGGTCAGAAACATCCAGCAGGAAGACTCAGGCTCTATTTAGACTCAACTGAAAGGTTCTTCCAGTTAGGACCAGTTGTTTTGTTGCTTCCATTCTGCTCAGGATAAATAACCTGTCAAACTTCTGACTACTTTTAAAGGGGACCTAATATGCAAAACTCACTTTTCAGTTTTTTTTACCTACATTTGGGTCTGTACTGCTTCTAAAAACAGTCCAAGCACCAAAAATGCACCCAGAGGTATTTTGTACTATAAGTAAATGTCATTGTTTGTGTCTTGAAATGACCTGTTTTCAAACACTGCTGTTTGTAACGTCACAAAAAGAACTCCTACCCACCCCAACCTGAGCCCAGCCCCTCACATGGTAACTCAAGCAGAGACTCCGCCCACTTCTTCACAGGACGGTTCTGCTGTTTTACAACCGTCATGGAGAACAGAGATGTGTGTTATTTAATTTTATTTTTGATGACAATGTTCTAGCAACATTAACAAAGAAAGTAAATAATTTCACCATGGAAGACTAATAATAGCAGCAGGATTTATTCAAGGACTTTCAGCTGAAAGGAAACGTCTGTCCCTTTTGTTCCTCACAAATCTGCAGATGATGGCGGTAAGTGATGTGTTGTGAGTTTGGCGCTGCTGTTGCTTCGGTGTGAACAGGATTTGTTGTTCAGCACAAACTAATGTTGATCACACTGCAGAGTTCGACAAATGTAAAACCCAAAGTCAGGCAGGTGGGTGTGTCCCAATTTTTTATAGGGTCATTTATTTGAAATATTCTTAAAATAAATGAAGAAATATAGCATTTTTAAACATATATAGACAGAATAAATCCCTAAAATTTTGCCCTCCCACTGTAGAAAAGTTACAATGTGGCGTCATGTCCTGGAATCATTTCCTCCCTCCCTCCCTCTGCACGTCATGCAGAGTGAAGCTTCAACAACCGTAGTTTCTCACACCCGTTTTCAAAGAAAAAAACTTGTTTTTTTATGTATTGTTACCGACAGAGATAATAAAAAAACATGTGGACATTCGTTCAGTCATAAATCCTTTTGCTCTGAGAGCGCAGCAGCAGCAGAGGGTCAGTTCTGCAGGCAGAAGCTTCTGTATGGCAGACAGATATTGCATTTATTTGGCTTCACCACACTTACGTTCCAGTTATCTGAAATTGGTTTATGACTAGATCAGACATATTAGTTATTTAGGATAAAATAAAACGTTTTTATTTTTGATATCGTTCCAGGTTGAGTTTGTTGACGTTGATTTTGAAAAAAAGGCACATATAAGAGTTTTTTTCTTCACTCTGCATTCCTTTAATTTGGGGTAGGATTCACTTTGTTTTTTAATGCTGTACATTGGTTTTGTTTTGTTTTTATGAATGAAAGAAACAAACAAAAAGACATCTCATAATATATTTTGACTAGGCAAAATACCTATTTAAGCTATCTTTAATTATATTCTGACTAGAATAAATAACATCAGATTTATCATTAAGTTGTATGGAGACTCCAGGTCAAGATATCCTAAATGTTTCTTTCAATCTGAGATAGGCTATATGAGATTCAATTAATGCAAATTTCAGACTTTTTCATGTTCTGTAAATTGTATTTAAAACAAAGCTGCTGCTGTTGATCATTCTGTTTTTATAAGAAGCCTCACAAGGCAAATACTCTGGGAAAACACTGGAAAGATCTAAAAAAGGTTTTGAAGATGTTTTTGATAAAACAAGTCTAAATGTTTGCATCTGTTTAATCAGATGTCATGTTATGTACCTCTGTAACCATGTTAATATTTTTGTAGTACAAATACAAAATACATTTTCTTGTGTTTTATTACATTTTGAACATTTTAGTTTCAGGCAGGTAACATTTAAAAAAAAAAGATCTTGTTGAAACCTGTCGCGCTGCTGGATCGACTACAGAGGTGGCACACTTTGTTCTAGGACCTCATAATAGGTCTCCTTTAAGAGATAATAATAGTTGGTATTGCTTTGGGAAATGATCTATGGTTTGATTGATATCTGGGTCTGGACTGGGTTCAGGACCTAGCCTTGTTTTTGGTGATGCTACTGTATTCAAACTGATTTGACTTGAAGTGTCTTTAAACTGTAATCTCTGCTCCTTGATTTGATTTACAGATGAACTCCAGCTCTCACCAGACCTGCTGTAAAAGATGAAGAGTGATTCTGGACATTTTTAAAGCCTTTGGAAACTTCTTCACGGCTCGCTTCAACGTTTCTACAGGCAGCCTTCCGGTTAAAAAGTATTATAATAAATGCCTGAGAGGACAGGGGAGCAGATTAAAAGAAGAAATGTGAGGCGAGGCAGAACCCAGGGTGACAGTGGAGGTAAATTAAAGAAATCTTGTTGCTGCAGCTCATATTTTTAATCTGCTGACTCAGACATAAACAGCGTTTCTCCATCAGTTAAACTCTCTGCACTCTAATGAGTACAGGTTAAAGAAAGCACTAATCGTGTCTGTTTTACTTTACAGCATCGAAACGTTGAAGCTTCGCTGCAAGGCAGTGAAAGAATACCTTTAAACCCTTATTCATTTCTCTCTATTCAATTTCTGAGTTCAGCTCAGCGGGGCCTTGAATAAATTCAAATTAAAAGAAAAGCAAAGCACACAATGAGGAGTGATATATGCAAAGAAAATCCCTCATATGCTCCGTGAGAAGTTTCACTTGGTTAGAAGATGAGCGACTGCAGGCAGATTGATGGCAAACGACAGCGGGAAGAAATAAATTCTTATTTACAGGCCTGATATATTCAAGCAGAGACACTGAATGCAGAAGCAGAGGCAGAGCAGGGATGCAGAGGAACCAGGCCAGTTCAGTGGAAATGATGGAGAATTTTCACAATCCTGCAGAGAATAAACTCTAACGGAGAAGGTGGAGGAACGAGCCTGAATCAGCCGGAGCATAAAGATCCAAAACTGGAACCTGACTGAGTCTGCAGCAAAAACAACATTTACTGAAAAGAAATGTCCCCAAAGACAAGAAGAGGATTTGACTGAAACATCTGAGCAAACCTGAGCTCTTCATCCCACTTTAAATGAGTCACAGGAAGTTGGGCTTTAAGTGTCTGAACTGAGGTTTTTACACAACCACTGTTTGAGTTCAGACATTTTACCATGAAGCTGGAGAAAAAACATTAAAATGGCTTATTTTTAACATGATTTCATGGCTGCTCTGTAACCTTCACAACCAAAAGACATTTCTGTTTCATGGCTCACAAACAAAACATGTGGTCATCAACTGATGGCTCCTGGGCTGCTTCAAGTTTGTCCGCAGAACGTATTTCCTGGTTAATGGGGGTAACATTATAAAGGTAAAAATGAAGATTTATTATTATTTTTACACTTTAGAACAAAAGAAAAATAATATTCATGTAAATAAGAATCAAATATACACTTCATAACAAGTACAATTACAATGAGTTTCTAATTCTTATCTAACTGAATCATACTTCTTCACAACTTGTTTTAAAGGGTTTCCACTAAAATAGATGGATTATTAACAGCGTTTTATCAACATGTTTCAGTCTTTGCAGCAGTTAAAGCAGCTAAAGTTAGTTTTGGTCAAAGCTTCAAAGAGCCACAGGTTGCAGACCCCTGCCATGAGTTCTGGATGTTTTAGAGCTTTAAAATAAATTTAGCTTTTCTGCAGAATTCATCAAATCCTAAGAATCCTGGAGAAAACGGAGAAGTTTCAGAATAAGAGTCTTTTGTTGTTGTTTGTTCAGTTTTTTGTTTATTCCCAGCAGTGTGTGGTTGTTTTAGACAGGGTGGCTGTTGTTTTGTTGGTGTAACATGTCTGTAAGGACACGCTACACAGATTTAAAGCTAACGCCCTGTGAGACAGAGAGGACCGCTCGTCGTTTGCTTACAGGCAGATCAGTTAGCGGCGTTAGCGCAGCTGATTGATGAGATTCCTTTCAGACGAGTTCAGCTGAATTCAGATGTTGGCTCTCTGAGGACCGCTGCCTCTGCTCTGAGAACAGATTTAATTTGTTCAGTCAGGTCAGCTCAGCGTGAGAAACATGCAAAGCAGCTTCTTTTCTGACTCCGAGCACTTCCCCCCCTCATCTTTTGATCACCGGCTTCTTAAATGAAAGTGCTTCTCATTTCAGTTGCATCACTCTTTTTTTCCTCTCCAGCTCTTATCTGTCTGAGCCCGGATCGTCCCATCATGCCTCTCCTGAACTCTTTACAGCTGTTTCCTCTGACACTCAGGCTGGCCCCTCGCTCCTCTCCCTCCCTCCATCCATCCATCGCTTTCTTTCTTTTCATCTTTTTAAAATTATTCATTCATCCATCACTGCAAATCACTTCCATCTCCATCCTCTGCTGACTCTGATCTGCTGCTTTTAAACATTTTACCTGCCGTCAACCTCATTTCCATTAATCAGCTTTGCTTCATTTCTGAATAATTATCTGTGATAATGCAGGTTCATGCAGATGTGTCCGTGTGTCGTCTGGAAAATGAGCAGGATCTGGTGAACGTTTTGCCTAAAAGTTGCTAATGATTGGATGCAGAGGAGTTCATTTCCATGCTGATTGAACGTCAGCCTCTGTAATGAACAGCAGGAGCTGATGAGAGCAGAAATACATTTACCTTGTCAGGCAGAACTAAACCTTTATATTTATCAACTTCATTTGATTCACCTGCACTCAAGTTTTACAATCAAACTATAAACTATATCTGATGGACACTAATGCACACACTAAAAACTGACGGGTGCTTCTGAGAACTGTTGGGTCTCAGGTTGAGTTGGGGTCTCACTAAAGTGATGTCATTAAAGTAAACAGCCGAACATTTACCAAACATAAACAGACTCATGTTAGAAGAGTTCAAAATAAAAACTAAAATCTGTATAGGCTATTAAATTTAGCTTCTGCCTAATATTCTGACACTTTGAACTGCCTAAACTAGCTCACTTACAAACTTTTAGCTATTATTTTGCTTCTTTAATGCTTTAGCTAGTCTGCTGTTGGCTAAAATTTTATTTCTTTCAGCCAATGTTTAGCTGCTTTTGGATAGTATTTTGTTTCTTTTAGCTGTTTTTGGCAACTGTTTTTTAGTTTAGCTAGGATTTGGCTGCTCTGGTTAATATTTTGTTTTTTTTTAGCTAGTGTTTAGCTGATTTTAACAAATATTTTGTTTCTTTTAGCTAGGGTTTAGCTGAGTTTAACATATGTTTAATTTTTTTTAGCTAGGGTTTTTCTGCTTTTGGCTAATATTGTGTTTCTTTTAGCTAGTGTGTAACTGCTTTAGTCAATATTTTGCTTCTTTTAGTTATTGTTTAACTATCTAGCTAACATTTTGTTTCTCTTATCTAGGGTTTTGTTGCTTTTGGGTAATATTGTTTCTTTTAGCTAGTGTTTAGCTCTCTAGCTAATACATTGTTTCCTTTAGCTAGTGTTTAGCTGTCTAGCTAATATGTTGTTTCTTTTAGCTAGGCTTTTGTTGCATTTGGCTAATATTTTGTTTCTTCTAGATACTGTTTTGCTGCTTTTTTTTCTTTTAGGTAATGTTAACGTGCTTTAGGTTAATTTTTTTGCTATTGTTGAGGTGCTGTTTAGCTAATATTTTTTCTTTTAGCTACCTTCAGCTAGTGTTTTGTTATTTTAGCTCTAACAACACTTGTTCTGGGAGGTTTAGACATGACTCAGTGTTCACAATGTGTTTTTGTAGAAAACAGTTAAATATGATATAAACGTGTTCAATCTAACAGACAAGAAGCATCTAAAACACAAACTAGCTAAAAGTAACATCTTTTTCTGCACAAACCAACCAAACAACTGGAAAACAAACAAACAAATAAACAGACAAACTTTAGCCTTATTGAGACCAAGTTAAGGTTTGATCTGTTTGATTCATCTCTAAACAGATTTGCACTGATTATTAAAACATATGGAAACAACCATGTTCCATTTTTAGTTTAACTCCTGGTTGTAACTTTAGGTCAAACTGAAAATCCGACTCAGCTGATTCACATAGCCCCAGGTTTGGCTTAGGTCACTAATCGTTTTGAACTCATTGCTGCTTGTTTTGTTTAATAATTTCCAAATCTGAAGCTGAATATTTTGAGTACTCTGTGTCTGATCATCTGAGCATAAACGACTCTTCTCCATCCACCATCATCAGCAGCAGCAGAAAAGTGACTCTGATCCTGGTTTCTATAAACTTTGTGAGGTTAAAAAGTAAAAACATCTGAGTTTATTCAGAGGATTCCTTCTCCAGCCAGCTGGTGGGGATGTTGTGCTTCACATTTTGAGAAACATTTAAATTCAAATGTGCAGCAATGAATCCACAGACTGAGTGCTGAGACAGGAAGAGAGAGGACAAACTGTCCAGAGAGGCTGTGGGACGGCAAGCAGGAGAGGACAAACCACATCCATCTCTTTTATGTCAGTGAGTACAAGTCGTTTCTCTTTAAGCAGCTTATTCTGCAGATGATAAACAGGAACTCTTTTGTATTTAAGCAAACCAAAAACCACCCAGAGAGGTTGTAAACATTTTTTCTGCTGATTGACTTCCTGCAGTGAGGATCGATAAAGTTCATCAACACAACGAAACGCCGGCTGAGAGAGAGAAGGTCACGACTGAATATGAAGCACAGAGAGGATGCACTCAAAAATACCTGAGATATAAAGCTGAACACAGAGCTGAACACACAGCTAAATAAATAAAATCATTTCCACAGAGTTTACATGCTTTCATCCACTCATCATGGTGTGGGTCTCAGCATCATCATCATCACCATCATCTTCATCAGCCCTCTGTGTGTTTGCTCCTTCAGAGCTGCTCTGCTGATGCATTTAAAATGACGTTAAAATCAATAATAACTGACATCCTCAGGGCCAAATGATGATGATGATGCATGCGTTGAAGATGTCAGAGTTGGACTCATCCATACTAAAGCAGGCTCAGCCTCAGCATCCATACTAATTCAGTTTGTGGCTGAAAACTTCTGCTTTCTGGTTTCTCCTCTTCAGGTTCGTTTCTCTGAGGCTCCTGCAGTTTCCTGTCAGAATGTAGGTCTGAATGTTTCTTAGACAAATTCTGCAGTCCTGGTTCGAAAGGTTTCTCATTTAACTTTGATTTTTTTAGATCATGTGTAACGAGGTGAAGGGCTTCCTGTTCCAGGGTTTTCAAAATAAGATGCCTGTATATGCAGAAATTATACTTTAATTTATTGGATTTAAAACTGAACAGCTCAGCCTTTGTTACCAACTCTTCTGAACAGTTACAAAACAAAACAAATCAGGAAGTAACTAAAGGAAGTCAGCCATTTTGGATCAAAAACAGCACTTTACACATAAAACTTAAAAAAAACTCTACTAAAACTCTACTTACAGATTTAAAAATCTCCAACAAGAAACAAGAAGCTGTTTGAACACTCATCAATCACTGCCTTCTTTAACTTAGACATGTTCATCGTGACGCTCTCACAAACATGATGTTGCACAAATTGTCTTTTATGTTTAAATGTCGTCAGCGTTGAGCTCATTACAGGCGACACGCAGCCGAAAGCGCCGAGCGTCACCCAGCAGCTAAAATTCACATCACTTTGTGTTTTTAAGCAACAAATTGGAGCCTCTGCTTCTCGGCTGCAGATGTTTTATGAGTTTATCTGATGACGTGACAAAAACATTAAAACACCATCTATCCCACCTGCAGCATGATGAACAACCGCAGCTTTTTGTGACACGTTATTAAAACAAAAGCAGACGTGCATTAGGGTGTTTTTCTTCTCTCTGCGTAATTTATTCTGTTTTTTAGATTGAAACATAAATTATGTTGTCAGGTTTGCTAAAACAACACATTAACTGTTGTTATACTTTGCATGAAAAATGTAAAGGAGGATATTAAAATTAAAGAAAATAATATAAATTGACCTTTCAGATGGAGCTGAAAGTGAATAAATAAGTTGTTTTATTAAGGAGACAAAGGTGAACACTGGGAGGTGTTTCTTTTTCTCGTCGTGTTTTTAGTTTCCTCATGAATCACGCTGATTCACAGCCCAACATTCTTATTAACGCAGCCGCAGCCCACATCAATCATCGTCCGGCCGCTGTGCTCGCTCATCATCGTCATCTTCATCATCCTCAGCGTGGCTACGGAGATCAAAGTCAAACAGAAACTCGCTTCACCTTTCATCCAAATTAAATGTAATAAGCCTTTGATCACACGTTGCACTTCTCCAACTTACTGATTTGTTTGATGGCGGGGTTCTGCGCCATGGCTGCAGCTGGGAATCTATTGTTTTATTCACACTTCACAACCTGAACCCGGCTGCATCGATGGAGAAATGCAGGTTTTTAAAGAGCGTGCAGCTCTCACATGTTCCGGTTTTTAAAGCAGAACTGGGAGCGCTCAGGGTTGAACAGGAAACCGTTCAGTTGGAGTGTTTCACTGAAGCTGACGGCGCCTTTTTTTTACTAAGCTGGTGTTTGGAATGATGGCTGGGCGAAATTTAAATTGGTTAAAAACAAAGCTAATGTTTATTCAACAGGTTTTACCTCCTACATTAAACACAACAGAAAAGTTGGTTTATACTCAGCCCACAGCTCAGACACATTCACACACTGAAAAATTAAATCAGTGTTTTAGTCACAGTTTATTTCTCTTTTATTTTACTTCTCTGTAAAATTTTAATCTTAAATCTGTGTTGTTGTAAAAGGCTGTAATAAAATATGAGGACAATTATTTCATCTTAATTAAAGTAAAAATATTTTGGTGAAAGCGAGCAGATCTAAATGAAAATCTATTTTTTACAAACTCAGCTTTTTTAAATAATTTAAGCTTTGACACAGCCAGACTCTTATTTTGAAGAGGTATCCAGTTAAAACTAGTGATGTGAGGATTTATACTGAAATAGCAATACTACCGATACCAGAACTTTATGCTTTAGAATCGATACTAAAATCTAAATTTAATACTTTGATACTTCAGTTTTTTCACATAATGCCTTTCATTAACAGGAAAACAATGGAAAATAACTAAATGATTCAAATCTTGTCTAAATCATATGTGGTTGGAGGGAACTACTTTTTCTGTCGCTTGGGTAATGCATGCGCACAGTGGCTTGTGCTCAGTCACTCAGTCTGTCTGTAGATGTATGGCAGGTCATTTTAACATAAAATCTGCTTTGTCTGACTGTCTGTAATTAAATTCAAGATGAGGGGCTCCCAAACTTTTTCATGCCATGGCCCCCAAACAGCATTAGATCTGACCAGGGAATTCTTGCAAGCCCACAAACATGGCTATATAATATACAAAGTAACAACTTTTTTAATGTTTTTCTCTTTTTTATTCACTATTCAAAAATTATTAAATGTGATCCATCATATCAAAATGAGGATTAAGTCAAATTTGGACAAAATGATCTAATTATATTTTCAGATTCAGGCTTTAAAAGCTACATTTTGATACCAGGATCATTATGATATCATCAGCTTATCCAGAGATATGACTTAATTTATCTTGTTGTTTATGATAATACTACTACATCCTAATTTTCTGTAAATTTATTGAGTAATTTTTGATGTCACTATAAAGAGGAAACCTCAAATATTATTTGTATATTAAGATTTCCCAGTTGGAAAGAAATAAAAACATTGCAGCTCACAGGGAAAAATTCTAAATTTTAAGGCATTTTTCCTCAAAATCAGTTCTTTTGTTGCTACTGCTCAAAAAATGCTTCAAAAAAATTTTTTAGGACTATATTTTAGACAGTTCGTTTAAATGAAACATTGATAAGGCATTTATTCATTAAATTTTGACAAATGCAAATTTTGCACATGTTTAAATCAAAACACTATATCTGCCTATTTTTTCACTTTTGGACTGAATCCTCGTTTTGATGTGACGGCTCATATTTCTTCAGAATAAGAATTTCAAATTGTGCTAAACAATAGGGTTAGGGTTAGAAAGACCTAAATTATTAAATAAATTACCTTATAAAGTGGTTATTGGAAAAGTGCTACTTTTTATGATTTACCAGACACATGTGTGTTATCACAGAGTATCAGTATAACTGATACCAGCCGAAGTTTACTCTGTATCCGTGTCCGAAAGAAAATTGGTTGTATCAAACATCACTAGTTAAATCCTTTGTTTTGTTTTTATTTAACTTTAAACAACTTTAATTATTCTATCTTCCAGTTGTGATCCTGTTGAAATGATATTTTCCAGGGTTTCTGGGGGAATAATAAAAGCAGAGAACACTGCTGCTGAGTCACTGGTTGCCATGATGATTCCCACAGCAGAGCTTTGATCAGACAGAAACACAAAGTGAAAATTAAACCTCAGCAGTAGGTTTCCGTTCTTCTGAACTACTGGATGTGACCTCCTCAGACCAGAATCAAATTCATCTGAAAATTGTTTTTTTTTTATATTAATAATTAAACAAAAATATTCAGATTATCTGTGAGTTTATTTTGAAAGACTTTAACTTCTTCAGCTACTATAAAAATACTATTTTAACATTTATTTCAGCACAACTGGACGACATCCTTTCAAACAGGAAGTCTCAGAAACATTTTCAGCAGGAAAAAAAAGAAGAAACTTGAAATAATTTCTCGTATTTATCTCAGCAGCGAGGGAAGAAACTAATCTTGGTAGATTTCTGATGATGGTGTGTCATCTCCGTGGGCTTCGGGACCCCTCTGGTGACATTATCACACCATTTGCATTTCTCAGGCTCCCCCGGGAACAGCTCATCTAGCGAACAAACATTATCACCGGCAGCCAGCAGCTCAATCAGAATGAGTTAAAGACAGAGATGCTGATGATGGTTCACTGATGAAAATTAGACGCGGCTCCTCTGAGCTCCAACTCAAGATGATGCAAAACTAAACGTAGTCACATGATTCTGTCACTTATTCCTTTTAGATCGATAATCTCAATCAGCTCATGTTGGTTGGACCACAGTCATGGTTTATTTTTACATCTACTTTAAAAAAAACAAGGATTTATTAATGCTTTAAGGAGGAGCACAAGGCACAGGAGGAGACTGGGTATGAAAACCCACAATGCTCTAGTATAAAATATAGAACTAGACCCTGCAGAGTGGCAGCATTTAGGACCCCCGCATGTATGCAAAGCACCAATGCACCAGAATCAGGGGTGAAGTAGGGGGCTCATTGGTGGGTTTGATAGATAGCCCTTCATCAAAGATAGACAATAAAAAAATCTGAAGCTCCTCTGTTGAATAGTTTTGGAGTTATTAGCATTTTTGCATGTCCAGACACCCCCTTTTCAGATGGAGCCCCTCCTCAAATATGGGGTCTATCATAAAACTGATGGCTGGAGCAGTGTAGGTCGGACTCATCTACAGTCCTGATAGATTTATTGTTGATCGGTGCAGCTGTTTTGGTGCTACAAATAAAAATAATAAAAAGTAAAAAAAGTAAACAGTATGAAAACAAACAAAACCCTAAAATCACATGATCAAAAACAAACAAAAACTCAGACTCTGACAGGAAGTAGAGTCCCTGGTAAAGGTGTGGATCACATTACAGGTCAAAACCAGACCCTTGTCCTTCACTTTGCTTCATACGAGGGTCTGGACTCTCTGCTATAGAGAAGTGATTCTTGCTGG
>JAUBOC010000077.1:813456-828112 GCA_032275365.1 Anablepsoides cearensis
CCTATCTCTAAGGGAGAGCCCAGACACCCTGCAGAGGAAACTCATTTCAGCTGCTTGTATCTGTCATCTCGTTCTTTCAGTCACTACCCAAAGCTCTCTTCACCACCACAGTACACTTTGGCTGACCTTTGCAAAAAGAAAATAAATAAAAAACAGTTAAAAGTCATATATGTATTTTGTGAATGCAGAAAAAGAATATGTGAAGATATTAGGAAGAAACGTTGTGCTGTTTGTGTTATAATGAATTTTATTTGTGAGAATGTCTTAAAAAAAAACACGCCTCATATTCCTCATTTTACGGAGCCTATAGGAGGACATGGCGAAAAAGAAAAATAAGAAAATAAAAAAATAAACAGATTCTGACTTATTTTATTCAGGAGAATTCTGCAAACTTGTAGGTTCTTGCAAAAGTAAGTCAGGATCATTTGTTTATTTCTTTACCCCCATCTCCCCTTTACTGTATCATACAGACACATTCTGAGAGGAAAAATAAACACATAAAGATGTAAAAAGATGACCTAATAATTGATTAAGTAAAATGAAGATGACGGTTGCAAAGAAAAGAAGCAAAGAAATGACACATGTGATTTTAAAGCTGGTGGGCTCCACAGAAGTTAGGAAGCTGAACTCAAATGAGGGCTGGCCAGGATAAGACCACCACAGCCCAGAGGAACTTCCTCTCAAAGTGCTGCTTCCTTCCTTGTTTACTGCAGAGTGACAAGTGTTGGAGAGAAGAAGTTCACCTGTAAGGAAGAGTCCTTTCACCTTCAGTCCCAGAGGGAAAGAAATCTTTCTTCACTTGATCACTGAGGTAATAAAGAATAAAGAGGTGGTTAGGGTTAGAAACTCCTTCACTGCTGCCGTTTTAAGAGCTTCAAAAAGCTGAACAAGGTGCAGAAGAAGGAAAGTTTTCTCAGTGTCTGCACACATTTTTCCTCCTTCACTCATTACTCTTCAGTGCCTGTCTGCAGGCTGAGAGGTGGGCTCCAGCCTGGACTCCTAATATGAGCAGTAAAAACTGAAGAGTCTTATCAGCAAATAATTAATAACCTAATCAGGCAATGCTTCCCAATTAATGAAGACAAATAGATCTAGCAGGTGAAGCTGTTTAAAAAGACAAATCATTACTGGTGATTGTTTTTCTCCTGTGACACGCTCAGACCCAGAACATGGGCTTCGTCTCTGCGTGTCTAACAGAAGCACATCAGCAGCCTGCAGCACATATTTAAAGCTTCTCTGTTCAGAACAGCCTGGGTTCCCATTATTATTCACCAGAAAGAGAAACTTTCAGAGTAAATGACTGGAACTCCTTTATGCAGTAATGACGGCGAGTCATTCCACAAAGGAACTCGTGTCCATTAGTCCATCAAAAGAGAGTTATTAAGATCATTATAACCAATTAGTGATAATGTCCAGATGAGCAGATGCCAACTTCACACTTTTGACTAATAACAGCGAGGTGAGGGCGGATGACAAAAGAGAGGAAGAACGTTGTGAAACGTCTGGCCTCGGGCTCACAGGAGAGACTCACCCGGGCGGTTACAGCTGTCAGAATGTAGAAAGTGCTTCAGTCTGAACCCTGGAAGCAGTTCAGCAAGGAGTTTACCTCACTGTACCTGCTGCAGACTGAGCTCAGGCTGGAGACTAAAGCTCAACAAGTCAGAAGTAAAGAACTGCAGCTGGACCCAGCTGATCAGTGGGCCGAGGGGGGGCAGGGTATTTTATAGGTCCGGACTGTTCAGAGACTTTTTAGCCACTCAGAATTGTGGGAAAATAAATAATTAACTAGGTAGCATATATGACCCCCACACGTATAGCACAGTTACACCAGAACAGATTTATTGTTTTGGGTGGGGGTCCAGGGGGCGGGGGGCTCATTGGTGGACTTGATGAATAGCCCTTCATCAGAGCTAAACAAAAAACAAACAAATCTGAAGCTTCTATGTTGAACAGCTTCTGAGTTATAAAGATTTTTGTATTTCCAGACGCCCCTTTTTCAGGTGGTGCCCCCTCCTCAAATATGGGGTCTATTGTAAAACTGTTGGCCGGTGCAGTGTAGGTCAGACTCATCTACAGTTCTGCATAATTGATCGATTTAATTAATTTAATTCAGTTTACTTAAACAGTGCCAAATCACAACAATTGTTGTCTCAAGGCACTGTAGAGAAAAAAAACAATAAATAGTAAATGGACTGTACTTTTATAGCACCTTTCTAACCAACCAGGATACTCAAAGCTCTACAAAGATAACATGTACAATCAACTATGGAGACTAATCAGTGCCAATCACATTAATACACTGCATTGAGGCATTGAGGTTAAGTTTCTTGCCCAAGGACACAACAACTGGAGAGGGGATCAAACCGGTGACCTTCTGGTTCCGGGACGACTCCCCTAACCACTCTGCCACAGCTGCCCCAATCCAAAGATTGATCCAACAATTTATTTGATCAAAAATCCCTGAAAACAAAAATAAAAATAAACAGTACAAAAACAATATGAGCCCTGCAAACCAAAATGTTCTTCATCAAACCTGAAACTCTGCAAAGACAGTTTCTCTAATTCTCCATATTCACATCATCCTGGCTGCTGTCTACTGCAGGTAAGATGTTGACTGCTGAGATGTCCTCCATACAACCTCATTAAAAGAGAACAAACATCAAATTTCTCTTTAAATTCTAGGTATGAGGCAGGGGTCAGTACCTCACCTATTAGCATCAGATTTATTTATATATTCTTTTAAAAGATCTGAGATATGCAAATCTGTATTTTTCCACTATTTACTCCATGTCTCGTGCATCTGGAATGTCCTTCTTAGTTTTTTTCTTTTTGAGTATCAGCTTGACGAGCCATCTGTGGGCAGCAGAGTGTGGCGTGCACCACATGCAGTCATATCATTGGAATAATTAGGAAGAAGTGGAGTCTCACTGCAATAAACTGCAACAGAATCAATTATTAGAGATAAAAAAACAGAAGGAAGAATAATATCCAAAGAGCTGCAGACTTTAATAATTTGGCTGATGTGAAGTTGATTTTAGAAAGAGAAAATAAAACTCAGAGCTGGTTTTAGTTTTTTAGCTACAGTTTTATTCATTTTAGCTATAATATTGATTTTAGCTGATAGCCCTTTTAGCTACTGTTTTGGTAGTTTTACATTTTAGCCAGTGTTTTACTAATTAAGTTTTTAGCTACTGTATTTTATACACTAGCATTTGTTTTGATGATTTTTGCTTCATCAGCACCTTCTTTACCATTTTTACTAAAATATAAATTATTCTCTTATCTATAAATGGAATTTATGTTTTTTATATACGTTTGGAGACTTTAACATTTATCTGAGACTGTAGTCGGAGGCTTTAAGTTCTCTCAGTGGTAATGGTATTTATTTATATTTTTTCTCCACTCGCTCAGAGCCTGTTAAGACTTTTAGTGCTTACTGCTGTTCTCAGTTGGGTGATGTTATCTCTCAGTTAGACATCCCACCGGGAAGGTCAGGACCAGGCCACGACTTCTGTCTCTGCTCTTTAATCACTCGCTGACGTCTTTGTGGTATACACACCTCTCTGACTTCTTCCACTCTGCATCCATTAACTCAAGCTTTTACCACAAACACGTACAGCCTCCCTGTGAGGCTCTGGCTGCTTTGTCTGTTCAACTTCTGTGACCTCTTCGTATATTTTCAGAAATGTACAGTTCGATGAAGATTGTTTTATAGGTGGAGGTGAAGTGGAAGCTGTCTAGAAGGAACGTTGAGGAGACTGAGGTCCTTCAACATCTGCAGGGTGATGCTGAGGATGTTCTGACTCTGCGGAGGCCATCTGCTGGGGCAGAGGGGCCGATGGCTGCAGATGCTAACAAAAACATTAGCTACGGTGTTTTCAGTCTCTTCAGCTGTTTCTGTCAACAGGTAGTTGGCAGCTGCAGCGTTCACTTATAAGATGTTATTTTAAAGACACACTGACCATCAATATGAGAGAAATATTTTGCTGTTTTTGTTTTTTTTTTACCTCATTTTTTTGGACTGCTCTTCATTAATTTGCAATGAGTAGCTTTAATATTTGATAGAGATGTGAAACGCTAAAAACTGCAGAACACTTAACCGGCTGCGGTCCAGGATGCATTTCTAAAAGGCCTCGTCCACCACTGATTCTTTGACTTGGGAATCCTTAAAGAGCTGCAGGCGACTGCTTACAGGGAAAACAGCTCTGAGAACTGTCTCTATAAGAGACTAAAGAGTCCAACAGGAGATGTTTGAGACATTTCAACTGAAGGTTTTATTCCTTTTAAATAAATATTTGACATTTATGAAGTCATTATATGAGAAAGTCCTGTCAACATGCAGATTATCATTTTATAGGTTGCTTAAGTGGGTTAACAGATGTATGCATATTTTATGGTTAGCCTGTCCGCTGTGGCCTGTTGAAGAAATGAAGCTGTTTGTGTCTCAGTGATGTGTGCTTACACACACACGGCCATCGACAATCTGCCAGCTGAGACACAAACAGACTAAAGGGATGGAAGGTTCTGGCCTTCAGATTAGATCAGTTGTTAGAAACATCTGTTTGTTAGGTAAAAATATATATAATGAAACCTAAATGCAAACAGGATATAGGTAACTGATCTGTGAGTGCCCCCGACTCCTACCCTCTCTTTCCTGATTAAAGTGCTTGCAATGATAAAAACTGTTACTTGTGCTGTAAGCTATAGGGCTGCACAACATATCAAACATTTATTGTCATTGCAAATCAGTAAGTGCAATATCAATAATGGAAAGGACTGCAATAAATCATAAACCATATTTCAAAGACCATACATTCATGCTCTGCATGCTAATAATACATGTGGTCAAACCAAAGGACTGTTGCTGCCTCCATGCCCACGCCTGCTTTAGATGATGGTGAGGACAGAAGAGAAAGTGAGGAAGATGTGGGTTTATAGAAATTGATATCATCATAATAACAAACAATGACTCACATCAACAATTTAATATCTATCTTTTAGTCCTGTCTGTCCATCCAACTACCCACCCATCTAATTACCAACCAACCTACCTACTTACCCACTAGGGCTGCAACGATACAGAAAATTCACGGTTCGGTTCGATACTTTAGTCTCACGGTTCGATATTTTTTCGAGACAAAAAAGAGACATGTCCATGCCCTTTTTTACCTTGTACTTTATCTAAATTAATTATAAACATTTGTTTAACCTCAAAAGTACAGTTTTTAAATTAAATGTTGCTGAAACAGAAAGTTTCTCAGTAGATCTACGCTCGACAATGCAGCCTAGGTGGAGTAGTCGAACACAGATCCACTGATCCTTCAACACAGAGCATCCTAAGAAGACAAGCTGATAAATATTTTTTAAAAATCTGTATTGTTTGATACAAGTGTGTATTGAACCTAAAGCTCTGTCCGATATGGTTTGATATAAGGTACATGTATTGTTGCACCCGTTACCCACCCATCCACCTACCCATCTATCTACCTACTTTCCTACCGAACTACCTACCTACTCGTCATTCTTTCCATCTACCCATTCTCCCACCTACCCACCTACCTACCTACCTACCTACCTACCTACCTACCTACCTACCTACCTACCCACCTACCCATCTCTCTATACCTACCAACCCATCTTTATACCTACCTACCTACTTATCTTTATACCACTTTATACCAACCTACCTACCTACCAACTTACCTTTGTACCCATCTACCTACCTGTCAACCCACCCTTCAATCTACCCATTTACCTACAAGCTACCTTTCTACCCATCTATCTGCCCATCTATCAACCATGTAATGGTATGGATTGTGTTTGCTGTCACATATTGTCTGTGTAATTACGGGCTCCTGGCTGTATTTATGCTCTTCTTTCTCTGCCTTGCTCACTATAATAAGGGCCTCTCTCTCCCTCAGCTCTACGAAGTAATAAAAAAAGACGAAACGTGGGCGTCAATCGCTTCTTCGTGTTGTTGCTCATCTGACAGGCATGAGAGAGGAAAGGGAAAAAAGGAGGAGAGTTGGAGGATGGAGGGAAACAGAGGGAGAGAAGATGAGATGCGGTGGAGAGGCAGAAAGTTGTGTGTCTGCAGCTGTTTGGCTGAGAGAAAGTGGTCTGTGACTCCTCTCTGTGTATCCATCCATACAGTCTGTGTTGAAGCGCGGGCGCTCTGAGCACCCTGCAGTATGTGCACACCAGCCTCTGAATGCATTTGCATGGCTGTATGGGGAGAAAATAAGGTATAGAGAGAAATGAAGAGGTTCACTTTGACAGGGAAATGGAAGCAGCTTTGACCTAAATACTAAAAAAAGAGTTCACACAAAGGAAATGAGGCTCTTAAGCCCAACAATCTGCAGCAGCACAGATACTTAGCTTTATGGGAGTTATTTAATGACCCAAGATAATACTATTAGAGAAGGTAATGAATGGTACATGATAATATGACTCAGTTTAAAAACAATAAGTCCACTCATTGTCCTAACAGTGCAATTACACCATTTGATCAGTTTTATTAGTAATGTGATGCCTCATGTTTTTATTGCAGGTATTCAAAGACTAACTAAATATGTAGCTCTGTTTGCAGATTAGGATTCACCTCGCTGTTTTTACATCCCAGTGTTTTTAGAATCAGGGTTGCAGCTTTCCCAGGTTTATGGACAAGACTAAAAGAATATCTTTGGACAACAACAAGAAATTATTTTCTAACAAGAAACATCTAAAGATCTGGTCAGAGATCACTGTGCAAGATAATCACCACACAGACTTTCCTCTTAAATCTCTCATCGGAATCCCCTGAAATCAATTTATTTCAGTTCCTGTTTTATTCTAATGCTGGTGTAACTGAGCCCCACCACCAGGGGCACAGATGCAACCCTGAACACACACACACACACGCTCCTCACAGGGAACCTGATGCTCTGTGTGAAGCAGTGATCTGTAGCAACTCCAGCTCACTAATCTCAGGACTCAGAGGCTCTGCAAAGAACCTCTCAAATGCCTGTTTATAATAAAAAATAATGAATTATACATTTTCTTTTGATGCCCTTTCGGTGTGAGTAAATAATGGTGCTGGGTGCCAGCCTAATCAATTCAAATGAATGAGGGAAAGCAGTGGCCTGATCAGTGTGCATGTGTGGTAAAGATAAATTTAAATTGACTTGTTTTTTTTGTTTTTTTTCAGTGAATGTGGAATTCAGGAAGGTGTGTGAGTCGTGACTGCAGTCTGCCCCAATCTCACAACCACAGCTTCCATAAAACCCACTTTAAGTGTAGATTGATAGAAGGCAATGAGTTTCTTTTTAAATTAAAAGAAACTGAATTTAGTGCAAAGCTCCTAGACTTTGTGTGGGTCGGTCTGCAGAACGGCTGACATTTTGTATTTTCACATTGTTCTCAGTTATGTTGCAGGTTTCAGTATGGATCATTCATAGGTCTGCTCCCTGCTGTGCACGGTGTGCATGATGGACCAAACTCCAACCAAACAGAGAAAGATTTTAAAAAAATCTATTTTTAAACAAAAAAGCATTCAGAAACAAGTCGGAAACATCAGAAGTGCTTTTAAGTGAAACATGCTCTTTGCAGATCGAATTTCCTCTCTGAGCAAATTACCATTAATTTTCTTGCAGTTGCTTGTTTCCAAAATGTCACGAGAAGCAGCACATTACAAATCAAGGTTTCCTCCCCCATATCTGTTTCCATTTGTTCGGCTAAAAGCAAAGCACTTCATCAATGCACCAGCCTTTCTGGGAGCCAAATGCTTTTTGTTAAACAATGCAGTTGGTGGCAGAGGGGAGCCCAGAAATCATTACAGCAAACAGCCGGGATCAAAGGTTCTGCTGCAGCTACACACTAAATGATCCGGCGCCGAGAAACATTTCTATTAATCCTCAACTCGTCAGTTATACAACTTGTTTTTGCCTCCATGAAGGGCAGAGCGTGAGCTGAAGTGCACGCAGGTGATTTCACTCATTGATTGTTAAATGCTGTTCAGGTGGGGCCCCTGCCGTTAACGTCCGCTTCTTGATAAGAGTTTATATAAAAGGGACTTAAATCTTTGAGACGGCAAACCGTTTGACTTTGAATTAGAGAGAAAAAGGTTGAATCATGTCCCAAAACTGACGGATCATTTACTGAGTTTAGGCTTCAACATTTGAACAGGTCTATCAAAATGTTCTTGCATTGACACTTTAAAAAGTCTTCAATTAAAAGTGTGTCAAATACAAAAAAACTTTCATTTAATAGTTTGTTTTTTACTTTACCTTACAGAACACTCATTACTCTGCAAAAACTCTCAGTCTAACCAAGTTTTAAAACCTATCCTGCTAACAAATAGTAGTTTGGATCCTGTGTTGAAACTGATTTACTAAACAAGAACTGAATGTGTGAGAATAATAATCTTGTTAGTTTGGAAATTTCATTCAAATCCTCTTCTGTAGACTCTTATTTTTCTTATCTCAAGAATCTTACCAAGTGTAATTTCCTTACTCCATTGGCAGATTTTTTTCACCTAATTTGAATCAAGATAAATAATCTCACACATTTTGTTCTTGTTTAGTAAATCAGTCTCAGAACAAGATCAAAAAGACGTTTTAGCTGGATGTAAGATTTTAAAACTTGGTTAGATGGACAGTTTTCAGGAGATCATCTTGTGCTTGAGTTACACAAAACATTCATTCAACAGGACTCCACCATTAAAGATGTGGTCCTAGATTAGATAGTTTGACCCTGAATGAAAACCAAACTGATTTTATTGGCTTTGGAAACCAATTTTAAATATGTTAACTCATATTTTTGAGCGTCTTTCTCCTCATTGTTCCCTAACTTTGAGAAACAGGTGAACAGTCAGCAAAAACACTTCTTCACATCCATCACTTTGGCCAGTCTCAATTAAAAACATGACTGATGAATAAAATAAAGAAATAAATAAATAAATAAAATCTATTTTTTTTTCCAGAGTAACCCCAACTCACTGTCACGAGCTTCCAATGATTTTGAACAATCACAATAATTTTTAAAGGACTTTAGAAACAATGAAAAGTAAATTCTACCCAAATCAAGAGGGTTTCATAACCATTAAATTTCTTTTCATCATGACTTTAAAAAGACAATTAGGGATTCATCCCTCAGAACCGACATCTGCAACACAATGAGGGAGTTACTAAGGTCACAGAAACACAATAAAACCTGATCATTTTCAAGTTTCTTTACTGTTCAAAAGTTCTAAAAGCAAAACGAAACTATAAAAAAAGAAAAAGACACGTCGGTTAGTTCCTTAAACACGACTGAAAAAGGTTTTTTTGAACTTCAGGGTGATTCTGAATAAAGCAAGCAGACTGGAACACATGGTGGCATGTGATGTGATTAGTTAAGTGACGGCTCACCTAGCCATGACGGGCACATGTATCTTATTGCACTCGTGCACATTCAGAGCATAAATTAAAGCTGTAATGAGAAGAGGCGTTCCCTGACCTTCCTCTGCAGGCGCATGTGTCTTTGGCTGCATCCTTCAGGAGAAGTTTCTCTGTTCTTTTTCATCCATTCAACGTTAAACTGAAGCTAAAAGTTTTCTCTGGATGGGTTCATCCTTTCATTCCCTCATACTGACATTAGATGGGATGTTTCAGGTGTGGAGTTTTGACCTGAACTGAGTCAGATAATCAAGAAAGGCTGGATAATTAGGTGTGAGAACAGATTCCGGCTCTGTTTCCAACCTGTGCAGGAGATTAAAAACATGTTGATTAATTAGGCCGTCTGACAGAGAGAGATTCACTCATCAATACAAGTGCTGCACAGCACATGCTGGTGCTGGTGAGAGTCTGAATTAACCAACAGGCTTCTGATTCCACAAGAAAATCACTGAAATACCAACTGGAATTTTCAATTTGTCAGAAAAAAAGAAGACTTCGGGGAAAACATCAAAATAGTTTGTTGTTGTCAGTTTGAAAAAGGTTTTAGGCGTCTGACACACAAAGTGACACGAAACAGGAAAGGTTTTTGTTGTAGCTGAAGGAACCGTACGAACCTCTCTTTAGAGGATGTTGTAATGACAAACTTAATAAGCACCTTGGATTAAAGTGTTCCCTGCACACGTCTACAGCATGCTTTTACTCCACATGTGACAGCTCCAAACAATACCTCATTTCTGAGAGCTGGTGTGCACCCAGGAAAATTGGCTGCTATTTTTGGACCCTCTGTATAGCAGATATACTGTACATCTGTGTATGGACGAGCCAATGAGAGAACATGCATTCACTTTTTCACGAATAATAAGTCAGAGTTTTCCACGAAACAGAAAATACCAGTTTCTGTTAGAGCCTCAGCACATCTGAACTTATGATTCTTTTAATAACTTAGAAAATTTAATTTGCTCACACTGAAGGTGCTTTCTCACTAAGCTGTGAAATTTTAGGAAAAAAAAATGTTAAGAGAAGTTAGTTTTCATAAAAAAATCACAGTTTATGTTTGTGTGCAGTTTACACGTTAAAAATGGAGGAAGAAACATCAATAACCTCAAATATGCTGACGATACCAGAAGGTGAGAAACTAATGGAGCAACTGCTCATGAAAGTAAAACAGTTTTATATAAAGTACCTAAAAGTGATACTTGAGTAAAAGCACAAGTATTTTATCATAAAATTACTTTGGTAAAAGTCTCCTCTAAGAATATTACTTGAGTAAATGTTTTAAAGCATCTGATTTATTTTGTACTTAAGTATCAAAAGTAAATTTCTGACATAAAATGTACTTAAGTAATAAAAGTAAAAGTACTGAGTAAAATTGAACAATTAGATTTTCAAAAATACATTTATTGGGAGGTGATTTTTTTCTGAAGGTGTGCAGCTTTGATAGATTTTGTACAAAGTAAATACAGTACGTATTTATATTTCTCATCAAACCACAATTAAATTCACTCCATCCAGGAGCCACAGATTTTCAGGATAGTATTTTTTTTAACAATAACAAGCTGAAATGAAATAGGAGAAACAACTTTCTACTTCTTAACTTTTTAAAAAATGTAAGGAGTAGAAGTAAAAAGTAGGCTTAAAAATAATTACTCAAGTAAAATACATATAACCAAACTTTCTACTTAAGTATGGTAACAACGTTTCTGTACTTAGTTACATCATAACTCTGAAGTAAAGGACGAAAGCGATAAAAGATGTCCTGCTTTTGAACATCAAAAAGACGAAGCTCGTGGCCACAGCTGTAAATAAGAACTTCAGAGTAAGAATGAAAGGTGAAGAGATTGAAGTGGTGGATAAGTTTATATTTCTTGACTCCAAAAGAGACGGTGACAACAACTGCACCCCTGAAATCAAACGTCAAATAGCACTGGGACGAGACACGATGGTGTCCATGAAAACAACTTGGAAGAGCAGAGACATCAGCCTCCAAACCAAATGTAGATTAGTCAATTGTGTTCCCAGTTGTGATATATGGAAGCAAAACACGGACCAGGAAGAAATTAGACGGGGGAAAAAATGTATGCTTTTCAGCTGTGATGCTGGAGAAAACTCCTACGAACTCCGTGGACAGCACGGATCACCAAACTCAAAGTCTTAGAGAGAATCCAATCAAAGCTTTTGTTAGAAGCCAGAATCACCAGACAGTGATTAGCCTGCTTCCACCACGTGATGAGAAGCCGATGCTGGAATGGACAAAGCTGACCAAGAACTCACTGACTGGACATCATCAAACAGGATACAAATCTGACAACTGCCAAAATCAAAGAAGCTGTACACGATCAACAAGGATGAAGAACATTAACCTAAATAGAGAGTTAAACACAGCTCAATGTATAATGGATGGATGGGCAGGTTATTCACAGCTGTATTCCTGACTGTGCACATTATTCTATTGTTTTATTCCATTTTATAATTTAAGAAAGGGAGGTTTGGACTTTTTTTATAGAATTTATTTTTCATAATCAGCGTGGTTTTTACACCTGGACTATTGCCTCGGGTGTTTTCTGTCAGAGGAGAACTCATGCGGAGCTCTTCAGGCGGGTTGGAGACGCCTGCAGCAAAATTCAGAAGAAACAAATCATAAATCTAGTTCAGATCCAGATTTCATGAATATTCAATTTACTTTATATAATAAAACTGATGTATTTATGAAAGCAAGCAGATTAATCCACCATCCTGAAGCGACAGTGGAAAGGAATGACTTCCTTTTAACAGCAAGAAACATCCAGCAGAAGCAGGCTCAGGATGTAATGAGCCTGGTGCATTTAGTTACAGAGACTCATCACTCCATGCTGTGGAAATACTCACAAAAAAGTAAAATTTCAAAGAGCTACTACTAAAAAAATCCACTGCATCAACAGAGATGGTAAAAGAAAAACAGGATCTGGTTCAAATAAAAGTAGAAAACAAACCTCTAAGCTTCTCTTTTATTTCAGATTAATTCACAGAAGGATTCTGTAACTTTAATGACTTTTATCCTTAAACTTCTCAGGGTTTTGTGTCCATTTAGCATCAACATTTTGCACACGTATCTATAAATTGTTCTTGCATCTTTAGGTTCAGTTTGTATGTTTGTTGGATGATGTGAGAGGAGCCGGCAGCCGTCGCATGCTTCCTGTTAGAATCCATCTCTTCTGCGGCCCACCTGCTGCAGGCTGAACCCAGACAAAATAATATCCCAGCTCCCCACTGTGACCCCTGTTAAGATGGGACAAATGATCCATTAGGAGTGTGTGAATGTGTGTGTTCAGGATTTCATTTGCACCTGTTCTCAGTAAATCTACTGCAGCTTTGTGTGCGCAATCAAGAATGCAACTGCATCATTTGTCTTCATAAAACACTTGGGATATTATTGGAAGATTAGTTTTCTGGGGTGGATAAAAAAACAGACTAATATGCCTGTAAGAAGAAAATTATTATTATTTTAATGTGTACAGGTAAGTGCATAAACAACTCCTTTATTGGTGAGTTCAGGTCATATTTAAATTTGTAACTAGAAAAAGCATTATTTTTATGTTTTGAATGTAACAAAATAAAAGTATTAGAAGACTTAATGAACTGGAGCTCATGCTTTTTGGATGAGATTTTCTTCACAAGGAGAGAACGTCGACTCCCCCGATCATCACTGTGTAATTCACACCTTGGAAAATAGTGAAAATAAAGAGGGAGTTTGTAAACTTTGGGACTGCATCATATAAAACATTTCACTTTTTTTAATGGTTAAATTTATGCAGGAACATCTGAGGTGTGAGCAGCCTGTGAGTCAGCTCCACTCCGTGTCCTTTTTGAATATTAAAACCCAAGTGAAATTACCAAAATTAGGTCACACCGACTCTAAACAGAACGTGGTACAGTACGAAATTAAATCAACAGTTTGCCAGAAGAGACAGGAAGTTCTCTGCAAGCTAATCAGAGAGCTGGACGCCTACAGGAGGAGCTCATTATTATTTCCACAATGTAAAATGTTTTATCAAATGCCAGAGATGAGCAAACAAACCAAACATGGCTATTTTATTCTTAAATACGTTAGGCTTCCATCCGAGGAGCTTTTCTCATTTCTGAGTTCTGTCATCTGTGATTAATTAGGTCATTAATTATCTTGTTAATCTGCATCTTGACAATACTACAGATGTTTCAGCCTATAGCTCAGTCTCATAAACGTGGCATCAGTGTCAGATTATAGATTGTCTTTGCTGTTGAGATAAAAAAAGAACATTTGTCTCTTTCCTCTCCGTGTAACTGACACCCCCCTCCCACTTATTACCCCTGTCTGTCTCTGCTAAATTTAAATGCTGTTAGCTACAGAGCTTGTAATTTTCAAGTCAATGTGACTCATCTTTTCCAAAGTTTCTCCAGAAATGGGGGATGATATCTGGGTCGCGGAGGAATTTTATGCTTAATGACTGATCCTGGCTTTTGTGTGCTGCCGGATTCTGAGCCATTAAAAACAATAGTAAAGTTTGATGACTTTACATTTCAAAGCAGACCCAGAAAACATTCCTGTTTGATCACAACCAAGTAGTTCATGGGGAAAAGTCAAAGTATTATTACTTACATCTGAGTACTCAAAGATACAGAGTACTGATGTAAATGACAGTACACTCTTACAATTAGTAAAATTACACATTTACTTTGTTCCAACTTGGAAAATAAAATGTTTCAAAGCATTAGCTTAGCATTAGCTTTGGGCTTTTGACACATTTCGACATGAGGAATCACAGGAAAGTTCAGTTGGGCTGCAGGGTCGAGGTCTTCCACAGACTTGGAAAACGAGTAGAATTGCTAAAAAGGTTGGTGTTTTAACCATGTCTCATAGCTTAGATTTATGCATCTATTATGTGTTTGTGTGTATTTTTATCCATGGAGCCACCACTTCTGCAGTGTTTAAAGAAACTTAATGGTGATGGACTGACTGCAGTAGAGCCCGGGTGTAGAGCGCTGTATATGAGCAAAGCATTGATAAGGTGTAGGAGCAAACCCCAGATTCTATGAGTGTAGGTGCAGCCCTCTAAGGCTGTCACTGATGGGTACCCCGCGAATCCTCATGCATTCTGAAGAACCAATAGTCTACACCCACTTACCATGGGCCCCACCCTTGGTCCATATAAAGCCCCTTTTCCACTAGTGCCACTTAGTGTAGTGTCGGTACGGTTCGGTACGGTTCCAAGCCATTTCCATTAGGCCAG
>JAUBOC010000077.1:1054101-1074951 GCA_032275365.1 Anablepsoides cearensis
ACACACACACACACACACACACACACACACACACACACACACACTCACACACACACACACACACACACACACACACGCACACACACACACACACACACATTAAAAACAAAACTCAAGGTAAAGGCAGGTGTTTCCTCCATGTTTCACTATAAACTCAACCTGGGGTCAAATATTAGAAAATCTACAAATGTGCAGAAACTCCTCCAGTGTTTTTCATCATCTCTTAAATTGGTTGTGATCAACAGTTTTTAGAGGTTTTGCAAAGTTTTTCAGTCAAGTTCTTGAATCTGAACATTTACAGAAGAAAGGTTTTATTTATAAAGTCATTTATTTCTCATATTTGGATTGTAAAAAAAAAAAAGAGCAACTAACATCAAGAAATTATGATTTTACTGAGATTATAGTCAGAAAATTCTGACACATTTGACAAGAATCCAGTCGATGAAATCAAACTGTTTGGGTCGGGACGCCTCACTGCTCAGAAAACATCTTCAATTTAGAAACAGTTTGATCAGTAATCAGCTGATGAATTTTATTTTTGCAAATATTGACACATTTTGTTTACCATAAACACACTTTATTCATTACCTTAAATAAATTAGTTATGTTATCAAATAATGATGCAGCAGCTGCTGCTAGGATTTGATGCAATTTTTTTTAATTGATAAATATGTTTTTTAAAGTTCAGCCTTTATTGTTAGATTTTATGACATTAAAATACATATTGGCTCAAAATGTAAAATAAATAAAAACAAATTGGTGTTTATCAGCAACCTGTCAACATCATGATCCAAACTTAGCTTTAGCAAAAAGTACTATACAAGTATGCATTAAGTATATTGTTTTTAAACTAAACTAAAATAATAAAAAGTATACTTTGTATGTACTTATCTGAGATATACTTAACCAAGTTTATCTTACACTATACTTGGCTTGTACTAAAAGTATTCTTAGTTTATACTAATGATTAAGCTTTGAGCCAAGATAAACCTTAGTAGTACACTGAAAGTACATTTTCACACAGACTGGTTAATTTGTAGTATATTTGAAGATTAAACTAAAAGTATACTTAGAATATTACGTTCATATTCTGAGTATATGCTTATATAAACTTTTTGTGGGACAATTTAGTCCTAGAAGTACACTTGTTAGTAAACTGATAGTATATCAGTGTACATAGTAAATATAAGTACACTTAGGGAAATACATACTTCATTATACTTAATGACATACACTTCTTTATGTTAAGTTTGTCAACTTAAAAAGACATTATAACAGTATACTTAGAGTACACTTTATATAAACAAAATAATAATAATCCCAGTTTAGTACAAGTATTAAATCAGTATACTTCCTAGTACACTACAACCACTCAAGTATACTTATTAAAATGAACTTCAAGTATGCTACTATTTGCTAAGCTTTAAAATAATCATTAGTTGTACGTTTTTCTGATATAATTGTTGCTAGAAATAAAAAACAATGCCATGAATTAATTGATAAATATATAAGGTTTTATTTCAACACTTCCAATCTGTGCCTGTGGTTTTGTTCTTGTTTTTTGTGGGTCAAACTCTGGACTGATTAAAACATTTAAATCACAATTATTCAACATAATCTGACAGAAAGAGTTAAACTATAATAAAGCGGTGAGTTTTCAGCTGGATGTTTCTGTGGTTGGAAACTGAGCTCTGCCTGCCGCTGCTGGTAAAATCTGAGATTTTTTTTTTCTTTTTTTAGAACAGCTAAGCTCCACCTCAATGAGCCAGAAAAACACAAAGAATTTAACAAAAGCGAAGAGAAAACTTTACAAAACTCCAAAAAGTTAAACTATTAATCTCCAAAATAAAAGCGTTCAGATCTTCTTTGTCAAAACTCTTCGACAGTTTTCTCCTCTCGTGTCTTTCTGCGCAATGTGCGCAGTTTGTCCTGCGTAACGTGGGAAAATAAAACAAGTAAAAGTGTTCTTACCTCAGAAACGTCTGAAACTTTCAGCTCTTTTCTTCCAGACTCGAGGATTAAAGCCGAGCTGGGTTCAGAGCCTGGTCCTGATCCTGGTCCTGGTCTTCCTGGAAACGCGTTGTTCTCTCTCCTTGTAGCTCCAGACATCCAGTCATCGTCCTGACTGCAGCTTTTTCTGGATCAGAGTCCAACCCACCCCTGGCTGCTGAAACCCGAGCCAGGTGTTCCTGCCGCAGCTGGCCCAGGTGGGCCGAACCGAGCCAACTGCACGGGCTTTTATTGTGAAAGGGGCGTTCGTCACCTGCAACAGAAACCTGTAATTATCAACTTTCTGCTGGCCAGTTTTAAAACTAGTTTTACATGTCAGCTTGAAAATGCACAGAGGATGCATACAAATATTATTTTATACATTTGAGTCTTTTCAACTTATACGATTTTAAACTTAATATGAAGTAAACAAATATACAGAAAGCTAAAAGACGGCTAAAATATAAGCAAAAACTAGCTTAATAAAGTTATAATGTGCTAGAATTAAGAAAACAAAGCTAAAAGATAGTAAAAGCTAGAAGTAGCCAAAAGCTAGCTTGGAGCTATTTGTACTACTAACGTATCACAAAGTCACATGAGCTAAAATTAGCAAAAAGACAAGATAGAATTAAGAAAATAAAGCTAAAAGAAGCAAAAAGATAGTGAAAACCAAAAGTAGCCAAAATCTAGCTTAGAGCTATTTGTACTAAAATGTAGTAATGATTTAAGCTATACATATCACAGAAGTAATCACATGAGCTAAAAGTAGCAAAAAGCTAGGTAAGATTGAAAGTAGCAAAAGGCCAGTTAAAAGCTATAAGCTATAAGTAGCATAGCTATATAGCGAAATATTTGGGGTAAATGACGTAATTGTTTGTCACATTTCCTTAAAATAAAAAAGAAAATACTTATTTTGACTGTACAGTTGTGTTTTTAGCGCTTTAAAATACATTCTTATGTTGTAAAATAAGACAAACATGGCATCAAAATAAAATAGAAAAGTTTAGGCTAGTTGGGAGAAGTGGGCGGGTTACGGGTACTAGCGATCATAAACGTCATCGCGTAACCTCTACTGACCCCGCCCCCACTCTGGCCAAGCATTTCCGCCAAGATGGTTGTCGGTGCCTTCCCCATCGCCAAGCTCCTCTACCTCGGAGTGAGGCAGCTGAGCAAGCCTGTGGCGAACCGGATAAAAGCTGGAGCCCGGAGGAGCGAGTTCTTCAAGAGCTACGTCTGCCTGCCGCCGGCCCAGCGTAAGTAACAGAGCTAACGGCCGCTAATGGACAAGAGTTCACCTCACTGGAGTTTTCATTGATGATAGCCGAAACAACCAATCACGTTGAGCCCAACGTTGTACTTTGCCAATCAGTTTTACTGAAATTTTCCGTTCGACCAATAGCGACCGAGTAAGCTAAAAGAGGGCGGGACTTTGCTGTCATTGAACAGACTTTGCTGTGAGGGCATGACATTACATTAGCTTAACAAACAGCTTTTATTCAACGATTTTTATTATTTATATCGACAAATAATGTTTATCTAAGCTGACATATTGCGCTCTATATTTAAGACATTGTATATGTTGAGGAAAAATCAAGCAAGGCCCCCCACTAACCCAAATAAAGCTAACAGGTTAGCATGCTAAAATTATGTTATGTGTAAGAAAACCTGTTTCAAACAAGCGATCATAAACAATTCTCATGTTTATTTTTCTTTTACACAAATATGCTGCTTTAAGGGCAAACTTAGATTATTATAACATGTAAAAAATGACTTAATGAAGTATATAAAACTCCCTAAAACATCCTGGAAGTATCAGTTGTAATACCAATACTTATTTCATTTATAAGTACACATGCATAGTCAGAAAAAATAAATTAATTAAAACTTTACTGCCTGTGAGAAAAAATTTATCACTAACTATTAAATAATATTAATAATAATATTCATAAATGGAAGCATAAACAAATACTATACTGTATTTTATAATCACCTATAATAATATATAATTGCAGGATTGATTTGGTGATGACGTTATGGATGACATCAGTGGTATTAGCAGGAAAATGCATCATGATAAAAACGAGTAGGGAAGGAAGAGTGGAAGAGGAAGATAAAAAAGAAAGGGAAAATGTTTACTCAATATATCACATCTCAAATGTCAGCTTTTTATACTTTTTCAACTAATTCACTTTTTTAGCCACTTTTCTTACATTAAAAATAAATGGAATTGTCATCCTCAAAATCCTTTATAATGTTTCCATATCTTTACAGCCCCTTACACATTTTGTTCTGGTTCTGCTCTTTTTAACTTCCCTGTGTTAATTTTAGCTACTTCTTTTTTAATTTCAGCCTAAAGTTAGCTTCTTTCTGATATTCTTTTGCTTTTTGCAAAATTGTTATGCTTTTTTTCTGCTATTATGTGCTATTTATACTTCTTACAGATGTTTTTTTTATATTCAGCTATTTGCTGCAATTTAAGCTGTTATTAGCTAAAGCTATCTGTTTTTATCTAAATACACATTTTTTGTACATATTACAACTTATTTCTGCTGAGTTCAGCAAACTTGTGGTCGTTAAGCTTCTTGATGCTAAATAAAAAATTCCACCTGCATTTTAGCTGTTTTACTGAATATTTAGGCTGTTTTAGCTATTTACTAAAAATTGTCCCTTTTCAGTACTTTTATGCTTTTTTCTGCAATTTTAAAACTTTTTATAGCATTTTCCCATCTGGTTGTTCATTTCAACTACATTTTTGCTCCTTTTTATTGTTTTTCTTCAAAGTTTCAGGTTTGCAAATTGAACTCGCATTAACACATTAGCTATTAAATATTTTCAGCTCAATTTCAGCAGCTTTTAGCTTACGTTTTCAGCAAGAAACATTCACACTAGCATTTTCGCAAGAAATGCAATTTCTCTAGTTTCATTTTATTTAGTTTTTATTACATTTTACTATTATTTTTTTTCTTTCATTTTTTAATGTTTTTTTTTAATGTATTTTATTTGCTTGAAATGAAGTGAAATGAATAAACTAAAGTATAAACACTCTCCAGCTGCTCTGATGCTTCCTGCGTGTCTAAAACCCTGACCTGTCCTGGTTTCTCCTGGCAGTTTATCACTGGATCGAGATGAGGACGAAGATGCGGATCATGGGCTTTAAGGGCGCCACCATCAAGCCGCTGAACGAGGACGCGGCGGCGGAGCTGGGGGCGGAGCTGCTCGGGGAGGCCATCATCTTCCTCATCGGCGGCGGGTGCATGGTGCTGGAGTACAGCAGGCAGGCGACCAACTCCCGCCGCAAGGAGGAGGAGCTGAGCGAGACCCTGGCGGACCTACGGACTCAAATAGCCGAGCTGTCGCTAACGACAGAGACTCTGGACGCTCAGCTGAGGGAGGTCAACAGGCTGCTGCTTTCTCTACCTGCTCCCAGCACAAAGTGACTCGTTTAGTGCAGCACTACTTATGGTGTGTGTGAAGAAGTAATAAAGTAGACCAGAATGATGCTGTTGTGTGTACCTGCACACACACACACACACACACACACCGCCCCCTGCTGTAGAGCCCACAGGAGGAGGTTTGGATCTGTGGCTCTATGTTTGCTCATGTTTGGAGCAGCGAGGTGTAGAATGGGATGGCTATGATATTCATAGTGAATTTCTATGGTTGACCTTGAAAGTTTGTTATAAAGTGTACAAAACAACACAACCTTTATGTTATTATATTTTATTGAGTTTGAGTTTATTATTACTTTGTCTTTCAGGGATTCTGTTAAACAATATTTAGAAAATGCTTATTTTCAGTTTTTTATGATTCAAATGACTGATGATTCTTAATTTTATAAGTTTCATAAAATGCTTCATTTCTTTTCTCCCCACAGTTTTCTGTACGTCTCATCTGTTGTTGTCGGTTCATGTGAACCTGGAAAACAATTAAAACAAGCTGTTGTGTCGTCTAAATGATGTTTATTATTGCCTCTTTGATGTTTTTAAAGAAGTTTAAAGAAACTCAACCTAGGAAGCACATTAGAAAAAAACTTAAAGATTTCACACCCAAAAACAACTATTTAAGTAGTAAAGTGAAAATATATTTTGAAATGTAATCAAGCTTTTTTTTGTGGATTTTGACTTATTTAGTGCTTATTTTCATTCCAGTTCTTATTCCTGACCTTTTATAAGTGAATGTTTTTGTTGTTTAAACATTTAACATAAAAAATAAAACAGTGTTGAGTCTAAAATAACCTGTTCTTAAAATCCAATGATCAAATTAAATCTTTATAAATTAGTTGAAAATTGGACACAGGACACTTAAAGTAGATAAAAAAGCCTTTCTGACATTATTTTTCTGTTTTTTATTTGAATGTTTTTAAGACTCATTATTATTTGTTCTAGTTACAGATTATTGTTTTTAACTTTATTATATTTATATTAAATATATATATATTAATAATTTTATATACAATAAAAATACAAATCATAGGTAAAATAAAAGGCGGCAGAAAGACAAAATAAATCTTATGGTATCTGCACCTGTTTTGTCTTAATTTAATATTTTTAAACAATAATCAACAAGCAAGAAAAACTGAAAAACAACCTCAAACCTTGTTGAACAACAATCCACATAGTGTTTTATATTTCTTTCTTTTATCATCAACAAAATGTAATTGGTTGTTTAAGGGTAATATGCATTTGTGAGCCTTATAAATAACCTGTAAAATATTATAATCAACCAATTCATAGAATTTCAATCATTTCAACGGATAAAATAATGCATTTGATTTCATTGATAAGTAAAAGCAATAACTTATTCTATAATATACGTCATTGGGGACAAGAATATATTAATCACATCAAGATTTCTGTGCATTTATTTTCCAAAATATTCTTGATGAATTTTGCCTTACTTATGTAAACATGTTGTTTGGATTCTTCTCTTATCCAAGGATTCAAGGAAGTTTTTTGTCATTCGCAACACACATACATGTGGTGGAACAAAATTTCATACCCAAGGTCCCGGTCTATCTACAAATATAGACAAAACAAACAAATATACTGAAATATACTCAAATTCAAATTACAAATAAATAAAGCAAAACATTTTTATATTATCAACCTAATTTATTAAATACAAAGTATTATATACATAAATCTAAATTCTCAAATCAGAAACCTTGCTTTTTAACCTTTAAAGAAGAATTCAAACAACATCAACCTCAAAAAATAGTAAAGCTATTAAAACTCACTTTAACATTTTTGTGACTTAACTTTATGTATAAATACATGTATTGCTCTATTTACTATTGCTCCTGTTTATTTTGTTTACGTTACTGTTGTTTTTACTATTTTGTCAACCATTGTATAAATTTCAATAAAGATTTGAAAAAAAAAAATCCGCTGCTGCGCATGTGCAGAAGAAGTTTTGTTTGCTACGCCAGATGGCGCCATAGATATAGAAAGTCTTTCTATATCTATGGATGGCGCTAGCTCGCCTCCTTCTGCGCATGTGCAGAAGAGGATTTTGTCATTCGAGGTCACGACGCCGGGGGGCGCTAGCGGCTCTTTCAGGCTTTTTACCACGAATTACCCGCGCAGCTCGCGTAAGGAGGTAGGCCTCAATCTTGTTTTTAGTCGTGTATTTCTTCACGTTTGTATTAAAACCGGTGAAAACAACGCATCGAGGGTAGCGTCTGCATAAGAAACCGATGTAAGTCATTCAACCCGCATTTCCCCTGCGTTTAAGCCCTTAGTTCTGCATTGCTTATCGACACATACGCTAATTTGCTAGCTGCTAGGCTAAAAGGTTATCTGTTAGCGTTACTCTACGGACGATTTGAGGTGAGGAAAACATATTGAACTATTTATATATATGTTTATATAGTAATATTTATATTGGTGCAGGCTTGTTGTGAAACGTACGGTTTATGTTTAGTTTTGTTGTGTTTTTTTTTGGCACTTGGTGCAGCGCTGTTAGCCCAGCCGAACCCTGTTTTGACAGAGAAACGGCGCGAGGCTCGGATCATTTTGAAAGTTTAGACGCTTTGAGCTGCAGCTTCTCCCTCCTCCTGACTTTGTTTTTCTCTCTTTTCACTTTTTGATTTGTGACCGAAGAAACTCTCGGCGCCACCATGAGTTTAGACGTGAAGAAACTGAAAGTGAACGAGCTGAAGGAGGAGCTCCAGCGCCGGGGCCTGGACACCAGAGGCCTGAAGGCAGACCTGATGGAGAGGCTGAGAGCCGCTCTGGAGGAAGAAGCCCAGGCGGACGCCTCGGAGGAGCAGGCTGGGGAGGGCGAGTTCAGCCAGGACTACCAAGAAGAGGAGGACGGTCAAGAGCAACAAGAAGGTATTAAAGTCCCGACTCTTTTCTCACAAACTGAATAGATCAGATTAGCTGTACAACACATTAGACCCAACAACATGAGGGGAATCCGTCTTTTAGAGGTTTGATTTCTTAAGCTCTAATCTTAAATTTATCTAACAGAAGCTTTGGAACTTCTTTTACATTCTTGACAGAGCTTGATATTGAATTGTTACACATTCATTTCTTGTTTGATCATTTATTTGTCCACATCACAATTTTCCAAGCTTGCAATAATGACACTCACTAATATGTAGTTTGGTTCCTTAAAAGGCGTTTGACCTTCCATACTTTTTGAGTTGTTTTATGTTGGCTGTTTGCTCAACTCCTTTTCCATCTTTTAAAATGACTATCACCCATCAGATATATTGTTTCATCAATTGAAATTATTAAAGTTTTATGAGTTAGTTGATGATAATATTCTGCAGGTTATGTTATTACTTTTTAACATTCAATCAAATTTTGCAAAGAGGTAAAGTTGCTATAATCTGAAGGGACTAGAAATGTTTGCAAAACCTAAAATTCAAACAAATATGAAGGACAGATGTACTTCGGTCCAAAGAATAAGATTATAGAATAATCTGGAAAGGGATTATTAAAATGCTGGTTCAATTAATTTGTTAAAAAAAATGACCAAAGTGTTAAAGAAATATGAAATTGTTTAATTTGTATTTGTAAGACTGTTTGAGGAGTTGAATTTTTTGTTTACTTTTAATATTTGATTATTAATGTTTGAAATTATTATTATTTTTTTTTTAAATAGGGGCAGACATTATATAAAAAAATTCTTATTCTGCTATCTTTTATTGTATTTGATTTGTATTGTTGTATGTGAATGTGTTTTGTTTTATTAAATTAAATGAATAAATTAAAAATATAATAATAATTTATTGAAACCTGTTTGGTTTATGAGGAGAAGCTGAACATATTATTGGCATTTTGTACTTATATGTGATCTGTCAAAATGAGGATTAAGTCAAATTTGGTCAAAATGCCCTCAGCGATTCCTGCTTTTTCAGCTACATTTTGGCACCTGGATCATCCTGATATCACGAGTTTCTTTATTGTTAATCAGGATAACTCATTAATATTTTGTCTGGATCCTTTTTTTAGGCTTTTCTAATGAGGATTTTGTGATGGCGCTTTAAAGAGAAACCTCAAAACAGTTCTTTGATATTGAGGTTTAATAGCTGGGAAGTAAAAGCTTTCCTAGCTTGCAGGGAAAATGACAAAAATGTGAGGATTTTCTGCTTAGAAGCATGTTAATTGTAGCTATTGTTCAAAAATGGACTTAAAGGTTATATTTCAGACATTTCATTTAAACGATTTTGACAAAATGTGGTTATAATTTTTACTTTAAACATGTAATGAAATGAGAGTTGTACATTTGATCTCCTTTCAGAAGCAGCTCAGGACTTAGGAGACGAGGACGGTGGCGATGCAGAGGCCCCTCAAGGAGGAGAGGAGGAGGAAGAAGACGAAGGCAGAGATTCGGGTGGTGACTTTGAGGAGAAGGAGCCGGAAGGCGAACCCTTCGAAAGTCAAGAAACCTCAGACTCTGGTCACGGCATGCCCGACTTCACAGCAGACGAGGATCTGCAAAAATCAGACGGATTGTTTGAGACGGAGACCAAGCCCATTGTGACAGAGACCAACACCGCACAGGGTATTTTTCATTCATTTTTTATTCTTGTTGCTTAAAGAGTTTATAAAAATAATCAACCTGTAAGATTCTAACAGTTAACTGTGATTTGTTTATATTTGTAGAGATTAAAACAGAAATCAAAACGGAGGATGAGTTTGAGGCTCCTGTGAACAGAGACAGCACGGAGCAGCAGGATGCTGCGGGTCAGGCTGAGCAGGTCAAAGTGGAAGATAAGAACCAGAGCCGTAAGAGGCCACACGAGGACAACAGGGGCTACAACTACTACTCCCACCGGGACGAGAAGAGGTAAACTCACTTTCAAACAGCGATATTCTCCATCAAACTGGTGCAACATTCTCAGTTCTCTGGTTTGGTTCAGATCTCGAACACCTCAGCCTCCCGCTGAGGATGAGGAGGAGAGCATAGACGACTCACTGGTAACGATTGATACGTGTGAGTAAGACTCTCTAATACAGCTACAGAGGCAGGAAGAGCTTGTTTTTGACAGTAACGTCTGTGTTTTTGTTCTCCAGACAATTGTGATTTGCACTTCAAAGTGTCCAGAGATCGTTACAGCGGCTATCCGCTGACCATCGAAGGCTTCGCCTACCTGTGGGCCGGAGCCCGAGCCTCTCATGGTGTCTCTCAGGGTCGCGTTTGTTACGAGATGAAGGTGTGTTTGAGTTTCTTTGACTGTCTGAGTGTAGAATTGAACACAAGATGTCTTCTGTAGTTTGATGCTTCATTGTTCATCATTTATCAGAGTCACAGCTTTCTCATTCCTTTCCTCTCCTCCTCCTCCAGATAAACGAAGAAATCCCCGTGAAGCACCTGCCCAGCAGCGAGCCCGACCCCCACGTGGTCCGAATCGGATGGTCCCTCAACTACTGCAGCACTCAGCTGGGTGAGAGGAGCCACTGTGAAACCTGGGGTTCAGGGTTTCCCACAGCGTATTATAAAGGTGGCGGGCCGCCAGGCTTTACACGCCTCCCGCCAGGTTCAGCTTTGTTTGTTTACTCAGAGCGGACGTCCACCCACGGAACATGTGCTAAATTAGTAAAGCTAAAAAGCAGCTCTTAACCTGCAAAACAACAGTCATAGTCATCTAAAAACTCTTTAGAGTTCATCAATACGTTAAAAAAGACAAACAAAAAACAACTCATCCATCTCCTCTCTGTCCCAGGCAGTATATACACATATACATACATTTATTATGAATATTTAATACTTATGATGCTATAACTAAAGGTGAGCTGTGTAAATTTATGTTCGTATCAAACAAGTTGTCCTCTTTGTTACTCTGAAGCAGCTCTCAGCCTCAAAAAGTTTGGTGATCCTCGCTGTAGTTGGTGTTTAAGTATTGTCAGCGAAAACCTTTGAGTCACGTTTGGCAAACTGGCAGACGTGACGGTGTCTCACATTACAGTTCAGAATTACTGAAATTACTGTAAATATTTCCTCAAAACAGGCACTAAAGTCTAAAGTGCAGCAGCAGTAGTCCTCTAATTTCCTACAGTTGGTCTCAAAGTCCTGTTCATCAAAGCTGTCATGATCTGCATCACTACAGTCTGGCACATCCCTGTTTCCTCATTTCTAATACTTCTCTTTATTTTGTAGTTTGGTTTGGTTTCAGGCTTGGTGGCCTTTCAGGTCACATTTTGTAGCTACTCAAGCAGGTTTGAGAATAAAAGAGAGGAAACAGTATTGCTGTGATTGGCTGGAGTATTTTCCTTTTCTATCATAGGTTTTACTCATGCTGCTCGAAAACATCTAATAAACCGACAGAACTGATGAGAAATAATAATAAAAGAATTAGGAGTTATCACACACTTTTAAAGAAATTATGCTGAAACAACGGAAAACACAAGAAAACATTTGCAAATTCATAAAATTACCTGTAGCCAGATAACATCCTTCATTCCATCAAAATCCTGGACAGATCACATTGTAGAAGCCAACCAATCACTAGCTGAGTTTCCATTGACCATGAAAACGCACAAATTTGAATTTCAAAAATAAATTTGCTCAATGGAAACACGTCAATTTTTTTCGCATCACGGGAGTCACGTGATCAAGAACCGGATATTTCTACTGGCGAAAAGACGCGAAGTGAAAAAGACAACAGGAAGTAGAAATAGTTAAATTACAGAAGTAGTAAAATCACAGACTGCAATTTCCAAAACAACGTCACATGCGTAGCCGAGGCTTGTATCTAGAAAGCCTGGATAAGACGCAGACGTCTCCTCTGATGGCTGAAGATGAGCACTGGTGTCGTGGTGCAACATGAAGGATTGTTTACATCCATTGCTGCCATGTTTGTAATGACTTCTGATGAGAACAAACGTATTCACGCCTGGCTTTAATAGCATCTCTTAATGGAAACACCACACTGAAAAAAACGTCTGGCCGGACAGTGGTACACACAAATAATCTGCAGGGATTTTCATTGTAAATAACACATTTATTAGGTTTTAGAAGCAAATTAAGTTTTTCACCAAACAACTAATTTACATCAGCAATGTCCGACGTGTTTTCTGAAACGCTGTATTGTCAACAAATGTTTTACAAGAACACATTTTTACCTCACGTCATATTTTCAAATTTCTTGTCAACTTAAACATTTTTTAACTAAAACATGGTGGGCTGTCAAAGCGGCTCTACCACCAGGCTAAGCTGGTTTTCTGGGGGAAACTAGGAGCACAACTTTGTGTCGAGCTCAAATTAAAAAAACAAAAACAAACTGCTGACGTTTCTGTTTCCTCAGGTGAAGAGCCTTTTTCCTTTGGATACGGAGGAACGGGGAAAAAATCCAGCGACTGCAAGTTTGCCGACTTTGGTGAAAAGTTTGGTGAAAACGACGTCATCGGCTGCTACATCGTAAGTAATCACTGACCAGAGTTGTAAAGTAACTAAGTACAAATACTGTATTAAGTATTGGTTAACGGTACTTTACTTGAGTAATTATATTTCAGCGTACTTTTTACTTTTACTCCTTACATTTTTTAAAAAGGTAAGAAGTAGAAAGTTGTTTATCCTATTTTATTTTGGGTTATTATTTAAACACATACTATCCTGATTATTTGTGTCTGCAGGACAGAGTGAATTTAATTGTGGTTGGATGAACAGTATAAATATGTACAATTCTGACACGTATTACTTTGTACACAGCTGCATACTGTTAGAAAAAATGTTTTTTGGAGAAGTCACCTTCCAATAAATGTCATCTAGGAAACTTAACCGCTCACTTTTACTCAATATTTTTACTTTTAATACTTGAGTAGATTTTGTGTCAGAAATTTACTTTGGATACTTAAGTACAAAAAGTATCAGATACTTTAATATTCTTATTGAAGACTTTAACTTTTTTATTAGGTATTTTTATAATAAGACACATGTACTTTTACTCAAGTATCACATTGAGGTACTTTATACAACACTGTCACTGACTGGTTAAACTAAAGTGTTTGAAGTAAATTATACTAACCATAGATGACTTCTTCTCTGCTTCTTGACTTGTAGGACTTTGAAAGTGGCGACGAGGTGCAGATGGGCTACTTCAAGAACGGCGTGCATCTGGGCGTGGCCTTCAAGACGACCAAAGAGGAGCTGGCGGGGCGTGCTCTGTTCCCTCACGTGCTGGTGAAAAACTGCGCCGTCGAGTTCAACTTCGGCCAGAAGAGGGAGCCCTACTTCCCCCCACAGGAAGGCTTCACCTTCCTCCACGATCTTCCCATGGAGCAGAAGATCAGAGGCACGAAGGGACCCGCCAACAAGTCTGACTGTGAGGTAGGGTGTCGTTTGATTGATGTAGATGTTGGGCTGTGTGGTATATGTGATGGATGGTAGAAACCATATGAAGGTGGTCTACAGTAGAATTTACTCTCTACTGTCCTGTCATCAGTTACATCATCATGGCTGTGAGTGCAGAGACACCTGAGCAGCAGGAGTTTGAAATATAATGAAGAAATATAGTGTTTAAAACATGTATAGAGAGAATAAATTCTTAAAATATTTTTGTTGAAAATCCTGTAAATACATTCAAGCAAATCTGTAAAGGAATTACATTTTCTTAAAACAAGTCAAAGCAGATACTTAAAGTGCCTGTGACATGCATATCCATGAAATACAAAAACTCAAAGAAAATATATTTATATTGAAGAAACTTGGCATAATACACATGATTTTACCCTTTATGTCACATAATTGGCATATTTTCTTTTGAATTTGGCTCAGCTAAAATGAAACAGGAAGTGACATCAAAGGGGAACTCTTTGAGAAAGAAAGCTTTCTGGTTTCTGTTTATGTAAACAATATTATTTGAACTCTGACTCTTTCTCATCTCTCTATGATAGTGATTAAAATAATCCAAAGAAACATCAGATTTTTCTTTGTTAGCCATTTTAGCAAGGCTCTGTTCACATGCAGACATTCCCCTTTGACATCACTTCCTGTTATCTCACATGCAAATATCTCAACAACTGTCCATCTCAGATGTGTGAAATATTTTTTACAATATTTTATCAATGCCATCTTTACAAAAATACTTTCATATTTATTACAAAAATTTGATGTCACAGACCCTTTTAAAACCTCAGGTCAATCAATCAACTTTATTTGTACCCGCAGGTAAATTTGATTACAGTGAAAGTCAGCTTCAGTCCAAAAAAATCACAAGAAAAATGACATGTGATGCAACATGATAAAAAAGTGACCAGATGCTCAATAAAAAATATAAATACTCTAAATACAATATCAGAATAAAAAGATAAAACCAGATAAAACCCAAATAAAAGAGAGTAATATATAATCCAGTCCAGGAGCAGAGCGGTGCTGAGAAACTTTGTTAAAATGACAAAATAGTTCCCCCTCTATGATAGTTTCCTGAAGTCTTAATAAAATGATGCCTCTAACAAACTTTGGTCAAAGTATAACAGAAGTAGCAACTTTTAATTTCCTGTTAAAATGCTGTGTAAATGCCGAATGACGTGGCTAGACTGAGCTAAAACAAGAACAGCAGCTACAGTTAGCTAAATAGGTGCTAAAATAAGCAGAATAGTTGCTACAAAATAATCAAAACAACTGGTAAAATTGTAGAGTGTAGCAAAAATTATATAAAATATAAAAAACAGGTATAATGTGCAAAAAATCTTTGAAGACAGAAAAAAAGTAGTAGTTTGGACGGTCTAGCCTCCTGCTTTACTCCCACCTTTACCTGAATTTGGGCACGGCCAATATTAGTCAAACTGAAGCTAAAATCAGCAAAACAGTAGCTAATAAATAAAGTGGCAATAGTAGCTGCGAAGAACACCAGATACTATTAGAGGACATTGTTACATAAAATGTAAATGTGTGTCCTTTATGTTTGCTTAAATTCTGATGTGTTAAACCGTAACATCATCTCAGTGTTTGTGTCGTCCGTCATCATGTACAGCATCTTAAGAGGCATCGATGTACCGAATAAACTCCACTGGATCCCAGGAGAACCGGTCAGCATTTATCGTTTTTTTTTTTTACTGATGCTTCAATGATTTTTATGTAACTAATATTAATAAAACATTTCTTTTTTTTAATCTTCAGGGTTATTTAGCACACATGTTCAGTACAGTGTCTGAATGGTGTTTGGCCTTCTCCTTCATCAGCTTCTTCCTCACCTACATCAGAGACTTTCAGGTATCTGATCGTTTTCTGAACCGCATACCTTTGATTTTGATTTAAGAGATTTACTTTTAACAGACCTATAAAGGATTTGAGTTTTATTTTAAGCTCATCGCTGACATAAAAAAAGCACAATTTTTATTATCACAAAGTCTTGAAAGGCAGTTTTAGAGGAAAAAACAGTTTTGTTAAAAATAGTTTAAAACCTGTTTTATAATTAATTGATTTTTTTTAAGTAACGGCACAAATGAATATTTGTCATCTGACAGTTAAATAACTTGTTTTTTTGTACTTTTGCTCAGACAAATTCACTTAAACTCTCTGTTCTCTCTCAAATCATGAATGTTGGCACAAACCACCTCTTCCTGTCTCCTGATGTGTCACAAGACGCGACAAACAAAAACTTCTTTTTGAACCAGATTATCGAGTCAAACTGGTTCGCTCCAAAGATGGTTGCAAAATACAAATTAATGTAATCGTTTTCAGTAGCAACAATTTAAACAAACTTTCACTGAACACGATTACAGAGCTCATCCTTTTTAATGCATAGTTTTGCAAATGAACCATTTGCTTTTGTTTTTTGTTTTTTTTCTCCCTTAAAGAAAGTCCACTTGCGAGCTGATATAGTTTTGCTGAGCAGCGACCTGTACGACTCGCCACACGACCGCATCAACGCATCACGACGCAACCCGTCTGAGACGTCCCCGCTGCTGGCAGGAGCAACATGACCACATCAAGTCTGCTATTAAACCTTTTTTTTTTTTTACTTTTCTAAACATTTAAAGCTTTTTGGATGAAGAGTCTGGTGTGTTTTTAAAGCTCAGGGCACTTGAACGTATCTTCCATCCAGTTGTACTGTATGAAGTCAGATATTCAGAGGGAGATTTTACTTTGAGCTGCTCACATCCAGACTTACATTTAAATAAATCAAACTGAATATTTAGGTTGGCTGACCATAAGAATGCAAAGTTGATGCTTTTGCACTTCATACCCTGACAACACATCTGCACTTTTTTATTTTCATTTTTTTATTGGGGACCTTTTCTTAAAAAGTGGATACAGCTAAATTTTTAAAAAGTATCCAGGCTGGGTTTGAACGTTTTCTAACATTACTGTCATTTTTTATTTTAAGTGGTAAAATCTGTTGTTTAACTTTAAATATGAAGTGTAGAACTTGTCTGACATTAATGATCTATAAGTATCTAAAACATGTTTTGTATGTTTTATTACTTACTGAATGCTTTTATCCTCAGCAGTCTTATAGGCCCTGTCACACTATGCTTTAGACAACTTAGGAGCATTTTGAAGACATCTACATTGAAGATGGTATTTTAAAAAATCATACTGTAATGCTAACAAATTGATCAAATATATAACTTTTATTAGTAATTTTGACATAAAAATAATTTGCCTAAAACATTATAGTGGGACAGGGCCTTAAACCTCAGTTTATTAGCTCTGATTGTTTTTGTATTTTTTAAACATCATCATTCCTGTAGAGTTGCTGTCAGTTAACTGAACAAATATGAAAATATTTTTATAAGATTAAAAGTTTGTTCTTGCACTAAAATGTTAACTGGTGCCTGGTGGACATCAAACTAATAAAACGGGGCAAGTTCTTTTTAAAATAACGGTTCTTCTTTGTCTGCTTTTTATTTAAAGCTGCAGTTTTTTACCCCCAAAAACACAGAAACATCATTATTAAATTAATGAGCTTATACCTTAGTTACATTTTTTTTGTAAAATGCTTATTTTTGTGTCAAATGGGGTAAATTTGAAGCAAAAAAGGGACATTGATTGAGTTTCAACAGGATGAACTGTATGGAGGACCGAAACTGACTTAATTAAAAAAAAAGCAGAAATATGTAAATGGAGCAATAAATGAATACACCAAAATGCAAAGTTTAGTTTAAAACAAAGGCAATGAGGAAAACACATTTAAGCTAAACTGAGGCAGTAGATCATGCACAGTAGATCTGCACATGGATCCTGCTGCTTCCTGTCTGTCAACCAATAGGAGAGAAGCTGATCCAAGAAGACCCGCCCACTTTATTTGCATAATGAGGCAGAAATGAATAAAAGTAAAAACAGGAGACAGAAATGTAAAAGCAAAACGTGGAAACAAAAAAACGTGTACAAAAAATATAAAAATAATCAAGAGACAAAAATGCATGTACAAGTAAAAATATATATATTTTAAACACAGTAAAATGTGATTTTATGGTCTGAAATATATAATTTATTGGAAACATATAAACAATCACACAAAACTGGAAAAATAATATGAAGGTCAATTAAATTATAAAACATGAGGTAAAATTCTCCTTTTATAATTTAACTGGTGCATTTTAAGTGTAAATATTTATTGGTCCATTCATACATTTCAGCTTTTTTTCTAATTATGTCAGTTTCAGTCCTCCATAGAACTGAACTCCAGAGTTTCCCACAAATCTTAAACATTAAAGCCTTTTTGTGCAGATACTTTATAAATATATTTCTTGGGCAGAATAAATAACAGACTCTGTAAGACAAAAACAAGCTAAATATCATTTATTTTTTTCCTCCATAAAAGTAAGTATACAAATCAGATTGTTTTGTTTTATGACAGGAATTAAAATGCAAACATTTCTATATTTCATGTTAACTTTGGCAAACTGATTAAACATCATTCCGACTTTTAATTCTCAATAATGCACAAAATATATTCTCCATTATTACTTTCTCCTAAAACTTCAGCTGCAACAATTAAAAATATATTACAACCTATTTTCTGAAACCAATGATTTGACATATATACAATCAAAACAATAAATAAGATTGAAATGGGAGAAGCAGCTTTGTAAAAATGTAAAGTTGAAACTTTCCTGTGTGCTGAGTTCGACTTGTTAAAGGGTCAGTTCTGACATTTCTGCTCACAGATTATTACTGAACTCCAAATAATCATCAAAACAGACCGAGGAAGTTCAATTTAAAAACCTGACAACCTTTAACTTTCTTCTAATTAAAAAAATAATGACTTGCATGTTGTGCATCTTTTCAAACTTGTTTCAGAGACGGAACAAATTCACAAAGCTTTTTTTCCCCTCAAGTAAAGCAAAACATTTAAGTCATAATTTTACCACCTCACCCCAAATTAAAATAATTTAATATATATTTTTAAATCTGTGGCAGCCTATGCTAAGTAAGAAATCCCTCAACAAAAAACAAGCTGTTTTTCCCCTAAACTGACATTTTTTTACTTTTCTCTTCTAGATTTTTCATGTCAGATCAGAGAATGACTGAAATGACAGAATCTGTCAGTGAAACACGCAGCAAAGTTTGACCTTGCTGACAAAGTGCTGTGCAAACTGCAATAGAAACTCGTGTTTTATCTCGAACTGGCCCTTTATCATTAAAACAAACAGAAGGTGAAGCCGTTCAGCAGCTGATGGAGGTTCATGAACACAGAAGAACATAAAGGGACTGAAATGAGGAGTCCGTCTGAACATCATTTACATCTCTGACATTTCAGCACATTAGATAATAATTACAAAGAGGAACCACAGAACTTCCTCACAGTTATCGTTCGGAGCCTGAGAGGAAAAGTTAATTTGGCATCAAGATTAGCTGAAAAAAAATTGAGGCTAAATAAAAGCAGCTGGCCTGATAAAACTAGTTCAGAAGTTCTCAAACTGGGGTCCCAGGACCCCCAGGGGTCTGCGAACCATGTCTTTGGGGTCCTCAAAAAATAAAAATAAAAATATTTAATTCGTTTTTATTTAAAAAAAAAATGCATATGGAGAACAATGCATTAGTAAAACAAACATCCACAGACTAAACCAAATCAAAATTAATATTCCCATGATATTTAGGGGTTAAATTTATTTTTAAATCAGCATTATATTGGGGGTCCCTGGAAATTTTTCACTTGTAAGGAGTCCGCAGATCCAAAATGTTTGAGAACCGCTGCTCTAGTTGAAAAATCTTTCAGACTTTGGCACACAAAAACAACATGATGTTTAAATCCTATTAGTGTTTAATTTACCCACCAGGGGGCGTCATTTCATTTAGCTCTAGATGGAGGCAGTGATTCTTAGGTCTATGACCCCTATAAACTCTTAAAACTCTAGTTTTTAGGCTTATTTCTTAATTGCTAAGAGATCAGCTTAAAGCTGTGGCACTTCATGCCTCTGAACTCAACCCTTGAAGCCCCCTGCAGGGGGTCCCTTTTTCCAAAATGAACTTTTAAATGAGGTGGTTTTCAGTTGTGGGGTGTGGGAGAGACCCAGAACTGAAGAGTGCTTTACAAAAAGACCAGCGGTGTTGAAAGGCAACAACAGGCAGAGACACAGAAAGGCCAACAAGCTCCAAAACCAAACATTCAAAGCTGAATTGTGTCACATCCCGATCCTGAACTCTGCCCCGCCTCAGGGCTAAAAGGCCGATCCATCACAAATAATGTTCTGACCACGCCCGGGGAACAGCTCCATCTGCCAGTACCGAGGGTCCGCATACACTGCACAGATCAGGAGAGACCACTCAGTCATCACTAACTATTATAAACAGAAGCAGTGACTTAATATAAAACACAGGAAAAGAGTTACAATGAATTTGCACTAAAGACAAATTATACCTCAATAGTAATAATAATAATACAAAAGGTGTGTTTGCAGCAGGACTTACCCATGTCTCCAGGGGCCAGCCACAGGTTGAAGGAGCTGCAGTGCTTCTGGCACCGCTGCACCGGCAGAACTCGAACAGTTGGCAGCCCCTCTCCCACCACCAGCCATCCCAACACCCTTACACCCTGAACACACAAAACAAGTCAAAACAAGGCCTGAGATTTAGCTTGTAGTTATAAAAGACTACAAAATGTTCTATCTACACCACAGCTATTAAACTAAACTGCTCCAGGGGCCACATTTACTGCAGGTCAGGGGCCAAACATCCAGCAATTAAAGTTTTAAATAAACCAAGCATTAAAAATAACTTTGAAATGGTTTATTTTGCTGTATTTAATCATGAATACAACATACAGAACCCTATAAAAGTAGTGATAATTAAACAATATCAAATACAAAAAGAACACATTCTGCCTCCTATTTACCACAAATATTATTCGGACATCTCTGACTTGCCAAATTTATAAACTAATTTTATTCAATTCAATTCAATTCAAAAATACTTTATTTATCCCAGAGGGAAATTAGGTGTTGTTGTAACTCATCCAAG
>JAUBOC010000077.1:1209648-1224347 GCA_032275365.1 Anablepsoides cearensis
CCCTCCCTCCGGTTGATCCAAAACAAAACAAACAAAACCAGGACCATAAAACCCACCCTCCAGTTGACCCCGGACAAAACAAACCTAAACCAGGACCAGAAAACCCTTCTTCCTGTTGACCCCGGACAGAACAAACCAAAACCAGGACCCTAAAACCCTCCCTCTGGTTGACTCTGGACAAAATAAACAAAAACCAGGACCATAAAACCCTTTCTCCGGTTGATCCCAAACAAAATACACAAAAACCAGGACCCTGAAACCCTCCCTCCAGTTGACCCCAAACAAAACAAACGAAAACCGGGACCATAAAACCCTCCCTCCTCCGGTTGATCCCAAACAAAACAAACAAAAAACAGGACCCTAAAACTGTCCCTCCAGTTGACCCTAAACATAAACCAGGACCCTAAAAACACCCGTTTGTTCGACCCAGTACAAAACATAGGAGCTAAACTCAGATTCGGCTCTGTTCTGACTGGAAACTCACCACGTCGCTCTTCGTGGTGTAAACCCGGTCGGCTAAGCTTTCGATGGCGATCCATTTAACGGGCATCTTTGAGATCCGGCCCTGTCTGTAGTAGTCCCCATTGTAGATCTTCTTGGAGAGGCCGAAGTCGGCCACGCAGACATTCATGTTTTCATTCAACCTGAGAGATAAACCAGAGTTACCAAACCCTATCTATGAAAATGAAGCTAAAAGTTCAACATATCTGAAAGTCTAAGTATAACAAAAGTCTAGCAAGAAAATATAACTGAACAGTAGCTAAGAGCTAAAAGTTTTTAAAAAAGTACAGAAACAGTTGCTAAAATGGGGAACGGAAAGCTAAAAGAGCTAAACATTGCATAGAAAACAAAAACAGAGCCATTAACTGAAGCTAATTTCAAAAAGAACAAACTTGAGGAAAATATTTATAAATAAAGTTAAATATATGAAAAATATAAAAGTTAAATAAATGTGCTAAAACAACTCAAAGCATGCTGAAGATGTCAGATTACAAAAAAAGAACTAAAGAGGAAAACAGCTGGATGCTGACTTCACTCTTCCAGCCGGGCTACAGGAAGTGAAACGGCAAAAAGCTGAAGCAGCAGCTGAAGTTCTCACATGCAGTTTCGAGCCGCCAGGTCTCTGTGGATGAAGTTCTTGCTGCTGAGGTACTCCATCCCCCGGGCAATGTCAGTCATGAACTTCACCAGCATCTGAGACGGGAGGTACTGCAGGACAGAGAGAACAGCCGAAGGTTAGTCCTGGACACCAGGGGGCGCCAGAGTCCAGCATTCCCTGAGCCGCTGCCTCCTCCTCCTCCTCCTCCTGTGGGAACAGTCTCAGCTCCACTCAGTCCCAGCCTTGTTTTGATTAAAGTTTGAGTTTCAGAACAAACGTTCGCTCAGCTTGGTTCCAGAAAAACACTTCATGCATTAACGAGTTTGAGCTCACAACAAAGAATCGTCACGTTTTGATGATTTCACAGGAAAACCGCTGCCAGAAAAAGGTGCCGTTGGAAACTGATTTAAAGAAGAAAAAAAACTCTACAACTGTGCTGACTGTTCTGCTGACGGGACATCTGGGTGAACCTCCAGACTCATAAAGCACGAGACTCACCTCGGGACAGTCTCCCAGCCTGGAGTACAGCAGATAGCTGTGCAGGTCTCCATGCTTCATGTAGGGCAGGATGACCACAGGTGATGGGTACCCTTCGCTCTCCACAGTCTGCAGACACACACCTGCAGGGGGGAAACACTGCATTTAGGCAGGAATTAACAGCCAAGATGGAGGAAAACATCTGAGCTCAGATTTAATGGAAGTAAAAGTGACAATCCAGCAGGTAGAGAGAACACCAGACTCACCCAGGAGCCTCATGACGTTGGGATGGTCAAACTCCTTCATGCAGGCAGCTTCACGCAGGAAGTCCTCCATCTCTGAGCGCGTGCAGATGGCAACTGGAACAGGTTTACAGGTGAGACGGGTTTGAGCAGGTAACACATTCAGGCTGACATTAAAGCTCTGTTTAAGCTTCAGACCCCAGGAGCTGCTTGTGTTCCTGAGACGGTTTAACTGCTCACTCACTTTTCATAGTCTTCACAGCGACCTTGAGGACGAACTCTTCCTGAGTCAGCAGCCCCTCCATCACTGAGCCGAACTCGCCTGAAGATGAGATGGAAACAAACACGTTGCAGATGAAACATCAAAACGTCGGATTAAACATGAAAAACAAACTTTAAATGACTACAGATCCAGCAGAGAGGAAGAGCTGGCTCTGATTAAAACTGTTTTCTTTGATGTCTTTGTCTCGGCGCTAAAATCTGATCCATAAACTAAAAACTGGTTGTCACGTTAATTTTTAGATATTACAAGTTAAAAAGATCTGATTTCAGATCTAATGTAAGTCAATGGAAGTTTGGGTGTTTGTACTAAACCATCAGTCCTAAACAGCCTAAAAGTTATTGAAACATCATCAAACTGACGGAAGACAAAGAATCACGGGTGAATTGTTAAAAAAAGTGTGACTTTAATGAATCCTTACCTTCTCCCAGAGTTTTTCCCAGAGTGAGTTTGTGTCTGTCCACCATCACGTCCTGCAGTTTCTGTTTCAGCTCATCACTGATGCCCAGGCTGTTCACTGAAAACAGAAAACATTGTTAAATCCTGCTAAAAACATTTTAATTAACACAGAAAAGAAACAAACAAAAAAAAAAAAAACAGACGAACTGTGTCTGAATCTTGTTGCTTTTCCAAAACCACAAAGCAGACAACAATAAGTCTGAAGCTGAAGAAAAATAATCCCGTCTGAGGCTGAAATTCACTTATTTTTTTTCAATATAAACCAATAAAACCTTGATTAATAACTTAAATAGTTAGAAGTTCCTGTTATTGTGTTTTATACTTTTAAGTTAGACATGATGCTTTTAAATTCTCGTTTTTCACTTTTAAATAATTCAGTTGGGGTATATATATATTTAACTATATAAAGTCAAACTGCAATGCTTTGGTCTGAATTCCTCCTTATTGTAACTGTACAAGCCCCGCCCCTTTTCTAGGGCATGTCTCAGATTGTTTCATTCTAGTTTAGAGGTGGAAAGGAAAAAGCAAGGACACATTTAAATCCTTCAGTTGGGGTCTATATAAAGTCAAACTGCAATTCTTTAGTCTGAATTCCTCCTTATTGTACCTCCACAAGCCCCGCCCTTTTTTGGGGGCGTGTCAGATCAACTGTTTTGAGGCCGTCTCTGTAAATCCAAGTGAGGCGCTTCAAACCCTGCCCCCCTCCAGCTTCCAGACCGGTTCATTCTGGGTCAATAGAGGGGTTTATGACTTTTATTCTATTAACAATTTAATTAAAAGATGTGAACAAGATATTGTTCATCCACCAAACTGTAGTTGGTAAGTCCAGACCTTATTCAGAACTTCTGTTACAATTTAATTCAGAAAATGTCATAGAAAATAGAGAAAACTACAGAAAATAAAGGAGAGACTAAACTCAACTTTTCTGCCTCCTAGAGACTCTAAGTTCACACCAAAATGTATTTCACTGCTAAAAATGTTTCAGAAAAATGAGTCAGAACTAAAGCTGGAACCGAAACTAACAACAAGCTTGAAAACAAACTTTAGGTGCAGCAAAAAATGTTGAAAAAGAGAAGTAACCGAGCTAAAACCTTGCCTGTTCAGACATGGTACCTGAGGGGGTCTGGGTCTGTGATTGACAGCTTCCAGTGACCACAGCTGGACAGAAAACTAAAGAGCGTCTCACCAGAGTCCTGGTCTTGTGCCAGAGGGAGGTCCTGCACCCTGGAGGACGTCTTGCAGGACCTTAGCTCTGTTTTCACATCTGGGCCAGAATGTGACAAGACAGACCCCGCCCCCCCCATCCCCTGTTATACCATCAATCTGCCACATGCTGGACAAAAATGCACAGGCGTGTTCCAACAGGACCGGACCCTGAGGACTCAACTTTGTCCTGAGAACTTCTGGTCGACATCAGCAGAGGAAATCCCGCCTAAATCTATCTAATCTGTTTGTTTTTTTTTTCACAAATTCCATCGCTCTGTTGGAAAACACGTCATCTTATTTCTTTTCCCTCCGGCTCGTTTTATATCCAGAAAAGTTTTTGTTTTCTGCAGTTTTTTGTAGATTCGGCAAGCTGGGACTTCACAAATAACACGTGCACTCCGGGGACAAAGTCGGGACTTGACTGTGACCCGGTTGTGAGAAATCTGAGCCTGGATTCTGTGTTTTTCTGTCTGTAATCATCCTGCAAAGCACCTCTTTGTGTACAAAGGTCACTGCTCCACCTGGACCACCTGGACCAGGCTGCTGAATGACTCTATCTGGAGATGTAAACAATGATTTATGCCTCGATGCGCAGAGCAAAACTCCACAAAAGGCTATATTTTTGTTGCACATCTCATCAGTGCAGCTCCAGATCTGTTAACCCAGCTGCAGGGGTTGAAGTCACTTTGATCAAACCAAGTGAGGAAGTGTTTTCTGTCTGTGCTCGTGGAGAACAGAGCTGTCATTATGTCACAGATCCAGTCGCTCCGGACCACAGGAAGTGTTTTCTTTTCTGTGGAACGGTTTTTCCTCTGAAGTGAGAGGCAGGTTCAGACACGCAGCTCAGCGTTCTGCTGCAGTGACACCTCAGAAACGACTCACATGTTGCCTCCGTGGTCCTGCGGCTGTAGCTGCGACGAGCTCGGTACCGGACCACCAGCTCCCCTCGATCCATCATGGGTTCGAACGCCTCTCTGCGGAAGAAAAAACAAAACGACAAGTCAGTTCTGAAAACCCATCGACAAAACGTCCTTGTTCTATCTATAATTTCAGTTAGTTTTAGTTAGGTTTGTAAAAAAATATAGTTTATCGTTTATTCATTTTATTACAGTTTATATTTATTTCCATTAACTAAAATGTTTTTTTAATTTCAGTTTTTGTTATTTAGTTAGTTTTAGTGAACTATAATAACCCTGCTCAGAACCGGACAATCCGGGTCAAGTGTGGAACCAATACGCACCCGAAGCGCGTCTCTTTGCGGCGCCGCTTGGCCACGAAAACGGCCACGAGCACACCAAGGGCCATGATGCTGGCGATGGCCATCACCACGTACCACCAGTGCCAGGAGAAGGCCGGAGGGGTCGACGTGCCTAAGGGAAGGACAGAGACCAAACTTAGGTTTTAATGGAAGACCCTCATGGTTTTATAATGAGATAATAACAGCCTGCCTGGGTGTAAATCTGTGTTTTAGCTCAAAATGTCTTTTGTTTGTTTCTTTTGTTGTTCTAAAATGTTTCCCACACAAGCTGCTGACATTTCTTCCTTGTTTTCTGCTTCTTTCAGGCAAAGCAAACAGAGGAGATGCACCACCTCCTCTCATAAATATTAATAACGTGTTTCCCCCAGTCCACCCCCAAACCCGCCTCCTCCTTCCTGTCCTCTCCATTTTATCTTCCTTCCTTATTTTTTAACAAAAAAAGGAGAAGTTCACACTGAGCTCACTTCCACTGTCTCTTAGAGTCACTATGTGTCACTTTTATTTAAGTTTATTATGTCAGATAATCCACCTCATCATGTTTAAATACAAACCCTAACCTATCTGTGGAATTTAAAATCAGTTATTTAAAAACTAAACAAATAAGACGTTTGGGGCAAGTGTCCAATAAACTAATGATAAAGAATACAAATAAATATAAATTGAGTAATGAACAAGTGTCACAGTGTGAGTTAGGGTTGATAATGTAAATGAAGACAATAAGGAGTAAAACTGAAAACGATAAATACATATGAGTGCATCAAGAAGCAAAACATAGCTGACATAAGTCCAGAATAAAGCTTCAAAACTCACTCGGTGTCAATTTTTGCCCCCCCCCCTCATTTCACTCTTTATCACACTGTCACCCTGTCAATCTTTGCCACTCTATCGCCCCGTGTCACTCTTTGCCACATTCTGTCACTCTCTTAGCCACACTCTGTATCACCTTGTGTCACTCTTTGCCACTCTCTGTCCCCCTGTGTCACTGTGCCACACTTTGCGTCTCTTTGCCCTACTCTTTATCACCTTGTGTCAGTCTTTCCCACTCTCTGTTGCACTGTGTCACACTTTGCCCCACTCTCTGTCGCACTGTCACACTTTGCCACACTCTGTATCACCTTGTGTCACTCTTTGCCACTCTCTGTCCCCCTGTGTCACTGTGCCACACTCTGACACTCTTTGCCACTATTTCACTCTTTGCCAAACTCTGTATCATCTTGTCACTCTTTGCCACTCTGTCACTCTTTGCCACTCTCTGTATCACCCTGCATCACTCTTTGCCACTCTGTGTCCCCCTGTGTCACTGTGCCACACTCTGACACTCTTTGCCACTATTTCACTCTTTGCCACACTCTGTATCATCTTGTCACTCTTTGCCACTCTGTCACTCTTTGCCACTCTCTGTATCACCCTGCATCACTCTTTGCCACTCTCTGTCCCCCTGTGTCACTGTGCCACACTCTGTCACTCTTTGCCACACTTTCACCCTGTGTAACTCTTTGCCACACTTCGTATCACTGTGTGTCACTCTTTATCACCCTGTGTCACTCTTTCCCACTCTGTCGCATTTTGTCAATCTTTGCCACACTATGTCACTCTTTGCCACTCTGTCACACTGTCACTCTTTGTCGCTCTCTGTCAAACTGTGTCACTCTTTGCCACTCTCTGTATCACCTTATGTCACTCTTTGCCACTCTCTGTCGCCCTGTGTCAGTCTTTGCCACTCTCTGTCCCCCTGTGTCACTGTGCCACACTCTGTCACTCTTTGCCACTCTTTCACTCTTTGCCACACTCTGTATCATCTTATCACTCTTTGCCACGTTGTCACACTGTGTCACACTTTGCAACACTTCGTATCATTGTGTGTCACTCTATCACCCTGTGTCACTTTTTGCCACTCTCTGTCAAACTGTTTCACTCTTTGCCACTCCCTGTCACTCTTTGTCCCCCTCTGTCACACTTTACCACTATGTGTAATTATTTTCTACCCTCTTTCACTTTGTCATCCTCTGTGTCACTTTGAGGTGTTATTATATAAGGTTGCTACTCACCTTGAAATCTTCCTGTTTCTGTGGAAGAAAAGAAAAGACAGAAAAGTTCTTGTAAATATTTTCTATTGTAAGGAAAAAAATCTTTTACTTTTTAAAATCTAAAACAGGACAAAGTGTTATTTATGAAAATAATTTGACAGGAACTGAAGGCCTAACACTCTCAAGAAAAATGCTCATCACCTGCCACCTTTCAAACCAAAGTTTGAATTAAAAGTCCTGCTTGATGCACATCTAATCCTTAGATTTAATGAACTAATCTAATAATCCACCTGCTGGGGATTAATGTCATTACATTACATTCAGTTATCAGTTACTATGATAATGAAGGTTGTTTCATTTTTAAAAAATATTTGATTCAGTTTCTTTAATTGTTTTTGTTTCAAATCAAACTTGTATTTTACTAAAATAAAACTCCATCTAAACTTCATAAAAAAAACGTTTTTATGACTTTCTTTTAAATGATATGTTTTTAATAAGGTAATGAAATATTACTACAAAAGTACCATTAATTTATTGTGTAATTATCAAGAAGTAAGAAGCACAAAGTGTGTACTTTAATAATATGTAAGAACAGTTTTCTGTCAAACTCATTGTTTTTTCTCACCTGGTGAAATGAGGACCAGGGTCTGTGTGGGGGTCCAGGGTCCTTGTCCCGCCCCCGTGTAGGCGCAGACTCGAAAAGACACGTTGGACAGGGGGACAGACAGATTGATTGACAGCTCAGTGTCCAACCCGGCATCAGCAACAAACTGGACAAAAAAATTGAAGGTTGGGACAAGAAATTAACTTTTTTATAAGAAAGTTGGGAGGTTTTATTTTGGACACTGATCAGTCCGTCGATCTGGATTTATTAATCTTATACAACAAAAATGCTGAGCCAGCATTAGCATCTTTTTCCAACTGTTTCACAGTTAATGTCACTTCTGTGGCTGTTTGTGGTCCGGACCAACCTGCGGTGCGCCAGGTGTGCTGTACTCCACCACGTAGCCCAGAAGGTCCCCGTTCAGCTTCCCCGGAGGCTCCGCCCACATCACCAGCACCTCCGTCCCGTTGGGTTTAGCCGTCACGTTAACCGGAGGGTTCTCTGGCACTGAAACGTATAAAAATAAAAACATGACGTGGCTTAAAAAGATTCCCTGTCGACCTGATAAAAGAAGCAGTCAGGAGTCTGGGTCAGACAGCGGAACCGGCGGGGCTCAGGTTGTGGGTTTGGTGGACTGAAGCCAGATGTTGGAGCGCCGTGTGTTCTGACAGCTTCCAGCCTCTGGGATGAGGATGATGAAAACTCTGACATCTGGAGGGAGAAGATGTGAATGTGGAGAATTCTCAGCTGAAACTAAAGGGTGTGGGGGGCACCGTGGACGGGAGGGAGTCCAGTTTCTGACCTTGGTCCAACCTCCTCTGGACTCCCCCGTTTTTAGATTAAACTCCTTCCTGTCAGAAAACAACAGACGGGCGTTGTTTCACCGTTTCAAGGATTCTTGGCTGAACTTTTACTCGACTGATTCCGAGTTTGTTGTTTACCTTCATTCTCTGCTTTAATATTGTTCTGATTTGATGTTTTTTGTTCATTTCTCTGCCTTATTTATGTGACTTTGTAAAGTATTTACGACAGTTTCTCAGTTTTCCATGTTTTTTTCTGATCTGTACTTATTTTGATTAATTCTCTGCACATTTTTTCTTGGTTTGAGTCTCTTGAGCTTTACAGTCTATTGGGATGACTTCATTTTTTACCCGTTTCTTTGATCGACTTTGTCTTGACTGGACTTGTTCTTGACCTATCCTCTTCTTGACCTTACCTTCAGTTGACTTGACTGTTTCTTGATTTGATTTTGTTCTTGTTTTGATTGTTTTATGAGTTAACCATTCGTTTTTTTTTTATAGTTTTTCAGTTTAACTTTCTTTGTCAGACTTTATTTGATCTCAACTGTTTCTCGATATAATGTTTTTTGATTGACTTTGTCTTGACTGGACTTGTTCTTGACCCGACCTTATCTCAGTCTTACCTTTCGTTGACTCAACTGTTTCTCGATTTGATTGTTTTGGGATTTCACCATTTCTTTACAGCTACTTAATTTAATTGTTTCCCTATCCAGACTTTTTTTCAACTGGACTGTTTCTCAATGTAAGCGTTTCTTTGACTGGATTTGCTCTTGGTCGGATCTCAGTCTTACCTTTCATGGACTCGACTGTTTCTTGATTTGATTCTTTTCTTGTTTTGATTGTTTTACGAGTTACCGTTTCTGGACTGGATTTGCTCTTGGTCGGAGCTTTTCTCTGCCTCACCTTCAGCTTTAAGTAGCTCTGCACTCCTCAGATTTATACATGACAGTCTTCAGCCCGACTCTCTTTTCTTCTCTGGTTTTCTGGAGCAAAAGCAGCTGTGAGCAGAAAATACCCAGAGGAGAGAAAAGGCAGACCGATCTGCCAGAAGTGGAATTTGAGCGTAAGAATAAAAATGCACAGAATTCCAAGAAAAGAGTGTTTTTGTTTAGATAGTTTGAGTCTGCCGGCTCTGCGACGCAGCCTGAGCTCAGAGAGTTTGGGGGAAAACGCTGCCCGGCCTACAGATGATATCAGGGATCGTTTGGCGGCTGATTGTTTCCACATGTGGTCTGTGTTCTGCCTGCAACAAAAACAACCTCTGAGTCAAGTTCGTCTCAGCAGCTCAGCTCCACCTAAACGCTCCATCATCTCCTCCCATGGAGGTTTTTATTTCCCCGTCTTCCATCTTTATCACGCCAGCTCCTCGGCCTCTGTACCGATCTTTTGTCGTACCGCTATGAGCTCAAGAGAACCTAGGTTTTAACTCCAAGTTTTTATAATCTGCTCAGCTTATTGAGTCATTTTACTTCCTGTTATGAAGAAGTTTGAAGGTTTAAAGACGTTTTGAAGACAGAGACGTGTCTTTTTCTCTCTTCCTGTAAGTCTTGGGTCGTCCTCAGACTCACTGGCCTCAGTGTGGGTCAACACTCAGACGGAAAAAGGTTCGACTGAACCACAAACTGACGCAGGACTCAGGGTTTTTCTCTTACGGGAAAACTTTGCAACAAACATCTTTTTTCCTATATTTCACAAGAAGTTAAGCTGCTAAAAAATGTTTCAGTTTAAAAGCAGAACGTTCTGTCTCTTTAAGGAGTTTTTTTTTTGTTATAAACAGGATTAAACGTTGCGTCACGTTGACTCATTTCTCTGGTTTTGGTTGTTTTTTATTAAAAGTGTCAAATCATAATAAATAATCCACTCTTATTATGATTCAGGTGAAAAACTCATAAAACGTGCAGCTAAAATGGTTAGAATGTGCAGTGATTTTATAAAAACTGCAGCAAAAGGTTTTATTAATCTTTTTTGTTTGTTAGTTTGTATCTGAAAAGAATTTCTGGAGTTATTTTCAGAGGCAAAAGGAACTACAAATATGATCTGAGTGCAGCTTTAGGATTTAGAGGGCAGCGAGCTTCACCTCATTTCCTCTCCCACCAGCCTCCTCGTTCTCTCGCCCTCCGGGGAGAAACTGCAAAAATCTGTGTTTTCTCAACCCCCCCTCATTTCTGTGCTCCAACGTTTATTTTTTCCCCTTAACTCTCATTATAAACCCACTTCTTTTACGTTTTTTCCCACATGGCTTTGGCCTGGAAAAAAGTCCGAAACATAAAAAAGAAAAAAAAAACTCAGTGAGTTTGATTCTTTCTTATGAACAAGAAAGAAAAACGTATTAAATTAAGACATATTCCTTTGAAGGAATGCATCTCAGGGCCTTAAGATCTGTTGGATGTGGCAGCCATCTTTAACAGAGCTGGCTCAAAGTTTCTTATTTTATTTATTACTAACTACCTTAATGGTTTCACTAAAATCCATTCATGAGATATTTTGCTAACAGAAGCACAGACTGTGGTAATAAAATGGAAACTGACTCATTTCTCCTCTGACTTCTCTAACCCAGTTTAAGGAACCAAACTTTTCCTGTGAGATCATAAAATCTGAGTTTTTGGCCTGAAATGAAACAAAATTGTTTTTTTGTAAAATAAAGAACTGAAAATCTTAAATCCTGACTGTGGCCAGCGTTTCAACCGGTTCTACTTCTCTCTTTTTATTTCCCTGTTTCAGAAAAGAAAAAGAAAAAGCTGCGTTCACACCTCACACACGTTTCCACCGCGTTTCTCCGTGGATGAGGAAAATCCCACCTCAGGTTAAAGTCAAACACGGTGGTTTGGAACGAGCACTGATCTTCAGTGAAGTCGTTCAGGAAACTTTCACCTCCTGATCCAACATGGCCGCCGATCGACACAGTTTACAGACTAACGTTTGCTTTTCTTCATAAACGCCAGAAAAAAAGACAAACATGATTACCTGACTTAGATTGGCTGTTGCGTTTGCCTTGGACAGAAAATAACGCGGCACATTTTCAATACAATGATCCCGCCCACATTGAGGCGGAGCTTAAGTCAAACCAGGTACACTGGGGTAGGATCAAGGAGAGTCACAGTGAGATCGGACAGGAGCAAAAGATGAGTATAGCTAGAGATAGAAGCCAAAGCTGTAAGCTGAAGCTTTGACGAACGATCAGGTTCAAGTCCACTGTTTTAAGCCCCGCCCCTTTATATAAATAAAGACATTTCTAAGGGAATAATTATGTAGGCCTGACCTTTAATCATAAACACTATTTTAAAAACCTCTATACAGATTTCAGGCATTATTTATGAGCTGCTATAGCATCATTAGCAGCTAGCTGTAGCACTTCCTGCAGGAGTATTATAATGTTTTTGCCAGATAAAACCATGTATAATCAGCTAATATCAGCAGACTGTAAGCTAAAATGAGCTAAAAGTGAGCTTAAATAAGCAAAATGAGTTATAATGAGAAAAACATGAGCTAAAATGAGCAGAAGATGGACTAAAATGAGCAGAAGGGAAGCTAAAATCAATAGTCCATGAGATGAAATCAGCAAAATATGGACAAAGTGACCAGAAGGCATGCAACTCCAGTGTGTTAAGCCCCGCCCCTTTATTTAAAGATATTTATTGGTGTTATAGCTGTAGCACTTCCTGCAGGAGTATCATAATGTTTTTGCCAGATAAAACCATGTAAAGTAATACTGGCAGCATTGTGAGGGTTTATAAAACAGTTTTTACAGAAATTGAATCCATTTAAAGATGGCAGCCGTCAACTTAGCCTCGCTCAGACTAGCCTTTTACTCATCAGTCTGGTCAGAATTAAACTATTTCTTTAAATTAAAGCCTTTTAAAAATCTGTCTACAGCAGGTAAGATATTAAATATTTGTAATTTTTCCACAGATTCCCAACCTTGATCCTGAAACTCACCTCCTTCTTTGGTGCGTAGCTCCGCCCACGGCGACCAGGCGGACGAACCCTGGCTGCTGTGACAGGACACCCTGACAGCGTATCGGCTGTGGGGCTCCAGGTCCCCGATCAGGTGGGCAGCCGGAGGGACATTCACCGTCTGCTCGTGGATCAGCTGATCTGGACCGGCCAGGAAGGACACGTCCAGCGCCTTGGCCTGCAGGGGTCAGGTAAGACATCAGATCGTTTTATGACACAAACAATGAAAACATAATTAAAACTGAATAAATGTGAAGAACAACTAATAAAAACAAAAAAAGAGAGACAACTTTAACTTTTCATCTTGATTCAATTTATTATCGTCTGTTTCTCCGCAAATTTTCCACGACCCAACCCAATTCAAGATGGCCGCCACGATCAACACAAAAATGTCTCCAACTCAGACGATCTGACACATACTGAGGTAATATTTGATGGTAAACACATCGTGTGAGTTAAAATAAAAAGAAAAACATTTCATTTCTCAAAATGAAGCCTGATCAGCAGGTTCACTGAAACCTGCTGATCCCCTTTTTTTATTTCAAACCGTTTAGAAGAAGGTTTGTAACGGAAAGACTGAAATTTGATATTTGAGTTTTCTGTTTTTTAATTCAAGTTGCTTTCCTGTAAACAAAAACTAAAGTATTATAACATTGTCCACTTTAACCGGGAATAAACAGAGTTAAAAATTAACACTGACTGATGTGCAGTGTTAATAACACTTAACACTGTACAGTGTTAATAAAACTTAACACTTCCAGTCAAATAACTGATGAGAGTAATTATAACTCTAAGCAGAATTAATAAGATTCTCCACTGTGGTGACAAATCAGCTCTGATTCTCATGATTTTCAACACTGCATTGAGTTATTGATGTTAACACTGGAGGTTCATAGACCTCCTATTAGTGTTAATTTGACACTCTGTGTTGATTATTTACTCTTCAGCTGTGTAAAGGGGTGTAAAACAGACACTATGAGGTGTCATTACAGCTAATTTGAAAGTGTAAGTTTAACACTTCAGTGTTAAGATCAACTCTTTTTAGTGTTGCATTAACATTACACAGTAATTACAGTATAAGCGTAATGGAGTCGACCTTCACTCACCAGGAAGTAGCTCTCACTCATGGTGTTGATTTATGGTCAATAACACAAACTTAAACTTGATCAGCTGATAAACCTGAACAAAATAACAACTCATTTTTACTCTCATGAACTTCTTTAATAGTCATAAACATACAAACAGATCATTTCTACAAGATTACCCAGCATTCCTTGCTGTGAAAATACTGTCTGTCTGACATGAGGTGGAAGAGGGCGGGGCTTTTCACAGTACTTCTTTCAACACTGCATGGTGTTAAATAACAACACTGTGGTCGAAGCTTATTTAACACTGTCCAGTGTAAAGACAACACTGGGGAAATCAACACTGTGAATTAACACCAACACTGGAAGTCAGTTTATTCAGAAAGTGTTAAAATAACACTAGGGAAAGTTAAATTGACTCTGAAAAGTTTAACACTGACATTTTAACACTCTGGTTTTTTGCTGTGTATTTTATCACCTGTTTCCACAAGAAAACACCTTCTTTTATTTTACGCGCAGTTATATTTCTACCAACTTTTGTTGTCGTCATTAATCAGACGATGCTGAGCAGCAGCAGACTGTTAAGTGTTGTTACAGAAAATGTGAAACTACTCAATTTGAAAATAAATAAATAAAAAGATCCTGAATCAAAATAAACTGACAAACACTAAAAACAGGATATTCTATATATAATTTGTTAGTTTTAGTTAGTTATTGTTTTTTCATTTTATTACAGTTTCTATTTATTTTAGTCAACTGAAATGTTTTTTCAATTTCAGTTTTCATTATTTAGTTAGTTTAACTATAATAACTCTGATACTCGTTGAAAGAGGTCAGATGTTGATTTATCAGCACCGTAAGCAGCTTCAGCCTGTGAAGCTGTTTGATGTCTGTTAGTCAGGTTTGGTTTTGCTGCTCTGATAAACGGGCCTCACTGAGGCTCGACTCAAACAGATTAAAAAAATGTTAAATAATCTGAAACCTGCTGCAGCAGCAAACTCTGTGGTGAAAAGAGGTTTAAAGAGGAACACGCAGCAGGAAAAACTCTTTACTGCAGCAGCTCTGAAACCACATTAAAGCTGTTTGTTTGGACCACATTGTTCTGTTCTGCTTCAGGCTGCAGGTCCAGATCCAGCACTGTGTGTGTGTGTGTGTGTGTGTGTGTGTGTGTGTGTGTGTGTGTGTGTGTGTGTGTGTGTGTGTGTGTG
>JAUBOC010000077.1:1315340-1327303 GCA_032275365.1 Anablepsoides cearensis
GTCCGTTAATCGCTAATGAAATAGTTAGTTCCGCTAATAGCGGATGTGCGGATCAGCGGAACCGTGCCCACCACTGCTTATTAGCTTTAAAATGTCTTAAATCATTCTTTCAGAAGGTTTAAATGTGAACACATTGTAAATAGGATGACTAATTCATCTCAAATATTAAAATAAATGGTAACATTTATTTTTTTAAATATTCAAAAGCAGACATTCCCCTTTGACATCACTTCCTGTTACTTCACTTGCAAATATCTCAACAACTGTTCATCTGAGCCACGTGAAATTTATTTTGTAAAATCTTAATAATGTTGTCTTTCCAAAAATGCATTAACTTTTTTTTGCAAATGTTGACGACACAGTCACTTTAAGGTTTCATTTACAGCAAATTGTGGTTACAGACCCACTGTGGGTCCTAAAACTCTAAATTTTGAGTCCTTAAACTGACTGCTGAGAAGGTTTTTGCTATATTTGATGGAAAAGAAGTTAGATATGGATAAAAACAGTTGGTCTATTAGCAAAATATTTGAGTACTTTGATTCCACTGCCACAGTTTTACTTTTTTGTCATTTGTGTTTATTATGAAATTGGTCTTAAATTTAAAATCATTTGGCATTAAAAAGTCTTAAAAAGTCTTAAATTGAACTTGCTTTAAACTGTAGGAACCCTGGTCCTACAGAAACCAGTGCAGGAACATAAAACCTGACTCATTTATTTACCTGTTTTAAACATTTGTTTGTTTAAGGCTCATGTTTCAATCTGCGTTTTCTGTCCTGCTTAAGTTTGTCATCAGGGAGTGACAGACGCAGGCGTGTGGTTACCATGGTGACCCTGATGGAACACTGATCCGGGCCGTCCTTGTTCAATTTGTGCAACAGATCCAGGCGTTTTGCAGCTCTGAACACGAAGCTGACGCAGGATTTTCTGCTGCTTTATTTGGACTGAATGACTCTGTGAATCATTAAACTCAGTTAAAACAGTTCAAACGTGTTTTTGACCCAAAGGGCGCCGCAAAACAAACGCCTCGTGCTGTCGAGTTTAACTGTAGAAACTTCCTCTCAAAATATCTAAAACGCAGAAGTGAAGTTTGTGTTAAGATTCTGGGAATAAAGATAAAAATTCTCTACAAGCTTAATAAAGTAACAGTTTGTGTCAGAGATTGTTTCCACGACAGAAACTGGGATAAAGCAGAAAAAAAGGAGCAGCAGAAAAGGTGTGGCTGCATTTTTTCCTGTGTTTTTTTGTTGCATCAGTTGGATGCATGTGAGTCACAGCGGGACACTTCCACCTGTACTGGTTCCCAAATTCACACAAAAACCCAACATGATGCCACACGTCTGCAGAAATAACGTCACAGCTGACGTGAGACGGCCCCTCCTGGGTTCACTGGGTATAAATAAGGGACCCGTCTCAGACCCAGTCAAACCTTTGCTTTTGGGGAGCGCTGAAGCAAGGCTTGAAGAAGCTTTTGGACGTATTTTTAGTGTTTTTGAGGACATCTTTGAGACATGGCATCGGCTGGGTTTCAGATTCTGGGGATTGCCCTGGCCATCATCGGGTGGGTCGGGGCCATCGTCACGTGCATCGTCCCCCAGTGGAGGGTGACGGCCTTCATCGGTCAGAACATCGTCACGGCTCAGACCACCTGGCAGGGCATATGGATGGAGTGCGTGGTCCAGAGCACGGGCCAGATGCAGTGCAAGGTGTACGACTCCATGCTGGCCCTGTCCCAGGACCTGCAGGCGGCCCGGGCCCTCATGATCATCTCCATCCTGGTGGGCATCCTGGCCATTTTCATGGGCATCGCAGGAGGCAAGTGCACCAACTGCGTGGAGGACGAGAGCACCAAAGCCAAGATCTGCGTAGCAGCTGGGGTCACCTTCATCATCGCCGGCGTTCTGTGCCTCATCCCCGTCTGCTGGACGGCGAACTCCATCGTCAGGGAGTTCTACGACCCCATGCTGGGGAACGCACAGAAACGAGAGCTGGGAGCGTCGCTCTTCATCGGCTGGGGCTCCGCGGCCCTCCTCATCCTGGGCGGAGGGCTCCTCTGTGCCAACTGTCCTGCCAAAGACAACTACTCTGCCAAGTACACCGCCCCCCGCTCCACCGCACCCAAAGACTACGTCTGAGCCGGTGGACGGGACCACCTCTGGACTTCAGCTGCAGGAGTTCCAGCCTGTGGCTTCATCAGGAGAAAACGATGGCAGCCACGCCCCAAACCCCAGCAGCTGCGTCTGAAAATGATTGATGAGCAGAAGAGAGAGAGTTCTGGGACTTTTGTTTTTTACTCTTTTCTTTTATTTACGTGCATTTCATTCATGTTTTACTCATTTACACATTTCATATTAAAGTTCTTTTTGTAAACTGTAAATAAAGGTTTTTGTATTCAGATTTAAGGTTTTGTGTCATTTTCTGAAGTCTAAAAAGTCAGAAATGGAGCCAGAGGAACATTAAACGTTGGACTTAATGAATAATAAGTAAATTAAATATTTGATCAACTTTTGGTTCAACAAGAAGCGTAACTAAAACAGGAAGTGACAAGTGACTCACCTTTGCTTAAATACATCAAATTATTATTTTCACAATTTGTAAATCCTGCTGAGTTTAAAATTTGTTTTTTAATATTTTATTTTGTAAATATAATCAAAACTATTCCATTCAGTTTATTTATGTAGCATCAACTGACAAAAAGTTCACACCCTTTATAAAATAACAATTAGAAAAAGTTTGATCTCAGGTTTTTTTTGTTGCATCTCCCATCTTGAACAAGATAAGCAGCCAGCTGCCCAGACTGCTGGGGCTTCAAGCAGACAGGAAGGAGACACACAAACAGGAAGTAGTTTAGAAGCAGAAAAACATGTTGATGATAAAACTAAAGACCAACATGTAGAGCAGAGAGAGTAAAAACAGCAGCAGAACTAAAGGAGACCAACCTGACTAACTGTAAACCAATCAGAATCAAACAGAAACACACGAGTCGGAGGTTTCAGGTAACTGCAGCAACACCGCCCCGCTCTGGAAACAAAAGAGAATCACGTCTCCAATATGAAAACTCATTTTACTGCTAAAACAGCTGAAGGCAGAAGAGGAGTGAAGTTTTTAAGTCTTTCTTCTGTTCATGTGGTCAAAGGTTTGGACCAGGGGGGCTACCGTCCATCTGTATGGAACCGTTCAACACAGTGCTTTAGGTTCAGCTCACACTGTACTGAACAATACATTAAATATAGAAATACAATTTATTTTATCAGCTTGTCTTCTGAAGAGGCTCTGTGTTGGAGGATCAGTGGATCTGTGTTCGACTGCTCCACCTAGGCTGCACTGTGGAGCACAGATCCACTGAGAAACTTGCTGTTTCAGCAGCATTTAATGTAAAAACTGAACTTTTGAGGTTAAAATGTGACCCATCATAACAAAATCAGGATTAAGTCAAATTTGGACCTAACTATATTGTTAGATTCTTGGCTTTAAAAGCTACATTTTGACACCTGGATCATCCTGATATCCTAAGCTTTTTCAGAAATATGACTTAATTTGTGTTGTTGGTTACGATAATACATTACTGTTTGGTCTGAGTCCTAATTTTATGTAAATTTATTGAGTCATTTTTGCTGATAATATAAAGAGGAAACCTCAAATATTATTTGTATATTAAGATTTCCCAGTTGGAAAGGAACAAAAACATTGGTAACTCATGGAAAAATTCAAAATTTTAAAGCGATTTTCCTCAAAATCAGGTTTTTTGTTGCTACTGCAAAATGCACCAAAACTTTTAGGATTATATTTCAGACAATTCATTCAAATGATACATTTTTAAGGCATTAATTTATTATATTTTGACAAAATGCAATTTTTGCAGACATTTTAATTAAAACCCTATATCTGCTCATTTCTCTACTTTTGGACTTAATCCTTGTTTTGTTGTAATGGGTCACAAATGTTCAGAGTTAATTCAAATAAATTACACGTTAAGAGCATGGACATTTCTATTTTACATATCAAAAGATGATCGAACCGTGAGACTAAAGTATTGAATCAGTCTAAATAGTGAAATTACAGCCCTGGTTTGTGTCCTCAAGTCAAATGTATAAAACCAGGGTTTCTTTAAATCAGCAGAAATCTCTGTGCATTTTTCAACTACAGACCTAAACCTGTTTGTTTCTCCTCATCGTCAGGTTAGTGAGGTCTGGGGTCTTTTTGGGTGCCCCTCATTAAATTGGATTGGTTTACCTGTCTGCACAGGACCAACAAGGCTTTATGAGTCGTGACCCCAGGGCAGAAACAGAATTTGACTCTAAATGTACTTTTTTAAATCAAAAGCCAACAATGAAAACTAAAAATATACACAGTTGTAAAGGAATAAGAAGCAGACTGTGGTCCTGTTGGTCTCTGACCTTGACTGTCCTGCAGGTCAGCACAGCTTTTATCTGTTTGTGTGCAAACATTTACCCACCAATCAGAGCCGAGGACCGCGCTTTCACATGCCCACATGTTCCCTCTCTTCACACCACAGCCTATAAGTCCAAACCCTCGCCACTTCAGCACTTTCCCTTCAGCCTCTGGCGTGTGAGGGTTACAGCAGGCGAGATGGTTTCTCAGGGGATTCAGATGACCGGGATCCTGATGGCGTCCGTCGGCTGGCTCCTGAGCGTGGTGGTCTGCGGCTTACCCACCTGGAAGGTGACGGCCTTCATCGGCGCCAACATCATCACGGCTCAGACCATCTGGGAGGGGCTGTGGATGAACTGCGTGGTGCAGAGCACGGGCCAGATGCAGTGCAAGGTGTACGACTCCATGCTGGCGCTGCCCCAGGACCTGCAGGCGGCCCGGGCCATGGTCATCATCGCCGTCATCGTGGGGATCTTCGGCGTGGCCATGTCCGTGATTGGCGGGAAGTGCACCAACTGCGTGGAGGACGAGCAAGCCAAATCCAGGACCTGCATCCTCTCCGGGGTCCTGTTCCTCACCTCAGGGGTGCTGTGTCTCATCCCGGTGTGCTGGTCGGCCCACACCATCATCAGCAACTTCTACAGCCCGCTGCTGATGAACGTCCAGAAGTACGAGATCGGCTCGGCGCTCTACATGGGCTGGGCGGCCTCGGCCCTGCTGCTGATGGGAGGGGGGCTGCTGTGCTGGAACTGCCCCCCCAAGAACGAGCACCACTACGTGCCCAAGTTCACCCCCGTCAAGTCCGCCACCGCGTCCAGAGAGTTCGTGTGAACCGTTTCCCCAAACGTGCACGGACCCTGCAACCGACGCCCGCCTTCAAACTCCCAGGATTTTTATTGATTGTTAAAAGAAAAATATCTCCTGAAACACTGAAAGCTTCTCACAGAGAGAGAGGTTTGTGAAGCTGAAGGCCTCACACTGCAAAAAAAAACCTTATATCAGCCAAAAAACCTGTTTGACCTTGTTTTACTGAACAAGAACTGATTGTGTCAGAATATTTAGCCTGAAAATTTGACTCAAATTGGGTCAAAAGTTTCTGCCAACAGAGTAAGAAAATTTTACTTGGTTAGATTCTTAAAATACTTACTTCAAGAGTCTTACCAAGTAAAAGTTTCTTACTTCATTGGTAGAAATTTTTGACCTAATTTGAGTCAAAATTTTAAGCTAACAAGACAAATAATCTTGTTTAGTAAATCAGTTTTAAAACGAGATCAAAAAGACTTACTGGATCTAAGGTTTTAAAACTTGGCAAAAATTCAACTTTATTTAAACCTTTAAAACAGTTCTTTGTCTTTATAAAACAAATGTTTGTTTCCTTATATTTTGAAGAATCAAAGAGCCTTGACTGTGATTAAAACGTTACTTTCAAATGAATTCAACTTTTTTATTGACAAAACGGCTCCATTTAACTGTGACTCGTTTTAACAAGGAGGAGTTTTTCTTGGAAAACCTTTGTGCATTTTATTTGTTTGTCTTTTCAGTCTCATAAACAACCTTTTTCTGATCTAACTTAATGTTCAAACTACAAAATAAAAGTATTCATCAGTAAACCTGTCAAATAATTCTTGTTCTTTGAGGAAGTGATGAAGAAAATGTGTCGTATTTTCTACTTGTTTCCTTGTAGGAAACGTACTGATTGAAAACTTTTATCACAATAACTTTAATTTAACTCTTTAAATTACTGTATTTTATAGCAGCTTGGATGTAAAACCTGTTTTACTTTTACGTTTTCAAACTTCTCCTCTATAAAACTTTGAATAAAATGAAAGTAAAATGTGAGTGAAGAGTTTTACGGTGACGGTAAACGTCAGGTGGTTTCTGCAGCAGTCATGTGACACAGTTTGTTTATGAAATGGTTTCTGTCATGTGATGCAGAGGGGATGTTTTTTTTTTTTGTTTTGTTTTAACGCAGAGTGACATCACTATTCCTGTTGCGTGTTTTTTCTGGGAAGTAAATTGAAATGATTCCAGAAGAAGCCGCACCTTATCTTAGTGTCACAGTGTCGATTCTTTCACTGAAACTGCCTCTTAGTCTCTGCTTTCAGGACTTCTTTCAGCTTCAAAAGTCATTTTACCAACAAAACTCACAATGAAAATATACAACCAGAAAAGGCTGAGGTGTGTAAAATGTAGAAATAATACATGAATAGAATATTCTGAAAATCATAACCTCATATTTTATTTATAATTGAGCATTTTGAACTTAAAAAACAAAACACTAAAATGAAATGCTACCATTCTGTGGCAGCAACACGTCTGTGAAGCATCTTTCCTTCTTTTAACAAGCGTCTGTAAAAATCCAGGACCTGAGGAGACCGGTTCTGGAGGGTTTTAGAGGGGATGTGGTCCCATTCTGGAGGATTCTAGTTCTACAGTCCTGGATCTTATTTGCTGGAGGGAAGCTGATGCTTTAAACGGGAAAACTTTACATCAAATCTTAAAACTTTCTGAGTTCTCTTTATTTGCTCCGGACCTGAAGGGGTTAAGGTGTGTCACGAGGCTCAGGAAGCAGGAAGTGCCGCTCCTCGACCTGAGGGACAAGGTCTTGTTTGGGCCGAAGGAGGGCGGAGACAAACTGAGACTCTGCTCCACCCCTGATGAAGACGAATCCTCATCATCCTCATCATCATGGCACAGAGGAGGGAAACGGCAGGTCTGGTCCTCGGCTCAGTGGGCCTGGTCCTGGCAGCGGTGACCTGTGGGACCCCCATGTGGACAGAGATGGTTCTGATTCAAACCTGCTTCTGGGGCATCCGTCCCACCACCTGGGAGGGCTTGTGGATGAGCTGTCAGACCTTTGACAGAACCCAGAACAGGTGCTACCTGAACAAACCTGAGATGATGTCGCAGGACATGCAGGCGGCTCGAGTCATGACCACCATCTCCGTCCTCTCGGGGGTCTTTGGCGTTGTTTTGTCAGCGGCTGCTAGAAGATGCACCAAGTTCTTTAAGGAGGATCGGTCCAAGTCGATTGGCTTCGTTGTTTCTGGGGTCTTCTTCATCATCTCTGCGTTGCTTTGTTGTATTTCTGTCTCCTGGCACGCCGCCACCATCATGGCTGAGACCTACGACTTCATGTCCAGTTTGATAAAGAAGCTTGCCATGGGAGCGGCGCTGTACGTCGGCTGGGCAGCTGCTGCTCTGCTCCTGGTGGGAGGGGCTCTGCTGGTCTGGAGCTGCCCTCCGAGACATGGATTCACCCGCATGACGTCAGCCTCCAGGTCCACAGGATCTGTGACCGGTGTCCCCCCCTCTGAGGGGCCGCTCAGTGGCCAACAACAAGAGGAAAACTACGAGCTGATTTAGAGCTCAGAGTCTGGACCCTGCTGTCCGTCACCAAACACCAAACTCTGGCTCCTGAGATGATCTCTGGGAAATACCTACAATATTTTTATACCTGTTGTTGTTTACTTTAGTGATGATTAGTTCAACAGAAGAGTATTTCAGGATGTTCTTATCTTTTGGCGTCATTGTTACAAAGATGAAAACAAAGCTCTTACCTTTGTGAATAATATGAAATGTTTCATGTTTTGAACATTTTTCCACAACAAACAAACAAAAAAAGTCTTTCAAACAACCCAGATAGGAAAAAATGTGAATTCACTGTTGATTTATGGTCAAAAAAGTTGATTTTTATTTAAGGATGATGATTGATGGTGGATGAACCATCAAACAATAATCCAATTCAGCCAAAGAACCAAAGTTGAAAAGATGTTTAATAAATTAATGTTTCATGGTTGAATTGTAATGATTGAAACGCCAACGTCTGATCAGTGTTGAATCAACACTGATATAGTATCTGTTATGGTTGAAAACCTAATATTGTTTCAACAAGTCAGTCACCGACCACTTTTTGTATAATTTCAACATAGATTTAATATTTTACCTGACAATAATTCAGTGTTGATTCACTCATATTTTGTTATCTGGGAAATGAAACAATGACATATTTTGTGACAGTTGGTGTAAAAATGAAATAAATCATTATTGCAAAGGAAATAAAATGATAATCCATGTTTAATCTCCATTAAACCAACATAATTTCTGTCTTTGTAACAAATGATGTGTGTTTAAGTGCTTTTTGTTGCAAACCTGTATTTTCAGTGTTTTGTCGTCTTCTCAGTCTCACAATCTGAGCTCTCAAACCTCTGGGACCTTTTCTTTTTGCACTAAATTATTATTATTTTTTCATTTATTCATTTCATTTAAAAATAAAAATAAAAGTTTTATACACAACAAAATTTATGATTGTTTTAAGAAAAAAATCCAATCCAAGTCATTTAAAAATAAATACAGAGTTTTAATCTGAGTTGGGTCAAAAACATCAAACAACACAAAGAGTTTATTCCAAATTATTCTTGTTTCCTGTTTTTACAGTATGTAAAGGCCCTGGCACTATGATTTAGACAAACTGCCAACTTATAAACATTTTCATAACGTCTACGTTGAAGATGGAATTGAAAAAATCAAGTGGAAACCTCTTTTAGGCGTGTAGATACGGTAATGTTAACAAACAATTATACAACTTTTTTTAGACCAAAAACATTTTCATACGTTGTCTAAAACGTTAAAGTGTGACGGTATTAATATATATTATTAAAACTTTGCACAGAAAGTAAGGTCATTAGTGTTAGATTATTCCTTTGTCGTAACAATTCTTAGCAATAAAGCTTATCCCATTGGAAAAGCCTGTTAATTTCACTATTAAATGGTGCCACATTTGTAAGGAACATGCATTTATGGGTTGTACACATGAAAAAATTAGCCAAATCATCTGATTTTATTTTGTTGTTACTGACATTTGTTGTGATTTTCTGGAACCTCCGGCTGCTGCCAATCAGCTGCTGGTAAAATATTTATTATTTATAATATTTTTTTTTTTACTTTTTATGCTAAGGCTACGTCTATTTATTTTACACTGATGAGGCAGCATATTCTACACACAAGACATGAACGTTGTGTGTTTTTGACATGTAAAGAAGAAAGATGGTGGCCATGATTCTTGTCTGCTGCCTTCAGTGGCCATTTAGTGGTTTGACAAACACAATAAAAATAATTAGATTAAATCTTTTTCCATCCATTTAAGCCACATATTTGTGACCAATCATCATCGAAACAAGTCCAAAAGTGGAGAAATGGGCAAATAGGGTTTTGATTTAAACATTTGCAGAAATTGCATTGTCAAAATGTAATGAATTATTACCCTTATCAATGTATCATTTCAAACTGTCTGAAATATAATCCTAAAATTGTTTTTGAAGCATTTTTTTGAGCAGCAACTGGAAAATCTCAATATACAAATACTATTTGATGTTTCCTTTTTATATTGACATAAAAAAATACTCAATAAATTTACATAAAATTAGGATTCTGACCAAACAGTAATGTATTGTTGTAACCTACAAGACAAATTAAATCATATCTCTGGATAAGCTTATATATCAGACTAATTTCAGGTATCAAAATGTAACTTTTAAAGCCAGAATCTGAAAATGTAATGATATTATTTTGATCAAATTTTTCTTAATCATCTTTTTGATGTAATGGCTCACAAATTTACTTTTTTTTTTCACTTAAACATTTTACGTTTAGTGAAGTTTAAAAAGGTCAAACCCCTTCGTGAACTTGCTTGCATCATGTGGTAGCTTTAGGTTTTGGTTTAACTCCTAATCGGTCGATGTGTTTTAGAAGATATCAACACTTTTTCAGATCTTCTAAATAATCATAAACTGCTTTTGTTTCTGTCTTCAAGACGATTTCAGAACATTTTAGTTGTTTTAACTGAACCAATAAAGCCATCATTTACTGTAAGGTGAGTTTTCAGACCCAAAGAAAGGGCATTGTTTAAAGTTGAGCGCCACACCTTTACCTTTAGAGGAGGAATCTTGTTTGACCAGAGAAACTCACCTGACAACAGCTGAGCCCTCCTCCTCCTCCTCTCTCTGGTTCAAACACCTGATCAGAAAGCAGTGTCACTCGGAGCGCCGCAGCGATCACTCCTGCCTCCAACCAATCCTCCTCATCATGGCGAAGATTGCCAGGGAAGTGTCCGGTCAGGTCATCAGCTTCGTAGGCCTGTGTTTGGCATCGGTGACCTGCGGGGTCCCCTTGTGGAGGGTGACCACCTACATCGGGGCCAACATCGTGACGGGTCAGATCATCTGGGACGGACTGTGGATGAGGTGCGTTATGCAGGCCACGGGTCAGATGCAGTGCTCGCTGACCAACAGCGTGTTGAGCCTGTCGCAGGACCTGCAGGCCGCCCGGGCGCTGGTCATCATCTGCCTCGTCTTCGGCCTCATCGGCTTCATCGTCACCTTCGTCGGAGCCAAGTGCACCAGCTGCCTGAAGACGGATCAGGGAAGCGCCAACGCCGTGATCTCTGGCGGCGTCCTCATCATCTTAGCTGCCATCCTGGTCCTGATCCCGGTCTGCTGGTCCGCAGCCATCACCATCTCAGACTTCGGCAGCACCACGCTCACCGCCACGCAGAAGAGGGAGCTGGGAGCGTCCATCTACATCGGCTGGGGGGCTGCAGCAGTCCTGCTTATCGGAGGGATCGTCCTGACCACCTCGTGTCCTCCTCGAACAAAATTTTACCCAAACTACCCAGCAGCACCGCTGTACCCGTACGCACCGGCACCGGCGACGTACACCGGTCCCGTGTACGCTCCTCCATCCAGCCAGCCGTACACCGGCTCCGGCTCCTACGCCCCCAACAAACCTTATGCTGCACCAGCAACGTACTCTCCTCGACAATACATCTGAGACTAAAGAGACAAACTGAGCAGACTGACATTTCCAGCATCTAACCCAAACCCTAAATATGTATTTTTTAAGTATTTTCTGTAATCCTGTAAATTGTGATGTAAAATTTATTTGTGAATTTGTGAATTTTACAAAGGATTTCTCTTTAGCCTTAAAGTTATTGTTCTGAATTAGCAATCGTTGACATAAAGAGGAAGATTATGTCGTAACAGTTTTATGTTCTGAAAAAAAAAACTTTTTGAGAAATCAGTTTGTGTATTTATATTTATGAACAAAAAGCAACTCTAGCAAACTGAATATTATTCATGTTTTCTGTAAATAAATGTTTCTACTTTCACTTCTGAATCTGTTTGTCGAGTCATTCTGTGTCATCATGAAACGCACCAGAAAGCATCATTTAAGTCAAATCAAGACCAGCTTTATTTTTTAAAGCACTTTTATAACAACAAATTAACACCAGAAAACAAAACGTCACAAAAAGTCAAAAACATCAAAATGGTTAAAACAGAAAAGGAGATGATAAAAGGTGGCATTATTTAAAGTCAAAGCCATTAATTACAGGTAACAAGGTTAATTTCCAATTGTGAGTCAGTTTATTAAAGAAAACAGTAAGATAAATTTACAAATTATATCAAACATTTGAAATAAAAAAAAAACCTTGATAAACATTTTATTACATAAGAATAAAACAGTGTTTGATAAAGAAATAAAACATCTGGAACTTTTTCTGTTTAAGTATATTTTTG
>JAUBOC010000077.1:1459750-1471699 GCA_032275365.1 Anablepsoides cearensis
TAGTAAATCTCATTTGTGAAAGTTTCATTTAATGTCACTTTGAATTAAAGTTGGAAATAAGTAAACAATAATATTATTTGGTCATTTTTCAGAGGATAACTGAAAATGTACTTAGTTGTGGTATATCGTGTATATCGTTATCGTGATATAAAAAATTCCATATCGTGATATATGATTTTTCCTATATCGCCCGGCACTACTGACAGCCTCGTGTCTTTCCTTCTCTATTTCCTCCAGATCCGTCTTTGCTTTCTGTTCTGGTAGATTGCTCCTTCCATTTCTCCCAGATATGCATTATTCCCTCTCCTCCAGTCTGTCCGACCTCATTTATCTCAGGGCCTCTCCGACCCCCCCGCCTCTTTCTCTAATAGCCTGGTTTGTTCTCTCAGCTTTTCCATTATTTGATGCTTCCTCGTCTTCGTTTGTCTTTTCATCCTTCCCTGCCTTTCATTTCACCCATTTTCATTCCCTTCAGCTCTCGTCTCTCTTTAACCTTTCCTTTCTTCCATCTCATCTCTACAACTTTTTTTTTTAATGACACCTCTCTGTCTCTCTCTGGTTCCTTCCACTGAATGCTTCGTCTCATCCCGTCTCTGCTCCTTCATCTCACAGAGCTGGGTTCTGCGGCCCACCCTGATGAATGAGACGTGGACGTGTCTCCGGTCACATCCGATGGAGAGCTGCTCAGTCTGCCCGCTAGGCAAAAACTTTGGCACTGTCAGACACAAAGTGAGGTTTTAGCTCGTCGGTGGAGTTTGATGCTTCTCATCAGTGTTACGTTTGATTTGTAATAATTATGACCCTCGTTTTGTAGTGAAAAAAAAGTGATTTTTGTGATATTTGGTGAACCGTAGCACAGCTGCACCGCTCAACAGGAAATTTGTCAGGACTGTAGATGAGTCCGACCTACACTGCTCCAGCCAACAGTTTTATGATAGACCCCTTACTTGAGGAGGGGGCTCCACCTGAAAAGGGGGTGTCAGAACATAAAACAATGCTTAGAACTCAAAAACTGTTCAACATAGAAGCTTCAGATTTTATCGTTTAGCTCTGATTAGGGCTATGGTTTATGTGATAGACCAGAGATTCTTAACCTATGGGCCACGGCCCACAATTGCGCCACCTTGAGGGCCTCAAAAGAACAACTGTTTTTAACTTTGGGCCGCAGAGGAACCGCATTGATTTTAACGTGCAATACACTTTTTCACCACTAGTAGGGGTAGTGTGCCACTCAGTTGTTTAACAACTTTTTTAATATGTAGAAGATGAACCTTATACCTGCCGAAAATGGAAACCTATTTTAAATGAAAAGTAGAAGACAAAAATAAAGACAACCCATCAAAAAAGGCAAGTTTGTCAATAATATGAAGAGCAGCTTCTTGTTCAACCATGCAATATTTTAAAAGTTCAAATACAGTTGCAGATACAGCTAAATCTTTTGCATTTTATAAAATTAATTTTTGTAGTTTATTTTTTATACCTTTTGAATGTATTTTAAAGAAACTTTAAACTTATCAAAAAGCTGTTGTTACTGTTAATGTTTTTCACTAATATGAAGAGCAGCTCCACCATGCAAAGGTTTAAAAATTCTAGCTATATTTTTATTTATACTTAATCAAATTTGTTTTTACAGTTTTTTTTATTTAAAACATTTACATTAAACTTTTTTCAGTTATTTATTTTATGCCCACAATTTTATTCATTGAACTGTCTATTTTTGTTATTGTTTATGTTAAATATATATATTTTTGGGTTGATAAGCGAGTGGTCTGTTGACTGACTGTTGTATTTTTTCAAATAGTTTTCAAAGAGAACAATTATTTTTTGAAGGAATTAAAGTGATCCCATTGAATTTCTAAATCTAGTGAAATAAATTGAAAATTTTTAAAATTACAAAGAGCAAAAGTCACTGCACCTATCTCCTGAGTGAGCTGAAGCTTTTGATAGACAAACAGCTAAAATAGCACCACGTATGAAGCAGTTAGACTGTAAAATATGTGGGAAACTTAAAACAGGAAGAGAATGATTCTACATTCTCATAACGTCAGCTGCTCGTTCTGACCGTCGTCACTGTTGTCGTCCACCAGGATGATCTCTTTGAGCAGGTGGGCCGGCGTGTGATTGACAGCTGAGTGCACCGAGCGCAGGATCACCGACAGAGCCTCGTTCACGAAGATGAAGATGAGCGAGATGGAGGGGAGGTCTCTGGAGTAGTTGACCTTTCTGCATCTGGAGGAGGAGGAAACAAACAGAGCATCTTTCAAACCCCACATATCCTCTGCTTCCTGTGCAGCGCTCAGCGCACGCCGCTAACAGAACTGATCGCTGCTGCTGTTTGAACCGTTCTGCAGAAAAAACGCTCTCCTAATCAATAACCTCATTTCAAATGTGAGGGGGAACCTTAATTGTGAGTAATTACACGATAAATCCAAGTTTTTCATAAAAATTCATGAGACTGGAGGACACTGTTTCTGGCAGCACGAGTATCAGAGGATTAATCATAAAAATCTGCTGGTCGAGATTTTCAGATTTTCCTTTCTGAGATAAACTGGACACAAAATCAAAACCTAAATAAAAACCAGGATATGAGTTTTTTTAAGGACGTATTTTGATCTGACACAAGCGATGGTCATTGCAGACATTTAAAATCAGTGTAACGAACATGAAGAAGAGGGTAATAGGGTAATTATGGCAATAAGAGATTAGAATAGGAGGGGGTGGGGGCAGTAACAGCCGCGTGTAGGAGACTGAAGAGCTGCATGAATAGTTTCAAATGTGAGTGTGAACTTGTCACTTCACAAGTACAGCTTCACTGATTCTCCTGAATGTGAGGGTAATTGTGATTATAGGAGCCGGCTCATCAGCCGAAGGCTCATCAGCCGAAGGCTCTTCTGATGACTTCAAGCTGACAGATGTGTGCAGAGATTAAAGCTTATATCAGTGACCCTGACTCCCAGACCTGTTAGTAACATAAAGCACTTTCATTTAAATACATAAAGATTTATTTAATTCATCTAAAAACATTTTCCTCTTAGAAATCTGCTTCTATTAGCTGTACTTATGTTCTTCTGCTACTTTTTTTCTTTAGGTGTCCGCTTTCTTTTAGCTCAGCTTTTGTTTCTTTAAACATGTAGGAAGCCTTTTGTTCATTTTACTAAAGTGTTTGTGGGTTTTTTTTTTCATCTTTTAGCCTTTTGCAACTTTTAGCTTTTAGCTAACTATTTGCTACTTTAACTTTTTGTAACTTTTAGCTAGCTTTTTGCTGATTGTAGCCTTTATCTACCAGTTTTCTACTTTTAGCTGTTAGTTAGCTCCTTATGTTTTTGTTTCTATTTAGGTTTTTGCTAATTTTAGTACTACTCTATAGGTAGCCTTTTGCTAGTTTTACTTTTAGATTTTAGCAAAACTTTTGCTGTTTTTAGCAAGCCACTTACAACTTTTACTATTAAGCTCTTTTGATTCTTTTGATTGTAACTGTCATTTTGTATTTAGCCTTTTATTATGTTTACTTTTTAGCTCATCTTTTGCCACTTGTAGCTAACCTATGGTTGCTTTTACCCTAGCTTTTTGCCCTTTGCCAATTGTTTTTAGCTGTTATCTGGCCCTTTGTTGCTTTTAGTTATACTTTTGTTACTTAAACCTGTAGCTATGTAGCTCTTTGCAAACTTTAGCCCTCTGTTACTCTTAGATTTTTGTTTATTTTAGCATTTTGTTTTTATTTTTAGCAATCCATTTTCTATGTTTACTTTACAGCTAGCTCTTTTCTACTTTTAGCTATTGTTGCTTTTGCTAACTGTAGCTTTTAGCTACCATTCTTCTATTTTAGCTGTTGGCTGGTCTTTTGTTGCAGTTAGCTTGTAGTTATCCTTTTGATACTTTTAGCTACTCTTCTTTTCTGCTTAAACCTTCAGCTAGACCTTTGCTACCTTTTGCTAGCATTCTGTTACTTTTAGCTTTTGGTTAGGCTTTTGTTTACTTTAGATTCCTTTTTTGTTTTTAGACATCTTTTATCTTTTTACCTTTTAGCTACCTTTTTGCTACTTTAATTTTTAATTTAATTATTTTTAGGGTTAGGTTATTTGAAGTTAATTCATTTCTTTTAAAACAACATAAATACAATATACAATAAAAATACAAATCACAATAAAATGAAATGAAAGGTAGCAGAAGAAGAAAAAATCCTAATATATCTGCACACTTTAAGCTAACGCTTTGCTGCTTTAAGCTAACCTTTTGCTAACCGTAGCTTTTAGCAACCATTTCAACATTTTAGCTGTAAGTTATCTCCTTGCTGCTTTTAGCTACTTTTAATACTAAAACATTGGACTAGCCCTTTTCTTTTTTTAGCTAACCTTCTGTTACATTTAGCTTTAGCCTTTTCAATGTTTAGTGTTTAGTCATTTCGTTACGTTTTGCTGTTCTTAGTTCTTTCAGTTTCAGCTTCAGTAAATGTCAGTAGAGTGATTAAGGACTCAGCCTTCGCTCTGCAGTAGATTTTCACAGAAATCATTTCTCTGGTTTTATTTTCCTTCTCTGGGTGACGTCGCTGCGTTGCCTCCCGCTCCGACTCGTATAAAGAGGCTCAATCAAACCCAGCGGCGGCTCGTCAGACTCCAGCTGACGCGCCGTTGCTGCTCCGAGGCTGGAAGACGTCACAACACACTTCACACGCCACTCAACAACACATAACCCCCCGTGGTGACAAATTCACCCGATTCTCCTGTCCACATTACCCCCCAAAATAAAAAAGGCACACATGCAGCTGGTGGCAGGAGTAAACTGCGACGTCATGAGTCACTTTCAGCTAACCGCTCACAAACACAGGTCAAGCAAAAACTCTTAAAATAGACACTTTGAACTCAACCTGCTCCAAACAAAATCTGAATAATCCTCACTTTCAGGTCTGATAAATACAAAAAGTTAAACAAAAATACACCTGTCGATGCAGAATGATGATGAACAATGATATCACCTGCTGGGTTTTAAGCCACTTTATTCACAATCATTAAATAGTTCAGGATAAACTCTTTTATGTTGGATCAACCTGTTAAAGTTTAAAGGTTAATGTGCTTTTAGTCCTTTTTTTTACGTTGTTAAAAACCTCCCTCCTGTGCATTAATCTGAAAACCATCAAAGAACAAGAGAGATGAATAAAAAAAGCAGCCAATGCACAAAAAAAAGGTTCAAAAAGCCTGAAAACCCTTTGATCAAAGACACCTTTAAAGATTACAAGAAATTGCTTTGAAGCTAAATCTAAAATATTCACGTGCAGATTTTAAAGCAGGTTTTCTCGACTCTCTGAAAAGTATGAAATCAAAAAAAGAAAAGAGTCAAACAGTGAAGTTTGAAAGTGTTTGTGTTGGTTTTTCCAGATAATACGGGTCTGCACTCAATGTACACAAACCGTGAAATCTCCTCCACCTTTAAAGTGTCTGGGACATGCATGTTCTTTAAATACAAAAAATGAAAGAAAACATCTTTATATTTAAGAAAGTCGGAATAATACACATTTTGTGCCATAACTGGCATATTTTATTTGAATTGGGCTCAGCAAAAGTGAAACAGGAAGTGACATCAAAGGGGAACTCATTAATAAAATAAACTCACTCTTTTTTTGTTTATTAAAACTATTTTTTTAAAACTTGAACTCTTTTTTTGTCTCTCTTTGATAAAGACTAAAAATAATCTAAAGAAACATCAGATTCTTCTCTACAATCTGTGTTGTTAGCTTTTATAGCAACGCTTTGTTTACAGGCAAATATCTCAACAACTGTTCATCTCAGCGACATTAAATTTATTTTACAATATTTTATCCATGTCCTCTTTCTCAAAATAAATTCACATGTGTTACAAAAAATTGACTTCACATGCACTTTAAGCTAAAACAAATATTCCCATAAATTACGTCCACAATTCTGATTTCTCTTTTATGTTCTTGAAAAATGAACAGAATTAACTGAAAATTTTCCACAAAAGTGTGACACTTTAAATTATTAAACATGTTTTTTTTTTATTAGATTTTTTTTCCCTACAGTGGAAGAGAAAATGTTCCAATTAAATCTCTTCACAGAGAAGTCTGCCTCCATTCACAGCTGAATACTTACTGTGCTTATGAAAAGAAAAGTTGCATTAGTTGAATTATTAAAACAGATCTTTTAAAGGCTGCCGGCGCCGAAGAGTTTCCATCCGTCCTTATTAGAGACGAACGGGACGGAACAATCCAACAGAACTAAAACATGAACCAGGTCTGAGTCTGACGGGTACTCACTTGCTGGGCCGGTGGTCCGGGATGGTCCGGTCCAGAGAGATTCGGTCACTCAGGTAGGCGTTGTAGCCGTACTTCTCCCTCAGGTATTTAGCATCGTTCTCCTCCAGGGGTAAAAGTGTGGCGGGGAGCCCACCTTTACCGCGCCCCCCAAAGCCTTCGATCAGGCCCAGAGATTTGGACAGACCTGAGGGACAGGACAGGATTTAGTCTTCAGTCTGCGTTTCTGTCTATTCCTGACTTTAAAAGTCCAATTTAAGGTTTGCAATTTAGAGCTTTGATTCTGAAACTGGAGATCAATTCAACCATATATCCAAAAAAAAAAAAATTATAGATGCTATGTAAGATGAAAATAAACCAAAATGTAACTAGAGAAATTGCATTTCTTGCAAAAATGCTAGTATGAATGCTTCATGCTGAAAACTTAAGCTAAAAGCTGCTGAAATTCAGATAAAATAATATTTTTTTAAATTTTATTTAACCTTTATTTCATGAGGCAAAACATTAAGAAACGTTTTATTTACAATGTTATCCTGAGAGTGCAGTTATAGCAAATTTGTTAATGCAAGTTAAATTTTAAAAGCTGAAGGAAGCCAAACAAAGCCTGACTTTGCAGAAAAAAACAGCAAAAAGGAGCAAAAACGTAGTTAAAATAGCAGAAAACAGCTAAAAGCTAAAATAGCTGAATATAACATAAATCAACTATAAAGGATAAATGGCAAAAAAGCTGAGGAAAGCAGAAAGCAGCAGAGCTAAGATTAGCATAAAATTAGCATAAAATAAGCTAAAGGTAGCAGCCACAAGTTGTAATTAACACCCAGATAGTGAAAGTTTTGTAAACAAAAAATTATAATTAGCAGAACAAAATGCATAAAAGTACAAAAAAGTGAGAATTTGTAGTAAATTAGTTAAAAAAGCTACAATTTTCCAAAAAACAGCTAAAATGTAGCTGGAAATTCTTTATATAGCACAAGGAAGCATAAGGAGCACATGTTTGTTGAACTTGTGTATTTAGCTTAAAAAAGCTAAATTTAGCTAATAACAGCTGAACATTAGCTAAATATGCAGCAAATATCTGAATATAGCTGAAAGCACCTGCAAACTAAAACAAGCAGAAAAAAGCAGAAGAATAGCATAAAAAATCTGAATTTTAGCCAAAGTAGCTGAAAAAAAAGCTACAATTAGCAAAAATGTAGCCGAAATTGGCACAAAAAAAGTGAAAAAGACCATAAGCAGAACAAAATTTGTAAGGTGCTGTAAAGATTTATAAACATTTTAAAGGAGTTAGGTTGTTGAACACAGCTCCATTCGTTTTCAAAGAGAAAAAAGTGGCAAAAAATGTGAAATAGCTGAAAAAGTAAAAATAGATGAATATAACAGAAAACAACTCTAAGGAGCATAAATGGCAAAGAAGCAGATCTAAAGCTGAAATAGCATAAAATGTTCAAACTAGCATAAAGGTAGCAGCCACAAGTTGTAATTAACACCCATATAGTGAAGGTTTTGTAAAAAAAAAATATAAATAGCAGGACAAAATTATAAAAGTACAAAAAAAGGAATAATCTGTAGTAAATTAGTTAAAACAGCTGAAATATTAAAAAAACAGCTAAAATGTAGCTGGAAATTCTTTAATTAGCATAAGGAAACATAAGGAGCACATCTTTGCTGAACTTGTGTATTTAGCTTAAAAAAGCTAACTTTAGCTAATAACAGCTGAACATTAGCTAAATATGCAGCAAATATCTAGATATAGCTGAAAACATCTATAAAAAGCATAAATAGTAATAACAAGTAGAAAAGCAGAAGAATAGCAGAAAGAAGCTGAAGTTTAGCTAAAATAGCTAAAAAAAGCTACAGTTAGCAAAAATGTAGCTAAAATTAGCACAAGAAAATTAAAAAGAGCAGAACCAGAACAGAATGTGTAAGGTGCTGTAAAGATTTAAAAACATGTTGCAGGCTGTTGCAGGATGTTGAAAACAGCTAATTTTCAATGGGAAAAAGTGGCTAAAAAAGTGAAATAGCTGAAAAAGTATAAAAAAGCTGAAATACCAAAAGTCATAGCAGGATTGTCATAAATGAGCTGAATGTTTTGATATATGAATTGGCACAAAAATTGTTAAAAAAACACAGGTTAGATGCTGAAAAAAACATTATTATTTGCAAATGTTATAAATAATTTTTTAACCATGTACAAAATATCAAGTGTTCCAACTGAAAAGCTGACCTTTTTAACAAAACTGCTTCAGAGGCAACAAAAAGCTTTAAAAAAAAAAAAAAAAAAAAAAAAAGAAAGAAAGAAAGAAAGAAAGAAACAGCTGCAGGAGCATTTTGTAACTAATTAGGTTAATTAGCAACAGGTCTGTAAGAGGACTGAGTAAAAAAAAAAAGAATATTTTAGAAATAAAGGTAAGCAGAGGCTAACTGTGTGAAAACGTGAACTAGTGAAACAAATTTCAAAATAAAGCTCCTCAACTTAAAGCTGTGAGCACTTTTAATCTCCCATCGTCTCAATTTCATCAACTGATTATTATAATTTGTAGGAATCTCTGAACACTTCACACATCCTCATCTGTCACTGTCCCATCCACTGATGCTGCTTAAAGCTCTATCAGGCATATTTTAAAGTTTTAGTTAGCCATTGGGTAATTATTAGCTAGCTTTTTAGGTACTTTTATCTTCTAGCTATTCTTTTGTTATTTCTGTTTTAATGGGGTTTTGCAGCTTTTTAGTACTTTTAGCTAGTGTATTACTACTTTAGGGTTTAAGTTAGCTTAAGACAGTTAAAACTACAAGCAGTTGAAGTCAAAACTATGAAAGTGAAAATAAAACTGGTTAAAAAATTGGCAAGTCAGAGATGTTAGAATAATATTTGTGTTAAACATGAAGCAAAAAGTGTTATTTTAGTTTTTATTGTTTAATTGTTACTACTTTTATAGGGTTCTTATATGTTGTATTCATGATTAAATGCAGCAAAATAAACTATTCCAAATGTACTTGGTTTATTTACATAATGACTTTAATATGATTTTCTTATTTGATTGAACTCATATATGTGAGCCATCATATCAAAATGAGGATTAAGTCAAATGTGGTCAAAATGACCTGATTATATTTTTAGATTCCTGCTTTAAAATCACATTTTGACACCTGGATCATTCTGAACTTAAAATTTCTTGTTGGTTACAATAATATATTACTGTTTGGTCTGAATCCTAATTTTATGTCATTTTAATGAGAATTTTTTCATTTCATTATGAAGAGGAAATCTCAAATATTTGAATATTGAGATTTGGAAAAAAACAAAAACATTTCTAGCTCACAGGGAAAATCTCAAAATCTGTTCTTTGAGCTACTGCTCAAAAAAGTGCTTAATTTTTTTTGTATGATTATATTTCACACAGTTCATTCAAATGAAACATTGATAAGGCATTTGTTTGTTATATTTTTGTAAGTGTTTTAATTAAAACATATTTGCCTGATTCTCCATAACTTTTAGACTTAATCCTCGTATAGATGTGACGGGTCACATATAAGTGTACACAAAGAAAGCACTAGTTAAAATAGTTCAGTGGACTCGACTTTTTAAGTGCAATGGGTTTACAAGCTTGTTTAAGTAATGATAACTACTTGGTTTTACAGTGAGTGGCAAACATGGTGGAACAACTTTTAAAATGTGTTTCTGCCATAAAATTCAAAAATACCTCCTAACAAAGTCTTATTTTGAACATTAGATCTATTTACTGAGCACTGCTATAAATAAAAGATGTATTTTGTTGTTGAACTTTCTCAGATTCAGGTCAGAACATGTAAAGTTGAGCTACAGCCTGCAGCTGTTTGGACTCTAAATGTCACAGAGCTGCTGTTTACCGTTCAGCTGCCGGTACACCACATCCTCCAGGGAGCTGAGCCTCTTCAGCAGCACCTCATGGCTGACTCCGCCGGGCCCCTGCTGCTGCAGCTGAGCCGTCCCGTTGGCCCGGGGCCCCCTGCCGTCCGCCGGAGCCTCCGGACCGGAGCTCTGCGCGCTGCGGCTGTTGCATCTGGCCCAGAAGGTCATGAACCCGGCCACGGCCAGCAGGTTGAGCAGCAGTAAGACCCTCCATCTTCTGAAGACAAAAGCCATTAAAAAGTGTGGAGGGGGGGCACCATCAGAAACATCTGACTGCAACCTGCTCCCTCAGCATCACAGCCCGGGGTCGGCTCAGGCTGCATCCCGCCCCCCGCCTCAGCCGAGCTCACATCCGCGCGCCGAGGATGGAGGACAAAGACGGCAGCATGAGAGGACAGATCCCTGAATAATTAAAGACACGGAGAGGCAGGAGAAAGTCCTAATCCTTCCTCCGAAACCAGCTGAAATCCTCCTCAGATTCAGAGCGCAGCTCCGGGCAGCATTTCCGCAAACACCGACCTCCTCCTGCCGGTACCGGTACCGGCTGCCCGTCAGTCAGAGGCAGAGGAGGCTGCGCGGAGAGGATGGAGGAGCTGCAGCATCTTCTCCTCTTCAGACCCACAGAAACCAGCAGCTCTCAGCTCATCACACCGTCTTCCTGTTGTTCTGCTCCTCGCGAGGCTTTTTAATTCCTCCTCCTCCTCTGAAGACTCGACTTGAAGGACTCGATGCGGGGACGTTCAGGGAGGAGGAGGAGGTGGAGGTGTCAGCCCCCTGATATATAACATGATCCAGTCTGCAGGACTGACAGATTACTGCAACAAAACTAAATTAGACAAATAAACTACTAAATATTTTCAGATTCAAAATGTTGGAGATGTTAAAGACAGTTCCCTTCACAGATGAGGCACTAATGTATGGGGTTCCATTTGTGCCAAAAATATGTTGTTGAGTCGTAATCCAGGTTGTTAAGCCTTGTTTACATATCTTTGGCACTAATGGAACCCCGAACTAATGCACCCCCATACCATCAGAGAGGCTGGCTGTTGACCTCTCTGCTGATATTAAGGAGTCTTTGTCCTCTTTCAGGACACCACTTCCATGATGTCCAACAACAATTTGAAATGTGGACTCCTCAGACCGTACGTCCAATGATTTACACCCTTTTATTTAGTTTATACAAACCAGGTGTGTCACTGGTACATATCATGCAAGTACCCAGTACATAGCTAGTATCGTGTACCACATACTGTACCAGGTAAGTAAATTTATTTATATGAAACAAAGTGCTTCACAATAAAAGAAAAAACAATTAAAAATGTAAGAACATATACCAAAATGCAGAAAGTACAAGACAACCAGCACACAGAAAAAATAGCAAAAATTCTTAACATCTTAGCTACAAATGTTTGTAAAACAAGCTCTTTAGATGCTGCCTATTTTATTTTTATTTCTTTATTTTACAGGCTGCAGATAGCTCAAAGCAATGCATTCTGGGATGCAACCACTTGGAACGACCAATCCCCATGAGATTTAAAATTAGCACGGGGCACCACAAACAACCACTTACCTGTTGAGCTCAGGTGTGTGATGATGTGTGGAGCTGGATCAAATCTAAGATACAATGAAATACAATACTATTATGCTATGCTATGTAGTGCAATATATACCATAACAGTCTACAATCCCAACATGTAAGCCTGGTATCCAATACCACTGATATACAGTGGGTTGCAAAAGTATTCATACCCCTTGAACTTTTCCATATTTTGTCACATTACAACCACAAACATAA
>JAUBOC010000077.1:1645801-1658999 GCA_032275365.1 Anablepsoides cearensis
TATATTTTTTTTCTTGGATAGACCAGGACCTTTGATACAAACTTTCATTCCACCACATGTATATGTGTTGTGAATGACTTCTTTGAAACCTTTAAAATGAATCCTTTAAAATGTTCATAAGTTGGCATAAGTTGTGTCGTGTGACGAGGCCTTTACCAGTAAATCTGGTACTGATCTGTTTTGTCATATAACTGACATGGTTGTTTGTTTTGTTGTTTTACTTGGTGCAGTCAAAGTGAAACAGGAAGTGACGACAAGAGGAACTTCCTGCTCTTTGTTTACTGAAACAATAATATTTGAACTCCGACTCTTCAGAATAATCTAAAGAAACCTCAGATTAAAGAAAATGTATTTTTATTTGTCAGAGGCCCTTTAAAGCTGAAATGTGTGTATTTTACACAAATGTTTGCTTTTCTGGGTCTGACCTTCAGGTCACGGTTTTTGTTGGAGATTTTCCAAACCAAACTCAGGTTGTTGTCACTGAGCAACCAGGAGATTACTCTTCTGATATAATAAAAAATAAAATAATGTTTCACACAGATAAAACAGGACGTGTTAATCAGTGTCAGTGGGCAGATTGTGTTACTCCACTCGACCCTGCTGCTGCTCTGCATCCATGTTAAATGATTAGAAAGTTTGTTTTTGCTGCATGTGTGAACAGTATTTTTTTATTTTGCACAATAATCCTGAGTGTTTGGAGGCTGAGATGAGTGACAGCTGAGTAATCGCGTTTTAGCTGATGTGAGAAGCTGCAGGGAGACGGGCGGCTAATAGCTGCTGATACGTCCGCTCTGAGAATAGAGGGCGAATCCCCCTGTTGCTCTTCAGGCTAAATATAATCCATCAGAGGGGCAACTAAACAGGCTGGAGCAGCATCTGAGGACACACACACACACACACACACACACACACACACACACTAAAATAACCTCGTAAATGCTGCCAGACACTGAACAGCAGAAAAAAAAATAATTAAATAACAAAAAGTTAAATGTTTGGTTCAAAACAAACTGGGAGGCTTCAGCTCTCTGTAAAGTTTATTTTTTATAGTGAAACTTAAGAAGGTGTTTAATCAAAAAAAAAGCTGAATATAAAAGTTTGCATCTCAGTTTCATGTAAATAAGTTTTCTTTCTGGATCTAACTCCAGTATCTGTGTGTAAAATCTACAGATGTTCAAATCTGCTGTGGTAGTAGCCGACAGTAGCTGATGGTTAGCTGCGCTTTTTAGCCACATATCTCCTGATTCAAGATGGCCGAAGCAGACAACAGTCCTTTAACACAAATATGGCTAAAACCCCAACAGTTTTACAGATATTCAGCTGAAATCTGCTGTGGTAGTAGCTGAGAGTCATCCTCAATCTTCTCTTAAATCTAGAGATGATCTGAAATTTTATCAAGTATGTTTTAAATCCTAACTTTTACTTTTATTTTGTTACATTTAGAGCATAAAAATTATGCTTTTGCTTCTTTCCTTTAAGATTTAACACCTCGTTACAAATTTAAATATGACCAAACTCATCATAAAGAGTTGTTTATGCTCTCTAATAAATGATGTCTTTATTTATTCAAACTAGTTATACAAACTGTTTAATTGGTTTAGTAACTGCAACATTTCATTTTATTTATCAGAGTATGTGTATAAAAGTACTTTTATTTCACAAATATTATGAGCAGGTACTTTTCTGTTAAGGTATTTTTACTTTTACTTAGTTTGTACTTTATATACTTGTGTTTAAATCACAGGTTCCCATCCTGTTTTCCTCAAAACCCCCCTTTTCTTACTTCTAAGCCAAGCTGAGCCCCCCAGCCCCTGCCCACCTCTCTCATTTTATTCAAATAATAAAGTCAAAAGTTCCAAACTTTTATTAGGAAAAGAAAAAAGTTTTATTATTCAAACAGACTTGTTTTGGTGATTTTTCTATACAAAAATAAATAGATATTTTCACGACGTTATGCTCCTCATGTGCTCTTTGGTGCCTCAAAGGTTTTAATTAATGCTGTGTTTATTATTATTTACAAAGTTTGACTTAAACCCTGATGATTTTAAACTCTAACCTTTAAAAGCTGGAGGGCAAAATGCATTCGTTCTTTTAGTTCTGTTTTAAAGTTATTTAGTGTTGAAGAATAAAGAAGGATCCTGCAGACTAAAGCCAGCAGACTGGCTGTCGGCTCAGATTTTTTTAAAGTGTGACTAACGTCACTTTGATCTGATGAATGGATGTCAGAAGCAGAAAAAAGAAAAAGCTTCACACCTCCCTCGGACATGTGTGCCTCTGACAGATAAACGGTGTCGGCTGCAGTGCAGACGCTGCAGTTGTGGGGAAAATGTGGCCGTCCTCTGGTGGCGAGCGCGGCTGTCGGAGCACGTGGTGCTGGAGGTGACCCGCAGCGCCACGTGAGCCGGGGAACACAGGAAGGTGATGTGTTGGGTCCAACAAGACGAGGAGTAACGGCTCGGGAGACGACACGGGAGAAACAAAGTGCTGAAGATGATGATGACATGAAGACGGATGATGAAAAGTCAGAAAGGAGATCCCGGCTGGATGAGTGGAGGAGCCGGAGCTTAAAGCAGAGCTGGACTCTGGTTAGCCGACAGCTGCAGAGTGTCAGACAGCTTCAGCTGCTGAGGGGAAGAAAAACAGCAACAATGCTGCCAACGGACCACATGCCCCGCTTCAAGGCCACGGAGCGGGAAACAAAACAGCCCAGCAGATAAATTATAGTCTGAAGGAATTCCTGCGCTAATCCAGCCAAACCTGACATGAAGAGAGGAGAGCTTAATGACGGCTTTTAGTTCTTCACTTTGTTATCGTTTCTATTTGTTTCCACCGATTATTATCCAGAACCTGGAGATTCTGGATATAAACTTTATGTTTCTGAGGTTTTAGAGCAAAATAACTGAAATATTTTTTAATCTTTTTAATTTAGTCAAGAGAAATTTAGTTTTTGATAAAATACAAACTAAAGAAGCTGAAGCAGCTGGGGTCTTTATAAAGTGGAACTGCAATGCTTTGGTCTGAATCCCTCCTTATTGTAACTCCACAAGCCCTGCTCCCTTTCTGAGTGTCTCAGATCAACTCGATTTGGGACCGTCTCTTTAAATCCAAAGGAGGTGCTTCACCCAAAAATCACTTTGTTATAAACATATTACAGTCCTCACTTCGTAGCAAAAACAAGAACACAAACACACACACATGCATGCATAAACCTAAAATTTCGAACCATTAAATTAGCTGAAAATATATATATTTTTACTATTTTACTACAAAATATTAACATTTTTTTAACTCATGAACTTGCAGTAAATCAGTCTGAGTAAATCTGAGTCTCAGAGGTGTTTGAGCTCCAGGACAAAATCCTGGTCTCTGGTTTTGTTGTGAATCAGTCAAAGTTTCTTTTTGACCCATTAAACTTTTCATTCAGAGCTAAAAAAAACCCACAGCAGGACTTTCTTTAGCTTTACTGACCTCAGCTCTGATATTTTACTTACATCCACCTACTTCCTGCCGCCGTTTCCTGCCTCTGGCGGGAACACCTGTTTCCTACTTCCTGTTATTGAAATCCCACACAGGAAGTAACCTTTCATGTGGGAGAAGTGGAGTCTGAGCTGGGAAACTTTAACAAACTGGAGCAGTTTTTAAAACTGAAAACTTTCTCTTTTATTTATTAATTTGGAGCAAGTTTTAATTTTGATGATGATGATGATGATGATGATGATGATGATGATGATGATGATGATGTCATGGATCAGTCTGCTGTGAGTAAAACAAGATGGATGAGATGAAAGCTGTATTCTACCTGCTGACCAGCAGGGGGCGTGTTCTGTGGTTCTGTTGGAAAATGACCTCATTTTTTAGGTGAAAATTATTTTTTTTATTTGTAGTCTTCATGGTGAATTTCTTATTTTAATAAGTGTTTTTTATTATTATTGCTCACCATGAAAAACAATAGAGCATTTTATTGTCTGTGTTTGTTAGCAAAATATCTCAAGAACCAGAGGATAGATTTTATTAAAACTGATGGAAATTAATCATTAGATGGGCGTATACAACTGATAACGTTTCAGAGTGAACCAGATTCAAGATGGCTGCCACAGCTAACTGAACTTAGCAAACGTAAAACTGTGACTCATTTCTAATGGCAGATATGAAGCTAAAACTCAGCGTGGTAGTAGCTGAGAGTGATCCCAGACACATACTCTGAGCTCTAACAGATCAGAATAAGTCGTTTTCCTCAGATTGAATTTCTTTAAGAAATGTTAGCTTTTAGTGACAGAATGAGCAGCCTGCGTTCTGAAACATGTGACGACCACATTTAGTGACACCACAAATGTGGCTTTTATTTTTTTTTTTATTTTATTTTTTTTATTACTCTGATGAAAGTTTTCATGACTGAGGATGAGTGTGAGCAGAGAGGCACACCTCTGCAGGATTTTGAGGTTTTCACTCTGATATTTTCTGGTTTCACTGAAACTGAACTTTTATTTTCTAAACTTCTTCTCTGCTTTGGTTTGTAAATTCCCATTAAAAACCTCACACTTATTTTATCTTCTTCCGTGAAATCCGATCTTATCCACCCCCCCTTCTCCGTTCTGTGATTTACTCGTTCTGCCTCTCTGCTGAGTCAGCAGAACGGCTCATTCTTTCTGTTTTCTGCTCGATTGAGTTTCTGTTTTTTATTATCTCTGCTGTAAGTCATATTTTACGGCACGTGTAAAAAAATAGCCGCAGGAAGAGAAAAAAAAAATAACACGTCTCAGATGTGATGTCGTTCTTTCTGTTTCACTTCTTCACAGAAAAAAAAAGTTGTAAAGTTATGATGAGCGTAAAAGTAACTTTTTACCCCCTCAGAGGGAATTTATGTGATGAGGAGCAGAGAATAGTTTTTATATTTGTTTTTTAGTTTCACCTGTTCTACAAGGAGGTATGTGTCAAAGTTCACTCTGTCCTCTTCCATCCTTTTATTTTTAACCTGCTCGGGGGGTTTCTGTGCTCCTGGATGAGCCAGAGAGTGGAAGGAGGGGCAAAGGGATGAAAAACGAGGGATGAGACGGGGGGATGGGGGGGGACAGAGGATGAGGTGAGAGAGAAAGAGAGAGGTGACTAAGTCTGTGGATCAGAGGGAGGCAGATTAAACTAAAGACCCCCGCTTAAGACTTCAAAGTTCAACCTCCAGCAGCTCCACCAGTTGTCCTCTGTCCTCCTGTCACTCCACACACACACAGTTGTCCTCTGTCCTCCTGTCACTCCACACACACACAGTTGTCCTCTGTCCTCCTGTCACTCCACACACACACACGTGTTGTTCTGGACAGAAATAACAGACGACACGCCCCCATTGTTTGTTTAGCTGTCTCTGTTTCAGTCTGCAGAGTTTTCAATTAAACACAAATAAAGCAGAGTCCGGTACATCTGTGTGTGTATGTGTGTGTGTGTACGTATACTTGTTTTTGTTAATATGTTAGGACCATGTCCGGTTTACACACCTACCTTGTTAGGACCAATAGTCCTAATGGGGACCAAAGACCGGTCCTAATATGGTGGAACTCCATTTGTGGGTCAGAGGTTTGGTTTAGGACCTAGATATGAATTGAGTTTATGCTTGTTTTAGAGTCAGGTACCTGTGAGGTTAGTTATAGGTTAAGTGGTCAGGGTTAGGCTGTAGAAATGACTGGATATGAATGGCTAAAATGCACTCAAATAGAGCTGTACGGTATATGTGATAAACGGTAAAAACGATATGAAGTTGGTCTACAGTATAAATTTACTCTAGCATCCTGTCATCAGTTACATCATCACACACATGGCTGTGAGTGCAGAGACACCTGAGCAGCAGGAGTTTGAAATATTCTAAAAATAAATGAAGAAATATAGTGTTTAAAACATGTATATAGAGAATAAATCCTCTAAATTTCCTGCTGTAGAAAAGTTACGTGGTGTCGCAGGATCATTCCCTCCCTCCTGCTGCTGCACGTCACAGAGTGAAGCTTTAACAACTGTAGTTTCTACACACAAGTTGTCAGAGAAAAAAACTTGTTTTTTATGTATTTTTACCCACAGAGATGATAAAAAAAGATGTGGACATTCATTCAGTCATAAATGCATCTTGCTAATGTAACAGTCGGCTTCTGCCCTGATGATGGGCGGCTGTGGCGGAGTAGTTAGGGGAGTCGTCCTGGAACTGGAAGGTCGCCGGTTCGATCCCCTGTCCAGCCGTCTCAGTCGTTGTGTCCTTGGGCAAGATACTTCACCCACCTTGCCTACTGATGGTGGTCAGAGGGTCTTGTGGCGCCGGTGCATGGCAGCCCCACCTCTGTCAGTGCACCTGTAGCTGTGGCTACAATGTAGTTTGCCATCATTAGTGTGTGAATGTGAGTGTGCATGGGTGAATGTCTGTAAGTGTAAAGTGCTTTGGGGTCCGGAGGGACTTGATAAAGCGCCATATAAGTTCAGTCCATTTACCATGATGAACATGATGAAGATGAGAGAGCAGCAGAGCAGCAGCTGATAAGTTCAACAGCAGAAGCTCATTGTATGGCAGGCAAACATTAGATTTATTTGGCTTCACCACGCTTACATTCCCGTTATCTGAAATAGTTTTATGTGCAGTCCTGTCTCACTATAACGTTTTAGTCAACTTATGCCAACTTAAATTTTTTCATGTCTAAATGACTAATTTAACTTTAAGTACTGGTTATAACATCCAATTTATTTTGATATTTTTGAAATTTGAGAAATGTTTTTGTTTGCTGTTGAAACAGTTTTGCAATATATATAAAACCTTTTCAGTTATGTTCATTTGCACTACAGCAAAAATGCTGGCTTTGATTATGATTAGAGTTTTCTGCTAAATAAATACATTATCTTTGCTTTTTATAATCATTTTCTACTGCAATATATACCATTACTGTAAAGGGATTCAATTTATACACTGATATGAATTTGAGGTCATACCAACCAGCCCTACACTCAGATTTAGAAATACTAAAGTAAAATGTGGGCTGGTAGCTGAGAGTCATTCTTGCAACACCACACAACGGTTTGAACAAAACAGTTTCAACTAAAATAAATTTAGTGTAAACCTCTAAAAGCCGTGGCTGATATGCATCATTTCAAAGGATGTTAGGCTGATATTTTTAGTGCTTTTCTGAAGCAACACTTATAGTAAAGTTACTTTTCAAAGTGTAGTTTTGTCACTGGGCTGTTTGGACTCCACCCTGCTGCTCTCTCCTTCTGCAAACCTCTCCTGCAGCAACAAGTTGAAACAAATGAAAGTCTGATCAGCTAAAATGATGCTGCAGCTCAAGTGTTCTTCATCCTCAATGCTGTTTCTGCAGCTCAGACCTCAGACAGGCATCCAGCAGTTTCATTCTCTTAATCTTCCCTGTATACCTCACATCGCTGCGGTAAGGCTGAAATCTGTGGTTTAGAGAATTATCCATGAAGGTTTACTTCCTGTACTGAGTGAGGTGGGAGGGGCTTATGGCTCTGACACTCAGCTGTAGCATCCCCCCTGCATGCTTCAGCTGCATAAATAATCCAAACCAATCATCACAAAGATGTTTCAAAAGTTACAAAACAAGAAATCACTTCCTGCCGGGTTACATCATCAGTAAATGTTTGTAATAATAAAACAGCTTAAAGCAGTTTGACACTTTTTGACCTTCATAACAGAGAAGCTGTGAACTTGTGCCAGGGTCCAGATTCACATGCTCCCCCCTGCCGGTGACATTGATTTGGACTTATCTGCTAAGCCGGCGTCCCTGCTGAAGTCAACGTTTTTCTCTTCCGCTCGTTTGGCACAACGCGCCCAAGTGCGCTCACGAACGGAAGATTGGCTTTGACCTTTGACCCCGGAGCCCAGGAGCTGCAGCCACAGGACGTTCTCATCAGCAGCTGGACGGGAGCCAGAGCTCCCTCTCTGCCCTCGGAGGGAAAGTTTCTTCCAACAAGTAAAAAGAAACGACAAACCGAAGGAGTGAAAATGCACAAAGCAGAACCCGGGGGCTGCGGCGAGCAGAAAACATAAAAGAGAGATTTCTTGTCTGCTGCCAGCTGTCACATAATCTTCTTTGTGGCAGCTCTGCAGAAAGGTGTTGGGAGCAAAGGATTGTGGGTAGTGTCAGCCATCAGAGGAGTCAAAAAACAGTGTCAGCTTAAAAAAACAGAAAAACATCTAATTTTCACAAAAAGGGGACAGAGAGGGGAACTTATTTCTAGCAGCAGAGTGCATTGGAATGGGTTTTAATTTTATTTTTAAGAGTATATTATTATTTTTATTTTGTTTTGGTTATTTTATACTGGCTCAGACGTGAAATAAATTTGAAGCAGAGATGTTCATCTGTATACCTATAAAATGTGGAAAAACAAGTAATTTATGGACAATTTGACATATTTGTGTGTGCGCCCTTATTATGAAAAGTTACTGATCCAAGGAAATAATTATTTTGTAAAAGCATCAGGTAACTGCAGCTGTAAAAATCTGAGGTACAAAATGAGGAGAGACTTTTAAAAACTAACTAATATTTTATTGTAAATGGGTGGTGGTCAATTTTATTTTAAATGTGATACTTCTCCCTTCACATTAAAATATAGTGACAGCTATGGGCACCTGTCCTAATTTAGACTGGTACATGAAAAAAAAAACAATTACAAGAAACAAGCTTCCTCAGGTTTAAAGCCACAAACCTCTTCTAAATATTAAAAAAAATATTTTATTTGCTTGTCGATGTGTACTTTATTCATTATAAACACAAAACTGGAAATAAAAAGAATAAAAATTCCTAATTACAACTACATCCAGCATTATCTTGATATATAATATTTTAGTTTTTTTATGCCACAGTTTTTGGTCTGAGAGAGAAAACTGACTCTGGAAAAAAAACCATTCATGCACAGAGAAAACATGGAAACACAACCCAGAAAGGTCTGAGGCTGGGATTTGAACTAGCAACCTTCTTGCTGAAAGGCAACATGTTGATTTACAAACTGTGCTATTTAATTACATATAATAATAAATATATTTATGCATTTATTGTTAAGGAAATTAGTTGTAGATTGTCCTTAATCAGAGAGACTAGATTTAAAGTTAAATGTGTAGTGGTCACCTAGGAGTGGAATAAACCGTTCCACCTGTCTTTGACCTTGAAGGAGGTTTTCTGAAACCAGAGAGACAAAACTCTGTTCTTTTTAAAACTTAGTTAAGCCACAAATGTCTCTTTATGTTTAAGAAGACACATTGTGGCTTAACTAAGTTTTCTGAGACCAAGGTCAAAGACAGGTGGAACGGTTTATTCCACTCCTAGGTGACCACTACAAATGTTTAATTTTAAACAAAATGTAAATCTGTATTTTTTTAACTCTTCATTAAAAAAAACAATGTTTGTTTTTATATTTATGAGATTTTACCAATAATAAATAGCTAGGGCAAATAAAAAAATGAGCCGAAAGGAAAAGCTTGGGACTCAAGGATGAAACTGGGGGGGGCACCACATTTTTTTTGGGGGGGGCCTGCACATCTTGCATTTACTGGGTACACACCTGTTACTTCCCTGTGACATACATGGTACTTATTAGGTACATACTTACTGAGTATTTACATAATGTATACAAGGCATTTACCTAGTATTTATCAAGTGCGTACAGGTACTTACCTGTGGAATGGGCTGTATAATAAGGTAATGTGTACTCACAGATTAGGCCTTCCTAGATAAAGAGATGTTGCTTTTAATAAGTTTTCTGAGTAAAATATGCTCAAACAAATTAAGTCAGATGATTTAGACTTATTTTTTCATTAATATTGCATCTTAATCAGAACTATTTAAAATAAACAATTGAAACCAGTGAAAGTGTAAAAACTAACATAGTTACCTAAGAGCTAAATCTGCTAAATTAAAGATTCAAACCAGAAATTCAAACAGCCGTGACTTTATGCCTCCAATTTTATTCATAGAATGATACAAATGTTCCGTCACGTTCTGTTGGAGCGGACCATTATTTTCTGGTGTGGAGACGAGCGGGGTGGGGTGGGGTGGGGTGCAGCATGAAGACGAGGGAGGGAATAAATGAGAAGCAGTGGGAGAGTCGAGGAAGCAGCCGAAAAGATTTTACCCACGATCCCTTTCATCCTCTGCGCTTCGCTCTGAAGCACGAACTGTGCTGATGGAGACTGTGGGAGGATGAAGAGCAGCGCGTCTGAATACCTCCTGGTGCTAATGATCACATCCACCAGATAATGAAGCTCTGCTCTCACCTCCTGCTCCTCCTCTTCTCGCTCCTCTTATTTATTTACCTGCTATTTACATGGTTATGACATGAACTGAAGTGAACATTTCAGTGGTCTTTACACATAAATAATCATTTGATCAGTGGTGGCCACAGCTAACCAAAACGTTAGCTTCACTCACCGCTAACCCGCTTAACAAAAATCTTAACTTTGCTAACACTAAACAGATTAAGTTAGTTAAAGCTAACACTAATCACTAAGATGTTTTCTATATTTCTTTAAGTTTGTATTTTTAGAAATACCATTTGAAGTTAGTCAAACAACTGATAAATACCTTATCCAGCATATTTTATTTAATCAATTTCTATAATATTGGTAAATGTTTTATTTTTTTATGCTCTTAATTTAAAGTTGAGCTGTTAAAGATGCTACATGCTAACACACACATCCTGTTTTCCACAAATAGATTTTTTTTATCGGTCTGAAACAAATTATTTAAGATTTGTTGGGAAAAAAAAATCTGATCAGCCAAAGTCAGTGAAAGAACAGGAAACAAAAATCATGATTTCAGAATTTTGTCTGTTTTCATTTGAAAGTGTTAAAATTTGTAAAAAAAAAAAACAAACAAAAAAAAACAGTGTATTGTTGAGTCTCAGCAGGAAGTGGAGTTCACACTTTGTTTTCACTCATTAATCCGCGCAGGACAGCAGATTGTTGCAGGCTCTCGAGTAACAGCAGGACGTCAGCAGACACGAGCCTCACCACCAAATCTCACCAATCGATACGAGCCCACCGCAGACTTTCATTCATGCTTTCAGAGAAAACCAGAACCAAACAACCAGAAACACAACCAAACTGTTAATCCCACCGAGGCGCCCTCTGGGAAAAGATGGTTCAGCAAAACGCATCACTAACTTCCTCCTGCATCAGAATCATTCTGTGGATCCATGTGAACCATCGTCGGAGTAAAACTGCAGCAAACAGGAGGGAGAAGAGGAGGCTGAAGCAGAGAAAGATGTTTCTTTCAGGGTTGTTCCATTCTGTCCTCGAAGGATTTTTCTCTTTCTTCTCTTGCTTTTCTTTGATTTCTGTTGATTCCTTCTGCAGCGTCTCTGATTGAGGAGTTATTTCTTCATCAAGGCCAACTCTTTTTGTTCCTTCTGCTCTCCATCCTCCCACTCCTCCCTCTCTTTTTTCAGCTCTGTAGATGAGCGTGTCGTTTAGATTTAACGCAAAATCACTTTGATTCCTGTCATGAAGTTTAATTCTAGCTTAAACCCTGAAAACAAGTTTTATTTTTAACAGATATCTTGTAAAAACTGACTCTTAACCTTCATCATCCTCCTCTGTCACACCAACCCTCCTTCCTCCTCGTCATCAGCCTTCATCCAGTATGTCCACTGCTCCTCTCTGCACATGTCCAATCCATCTGACACCTAAAGGTTTAAATTTAAATTAAAAACAACAAAACTGCTCCACATATGATTTATTAGGACCCCTGCACGTGAAGCGGGGGTCATATTGTTTTCATACTGATTTATGGTCAACAGTATCACAGAAACGGCTGCACCGATCAACATGAAATTTGGCAGGACTGTAGACGAGTTCGACCTGCACTGCTCCAGCCAACGGTTTTACAATAGACCCCATATTTGAGGAGGGGGCTCCATCTAAAAAAAGGGTGTCTGGACATATAATAATGCTTATAACTCAGAAACTATTCAACATAGGAGCTTCAGATTTGTTTTTTGTTGTTCAGCTCTGATGAAGGGCTATCCATCAAGTGCACCAATGAGCCCCCCTCACCCCCTTCGGACCTCCACCAAGGGGTGCAAGTTATCGATTATTGAATTAATATGAAGTTTATTGATCGACTAACGATTATTTGATAAGCAGACATTTTCTTAAAAATCTGACATTTCTCTTGAATTTGTCTTTCTATAACATGAAGGGATAATTATTTACAGTGGTGGGCAGCACTAATCTAAAAATTATTTCCACTAGCCCTAAAGCACTAACTCAAATATTTAGGTCCCCTAATTTTTAAGCACTAACGCACTGAAAATTTTAGCAAAAGCTAATTCTAAAGCACTAAAATAACCCAATCAACTCATAAACAGACAACATGAGTCACATATTGCCATGTTGCAAAGTACAGTATTATTTTAATAATTCACTGTGCCAACTGTGTTAAACACTGACTTAATGAACAGAGAAATGTGGATTTCTCTCACATTATTAAACTTGAGCATATTTATAAAATATAACAAAACAGGAATCTGTTAAGTTGCTAGTTGGGAAAAAAAAGAAAGAATAAAATAAATAAAACAGCTAATCCACCCTGAAGATGAAAAACTATTATTTAAACACAGGGCAATATTTTAAGATAAAGATTAACTCAAAAACAAACTATAAACATAATAAAATATTCCTGAAAGACGTGAGATACAAATGAGTACTGGCAATTGTTTGTTTACATTCCCTCTGGTTCTATCCAGGCTGATCTGACGTCAGTTACTGTTCATTTGATTGGTTCACTGGCCGGGTTACGTCACACAGATGAGATTAACTTCAAGTTAATTGTTTGTAGCGACTAACTTTTTTTTCTTTCACACAGAGTTAAACTCAACAAGAAGAAGCTAACGTTAGCCACAGTTAGCTTACTGTTCTCTGTCGTCCTGCTGTCTTGTTTTAAGCGTCATACTGCTGGATAGTCTGGTACGGTCTTTGGTACTTTTCCTTCCAGTTTGGTTTAGTCCATTATTATTGTTGTGTCGCAAATAAAACTAAATAAGATTTTCACGTTAATTTACGATGCTGCCCACATCGAGGCTGCTCTCTGCTCATCTCAACAGGGCCGAGGCAGAGTTAGGCCAGGCTGAGAGCAGCACCGCCCTCTAGAGCAGTGGTTCCCAAAGTTGGGGTCGGGACCCACAATGGGGTCCCAGAACATCAAGGTGGGGTCCTGAAAAG
>JAUBOC010000077.1:1659099-1678131 GCA_032275365.1 Anablepsoides cearensis
CCAACAACAGCTGGGGTCACAGGTCTCTGCTGCTGCTATTTGTGGGTCAAAAGCTGAAAAGTTTGGGAACCACTGCTCTAGAGGATGAAGTCAAAACTACACTGAGATAAGGTTTATATGGATGTTTTCAATTAATCGAATAGAGGGAATTTTAATCTAATAAACCATAATTCAACAATTAATCGACTTACGATTGCATATCTACCTCCACCCAAATAAATCAGTTCTGGTGCTTTGTGTGGGGGTCATATTGAGGTTGTTTGGTAGAAAAGTTGCATCAGTTTAGTTAGATCTGAATGAATCAGTTCTTCTGTATGATGAACTGGTTGTGAGTGCGTGTGTGTGTGTGTGTGTTTATGTGTGTGTCGCCGCCTCGCTCCCTTTCACTACCCTTTGAATGCCGGCGCTGTGTTTCCATGGCGATGCTGACCCCCGGGAGTCAACGTTCTATATTATTTTCACACGAGTAGCCTCTTCAGAAACCATCTCTCCGTCTCATCCATCCTTCCCTCCCACTCTGCGTACCTCTTTCTACCTCCTCATCTCCTGTTCTCCTTTTCTCCTCCCTTCACTCCATTAGTCACCAAAATGATATTAAAAAAAAAAAACATTTAATCATTATTTGACATATTGCAGTTTGTTTTCTTTTATTTCTAACTGTTTCTTCTGGAGTTTTTTAACACTTAAAAGTTGTTTTCACTCTTTAGATCAGGGATGCACAATAACTCATTTTAAAAACCGATACTGATAACGACCAATAACTGATATAATAACAAATGGTCAAAAATCGATAAGATCATAACATAAATAAACAAGACCAAAAAAAAGACCCTGTAAATTCTATTATTTGAAATAAACTCTTAGCAAACAAACATTTCTTAAAGTATATCAAACTAAACAATTTCTCAAATGGCCACCTTTTTAAATAAGACAGTAATTATAAAAAAGACCTTTAACACTGATCTCAGATTTAAACAAATACGTACAAAGAGAAGAAGTCATTCCACAAGTTTAAAATAGATAATTCACTAACACTAGATTCAAAGTACATTTGTTTTTATTATTCATAATACATAATTAAAAAAAAAAATTCTGCCTGAAACAGTGCTTCTGAGATTGTGAATGCATCACGACCGCATCATACTTACAGGAAGACCCAGAGAGGCGGCAGCTGGTCAGCATGGTAAACCGTGGCTAACGACGGTAAACTGTGGCTAACGATGGTAAACCGTGGCTAACGACGGTAAACCGTGGCTAACGATGGTAAACCGTGGCTAACGACGGTAAACCATGGCTAACAACGGTAAACTGTGGCTAACGACGGTAAACCATGGCTAACGATGGTAAACCGTGGCTAACAATAAAAGCTTTGGTCTTTAGCGAGAGTGAACGGCTGGTTGTCAAGCTCCATTTCCATCGGGAAACTGCTTGAGATCTGCTTCCTCTCTGGCAATTTGTTTGGATTTGTCAAAAGCCCAAACCCCTACTTTCAGCAATGATTCAAGTCTCGATTAGTTCTTGAAGGCTAGCTAGCTTGTTGTTGTTAGCATTTTAGCAGATGGACTTTGTGCTGTGTTCATAAGGTAACAGACTTTACATGTTCTCTAATTGGGAGTAGTTGTTCCAATGTTTATAATTATAAAGTTTGTGTATAACATACGTGGTTAATTGGTAAAATAATATTAATAATTATTATTTGTTTTCCAGCACGGAGTATTCTAATTATTCTCGTTAGAAAGTTGTTTTTTCCGACGCCAATTGAACATTGTGCGAGTCATGCCGGACGGGAAACGGCTTGACCAAAAACAATAAAAATAAACACGCATACTCACTGCTGCGCTGGCAAACATGAACATATATTTTCGTTTCTGTTTGTTATGATATCGGACCGATAAGAATGACGTCATAATTTCCTGTTATCAGGTTGATTCCTATCTTGCACCCCTACTTTAGATGGGATCTATTTAAACTTTAATATATTTAAATGAATTAATTGGTGTAAAGCTCTAGAACTTTCTTAACAAATTGTTGATTTGTTTGTTTGTTTTTCGTTCCACCAGGCCAAGCTGATCGTCCCCAACAGTACGGCTGGGCTAATCATCGGGAAAGGTGGAGCTACGGTTAAAGCGGTGATGGAGCAGTCCGGCGCGTGGGTCCAGCTCTCCCAGAAGCCCGAGGGCATCAACCTGCAGGAGCGCGTGGTAACCATCAGCGGCGAGCCTGAGCAGAACCGAAAGGCAGTGGAAATCATCGTCCAAAAGATCCAGGAGGACCCGCAGAGCTCCTCCTGCCTCAACATCTCCTACTCTAACGTCACGGGGCCCGTCGCCAACTCCAACCCCACCGGCTCCCCGTACGCCAACTCCACCGAGGTCATGCCGGCGGCAGCAGCCGCGGCGGCGGCCACAGCTTCCTCCCTGCTCGGCCAGGCGGGCCTGGCTGGAGTCGGAGCCTTCCCGACCACAATGTCCAGCTTCTCAGGCAACGACCTGCTCGCCATCACCTCCGCCCTCAACACTCTGGCCAGCTACGGGTACAACACCAACTCTCTGGGCCTGGGGCTTAACCCCGCCGCGGCTTCAGGCGTGTTAGCCGCCGTAGCAGCCAATGCCAACCCAGCAGCAGCAGCCGCGGCTAATTTGTTAGCATCCTACGCTAGCGATGCGTCCACCAGCGCAGCCCACCCTGCAGCCAGCCTCGGAGGCCTCTCTCTGGGATCCTTAGCTGCAGCTACAGGGGCCACCAATGGCTACCTGAGCGCTGCGTCCCCGCTGATGGCGTCGTCCCTTCTGGCAACAGAAAAGCTCGCGGAAGGAGCCAAGGAAGTGGTCGAGATCGCCGTGCCGGAGAACCTGGTGGGAGCCATTTTGGGGAAAGGAGGGAAGACGCTAGTGGAGTACCAGGAGCTGACCGGCGCCAGGATCCAGATCTCCAAGAAAGGCGAGTTCATCCCGGGAACTCGGAACAGGAAGGTGACCATCACAGGCTCACAGGCCGCCACGCAGGCCGCACAGTACCTGATCAGCCAGCGGATCACCTACGAGCAGGGGGTACGCGCCACCAACCCACAGAAGGTGGGCTAAACCTGACAGCCAATGAGAAACGAGGAGGAAAAGAGGAAAAAAAAAAGAAAAGAAAAGGGGGCTTGGGGGAGGAGAATTTCAAGAAAAAGCGAGAGTGAAAGGGAAATGGAGAGGAGGTCAAAAATGTTGGAAGGAATCTGTTTTCTTCTGCGTGTTTTCAGTATTAAAAAAAAAGAGTTTTTGACACAAAGCAAAAACGTGCTGAGAAGATGAGGAGGGAGAGGAGCGCCGAAAAACCAAGAAAAAAAATGTGTAAAATGTAAATATGGTTTTATTACTTAACGTCTTGACCTTTTCGGGATTTTTATTGTTTTGTTTTATTGTTTGTTTCGTTTCGTTCAGTAAATTAAGTCGTCTGTTCGTGTGTCGTGTGGACAGAGCTGAATGCCATGTAGGCAGGCCCACCGAGCCTGCAGAGGGGGGGAGGGCTCAGAGAGGGGGAGGGTTGGTGTTTTTACAGGGTACAACCCTCCACCCCCCCTCACTTCCAAGATCCTGTAAGGAAACAACCCTTACCCGCCCCTCCCCCCCTCCCACACTCCTTCAGCCCACATCTACAGCAGGGCTTTTGGTTTTTAAAATCGATTTGCCCCGCTTCCCTCAAAACCCCTCCTCACACTATTCTTTTTGCCCCGCCCACTTTTTAACAAAAACTTTTGTAATGAGGAAGAAACGTCCCGACTCCATCCCCCTGATCTCACCTCCGCTCCTCGGGACAGAACCGAGGGCGGGGTGGGGGGTGGGGGAGGGTTAACGTTTCTTCGTTTGCACACACACACACGAACACACACACACACCTGTACAACCAGCAGCAGGGGTGTGAGACGGCTCCACTGTTTTACAACCACAATTCTAAAAAGAGTTGTAAAACAACAACTTCAATTTAATTAAGTGTTTTTATTCACAATCGAACATAATAAAACAGATGGCAGCGCTTCATATATGGCTTCTAATTTGCACGATAGAGCTTTAAGCAGCATTTATGCATGAATTAATGAGCTGGAGGAATTTTATTCTGAAATTATTACACTGGTTTTAGATGCTGAACCTCTTAATTAATCACAATTAGTTACAAAAATATTTTTCTCCTTTTGTTGCTTCTTGGACAACTTTATTATATTTATTATTAATTTTTATATCATTCAAAAAAACTATCAATCACTGAATGAAAAATGTGCAGAAGAAAAAATAATCTTGTTTTCCCCACAACTTTAAACATGGAACTTAAACTTAAATAATCGTACTATAAGAAAATAAAAACAAACTTTATTCAAATTTATTGCTGCTTTAAAATCAAAATTACACAATTTCCCCTGACAAAATGCTACAATTATTTAGTTGAAGCCTTTTATCTGTTCATTATGTTCCATTGTGAACAAATAATGCATCATGTTGTAGACTGTATACGGAGCTACACGCTAACATAAACACGATGTGTGTGATGCTGTGTTGAACACACAGCGTCTCTGCAGTCTTAAAAAAACAAACAAACACTGATAACGATTTTGTCTCATCACCATCGTCACTATTTATTAACGAGACCACCCCGATAAAGCTCAGTTTTTCTTTTGGGAATCTGGGAATTCAGGTTGACATGAATGTAAATGAGACTTTTTTTTCATTTTATTTTATTTTATTTTATTTTTTGTTTTAATATAAGTGGACTGAAGATGAATCGTAATGTCACATAGTGTAATATATGTCTTATTTAAGTCCAATTAGAAAACCCGCTCCAGGTGTTAAGATCATTACAGTGAAGTGATTATATCCAGTCAAACAGCAGAACAGGGAACACACACACACACACACACACACACACACATACACACAGAAACTAAACAATGCCATATTTGGTGCTACAAAGGCAAATTGCTCATATCTATAATGCAGACTTTTAGTTTAGCAAAAAAAAAAAAGTCTATATGAAACCACTCACAGTCCAGACAGCAGTGCAGCTATTTTAACCTGAAATACCTGATTATTACACCCAGCTACTCTTCCTCATTCTGCAGAATATCCCTGCTGTCTGTGTTTGGAGTAAAACGCCCTGTTGCAGTTCGCCGCCTGCATAAAATTGCAGCTGGAATGAATAATTCAGAGGAGCTGTGGAGCTGAGAGCAGTTCTCTGCTGCTCAGCCTCAGATTGTCCCGAACCACAGACCAGATCGAGCACTTATGATTAAAACTACTGAGAGAAGCCGACCTTGAGTTTAAGAAAAAAAAAGAGGGGGGGGGGGGCAATGAAGCGGGAGCGTCGTTTGTCTGGGGTCCACTGCTGAAGCCTGGCTGGCAGCGCTGCATATCTCTAACAACCGTCCAGGTGACACGTTTTCAGCAGACATCCAGGGAGCAGAGCTGCAGGCTGCCCACCCACAAGGCTGCTGAAGATGCTGTTTTTTTTGTTGTTGTTATCTGATCTTATTTATGTTTTTGTGTTTGTTTTAATAATCGGAGTACACTGAATTTTTTTTTTTTTATTTTGTCTTAATGCACTGTGAAGCTGGAAAGCAGTTTTATGGACCTTTATGGTCAGGGATGTAGATCCTGAATGGATGATTTTGTTTTTTTGTATGGCAGGGATAAAAAACCAACACATATATGAAATATATGTAGGATGCATATGAAGAACTTTACTGGAAAGCATGTCATATCTAAATATGGAAGGAGAGGAGATTAGGTCAATGAAGAGGATCAATCAATTGAGCTTCAGACCGCTGGAGTTCAGGTTCAAATCTCTGATTCAGCTCTGTCTCTTTCATCAGCACCCCTGAACCTGTGTAGTTTAATGTCAGTTTAGATGAAATTGAGGAGGGGGGTGCTTTTACATTGATCCTGTTGAGGGGAGGGGTCTTCATTCCTCTTTAAAATACAAAAAAAAAAGTTTTTTTTTAATCTTCAGCGATCAGTCCGACCCTAACCTTGTGTCGTTCTCTGTTGGAGTGCCAGTGAGGGGGTTTTATCTCCGCAGCTTGGTAAGGAGGCTTCTTTACTCCCATCTAACACCATCCACACCCTCCTCACCCTCCCACCGTCCTCAGTTGTTCCAGCGCACTCCCATCCCGACACACCCCTCTCCTCCTAACACATCGCTCCATGGGTGACTCTGTCTGGTGTTACGATCGATGCATGTCTGCTGCTTGCCCCGGCAAACGCCACGGACCCAGGCTCTCCCCTGGCCGCCGCCTCCGCGGGGCGGCAGGGGCGGAGCCGGCCACACCTGCAGAGGAAGCGGGCGGCCAGCAGGCTGCAGGCTGCAGGGAACAAAAACACTCCTCATCTGTAGCTCAGATTTTTACTTTCACAAGCATTGATTTGCACAAACACACACTAGGTCTGACAGGATTTGACTGGATTTAGTGGGAAACATAATAAGGTAGTTTGCTTCTGTTCTAACGTTCACACAGTATACTTTGCTGCATGCATTCACGATTAATGTCACTAGTTTATCATTTGTTGAGCAAAGATGTCAAATATTTGCATATAAATGAGCTTCCTGAGTATCTGTTTTACTACTAATGTGACAAATTACAAATCTGAAACATGCTTTTTTACTGGTTTATAAAATTACGCAGCCAAAAGAGGATAAATTTAAATATAAATCCATCAAAATATGTATATTTTTACAAGTTTCTGTCAGGTTTTTTCCCTGCAGAAAGCAAAGACGTGCATGCAGCACCGTATATGTTGGTAGAAACTTTAACTAACGCGGAGCAGGTTTAGTTTTTCACATCCTTTCTCTAAAACAATCTTTTACCCAGCAGCCACTCTCTTTACTTCTTTTAACGTTAGATTGAACTAAAAATGTGACAAGTACTGGAAGCAATACGTGTAGAGGCATGTTGTGTCGTCCTGTCTCTATCCTCTGTCTGCCGTAGGAGCTTTTAGATTCACCTGTAGGAGTTGAAAACACGATTACATCTCTTTTTTATTTGTGGAAAATGCTGCTATTTAATAATACTGATGTACTAAAAAAAATTAAAAACATATCGAAACCTGTCCGTTAGCTGGATAAGCTAGTCTCAAGTGGCAGTTTAAAGTGTAATATTTGCTCTGTTTTAAGTAAACAATAAAAAAGTGTGGATTTTAATCTGAAGAAATGAAACCTGTGCCAAAACAGACAGAGTTAAAACTCTAAATGTGTTCTTTCAAGCAACATTAGGTGAGAGGAGAAACCTACTTTTATATGAAGAAAATGTGAAAAGTGCCAAATGAACCATATTTCTAACTGCGTTGATTGGACGGGGGAAGCTGCTCAGTATTTTTGTGTTCCAGCCCTGCGTCTAGAGGAGGGGCCGCCATGTTAGTGTTATAGCCAGTCCTCTGGGAGAGCCACCTCCCAGAATGCAACAGCACTACCACTCTGGGGCTAGACTCATCGCTGTAGTGATAGCTTAGCATAACCATGCTAAAATAAAATGTGACTAGATAGCATTCTTAAATACAGCCTTTTATAGTTACAATAAAAATGTATTTTGTGGAAATAGATGTTATCTTTTTTGCACGTCTATATTGCATGATATCAAAGTGAAGCGTGGACAAAAAAAAGAAGAAAAAAAAAAAAGAATACGTTAAAAAAACATAAAAGGCATTGTGTGTTCATTTTTCTGAAACAAATCTCTGCATGCCGATAAGGGTCGAGCATTTCGATATTGTTTTTCATGCCGTCGGGTGTTCGCTGTTATTCCACGCCGTCGCGTTTGGTTCCGCGGCGTAATATGTGGTTTCGCTGACTTCCTCGAAGATCAATTTATTTTTTGTTTTTTGTTTACGTGTCGAGCCAGCTTGGACAAAAAAAAAAAAAGTTTTTGAGTTGCTTTTTAAGGCAAAGATACAAAAAAAGAAAAAACTAAGCCAGGATTTGATTTTCTATGTAGATGGAGATTGTCTGCGAATGTAATCATCATTTCATAAGTTTGCATATCACTCTTTGTACTCTAACATTACTAACACATCCACACACTGTGTGTGCTTTTACCCACCCCCCAGGCTCCGAGCTCGGGCTTGTCTTGTCTCTTATGCGCACCTTATCCACCCCGACGGGGAATCAGGCTCCGCCCACTTGTGTGAGAGTTCTCGCATGAATCCAAACTGAAGCCCTCTCAGTCTCGGCTCATCGTCACCGATCAAACTCAAATATCAGCCCACCAGACTTCATGTCATGTCGTGGGACAACATTTGCACTAAACTCTCTGCTGATGCTGTGCATGGCAGGCCGAGCTGAGGTCAGGGGGGGCGGGCAGGCGGGCGTCGGCGTGCGACACTACTGTATCTGCGCAGCCTCTTCTTGGTGTTTTTCGATGTGCATGCTCCTGTCCTCTCCGGGTTCGTCTGCTTTAGACTCAGCTTGGTGCTCGTGGCGTCGTGTGTTCATTTAAACATTTTGGCTTTTCTATGATGGTTGTTTTTTTTATTTGACTGTGATGTTCAGAGGAAGTCAAACCTTCGTGTCTCACTGATCTGCGACTGGCCGGGAGCCTGTGCAAGATTGCAATGGTGGCTGCGCACATTCTTTTAATTTTTTTAGTTGTTTTCTACCTCGGCTCGTTTTTTTACCCACCTTTGCAGTACGCTGCTGGAGTACGCTTTTGGACCAGTTTTCCAAAATGTAATTTTTTTTTTAAATTCTGTAAGTGATAAAGAGTCCCGAGTCGCAGCGCAGTGAGACACCACATCGCCAGGTGACCTCTTAGTGGGTGTGTGGCTTTTCAGCATTTCTTCTGTGCCCCGCCCCCTTTTTCCTTCACCTACCTCCACAAACCCACTCTCACCCACACCCACCACACTGTCCCCCCCCTCCTCCTCCTCGGGGCCCCATCGAAGCACCAGCAACTGTAGACTGCATTTGTCATATCACTGTTTTTCTGTTTCTTCTCCTCCGCTCTGTTTATTTCTTTGTTTGTTTTCCTGGTTTTGATTTGTACTGTACGGTCTAACCCAAACCAGTTTTTTAACAAGATGCCATTTTCTGTGTGTAGCTTTGTTTACCCTCTTTTTTTTCTGCACACACACACATGAAAACACACACTCCATGCTCTCTTTTTTGTGCACTTTTCACTGCCCACTCCTCCTCCTCCTCGCCCAAAACATGCACACACTTTCCTCCTCCTCCTCCCCCCCTCCATGATTCTCTTTTCTCGAGTGCCAAACTAGAACAGAGAGGAAAAAAAAAAGACAACAACAGTGACCATTCCAAGCGTTTCTTTGAGTTGTTCTTGTTGTGTCGGACATCCATCCTGGAAGCACCCATGAAGCCAGCATGCTCCGCCCTCATATAACATGATGTCGCTCATGACGCCTCAACTGAGCAGCACCTTGCCCCCCCACCACCACCACCTTCTCCTCCTCCTCCTCCTCCTCACCACCCCCACCACAGACAAGGATTAACCCTTCTGCAGGTTGGCTGCTCCTGTCCTGCCTCTCAACCTAAAAAAATAAAAAATAAAACGCTCATGCAGCTGCTTTTCTTAATTCTGTCATCTCTTCAGCCTGTTGGACTTCATTGATTGTGTGCCATAGTGTTGGGGGCACCTTCCACTCTCCTCACCTCCTCCTCTCTCTGTACCCCCCTCTATCTTTGTAACCCTCCCTCCTCCCCTCTCGCTCTCGCTCCATTTGATTTTTTCTCAATGGGAAAGATTCAAAAACTCCATTTTTTCTAATGATGATTTTTTTTCTGTTGTTGTTTAACATCCAAACATGCTCCGCCTCCCGTTGCAGTGGTGTGGGGAGTGTTTACGCACCGTCAGCTCCGCAGCCATCCTCTGTCTTCTTGAACTTTTTTGAACTTTCACCCCCACCCCCCTCCTCCTCCTCATGAACTTTATTGACCTTCTTCCTCCTCCTACCCCCCCTCTGTGTTCATCCAACTGTTTTTGGACGATAACTCTCCATTCCATCCCTGAAAAAAAAAAAAAAAAAAAACCTCTCTGAGACTGTGCAATGCTAGCTGATATGATTGGATTCTTTTTGTTTGTTTGTTTGTTGCTCATCATTGGGGGACAGTGAGTAAAAAAATTAAAAAAAATATATAATAATCAAAAAAAAAAAATGAAATGCAGACAAACAAAAAAAGGATAAAAAAAGCAAACTGTTTCTCCACGATTTCATTTTTTTTCTCTCTCATTGTAAATATTTTTTGTCAAAGTTTTTTGCCAAGCTGTAAAGTGAGAAGTGTTGAGCAGACGGGGGGCCGGCAGCATAAAGAGGAACTAGTGGACGCAGCGGACCGTCACGACGCTCTTCATCTCCTGATCCACTACTTAGGTCTTGCTTGTATAACCGCCGATGCTAGCTGTAGCGTGTGACCCTGTGCCGTTGTTGTTAGTGTTGATTTATCTGCTGTATTCACTGTTTAGCTTTCATGTTGAGAACTCATGGAGCCCTTCTCAGAGTTGTTTCTGTGCATTCGTTGGTGTTTTCTAACAGTGTGTTGTAGTGGCATTTAGTATCTTTTATTATCAAGCCATAGTGTTAGTGTTAGACACATATCATGAAGAACAACCTGACTCAGCTCTTTAGTTTTGGAGAGGAAACCCGGAACCTGAAGACGAAGGAAAGGGTTCAAAACGAGGAGGCTGAGCTCGTGCAATACAGTCCTAGTTTACATGAAGCCTTTAACCTCTGCAGGTGCAGCTCGACCACCGCTCCCTCCCCCCGCCCCGCTGCCTGCAGAACCAAACCATATCTCCATGTTTCCACATTCGAGACATTTAGAAAGTATTGAAAGTTTGCGTCATTTCACTGCATCGCTCTCAGCTCCACTCCTGATTTATGCTGCCCGTCCCCATCGCCCTGAGAACACCACATGAGCTATTTATTTCTCAGACTATTATTATGATACCATTATTGAATAACAACAAGAAGAAGAAAAAAAGGAATGACTGGAAAAAAGGTGAATTAATATTATTGTTTTGTTTTTATTTTATTTTTAGTATTTTAGTGGTTGATTTTAACAACATTCATTAACTGACTTAAAGATTATTGAATATTTAATGTAACTGTAGCATTGTGTTTGTAAAGAGAAAAAAAACCTAGTGAGTTGTGTTTCTTGACTTGTGGATTACCAGTGAAGTGGGCAATCTAGTGCTAATATATATATGAGGTCTTTTTTTTATTTTAAGGATTCTTATTTTGCGACAGCAACAGCAGTCATTATAAATGTTCATTTTAGCATCACTTGTCTTCCGTTGTCTTATTCTTCACCTTCCACCACACTCTGCATCATCACAGTAACACATCACAAGTCCGGGGTGGGACCAAGTGGATGAGCGTGCATGAGTGTGAAAAAAAAAAAAAAAGTGTGTTACCTCGTGAACGTGAGCAGGAGAACAAATCTGCGTGTTTCTTTGTGCGTCTATGCAAATGTGTGTGCATGTCTGCTAACCTGCCTGTAGATGCATGTGTGTGTGCGAGAGGAAGAGAGTGAATGTGTGTGTTTGCTGATTCTGTGAGGGCGGGGTCCGGGGTGGGTGTTCTGTCCAGTGTCCCACCAAAAAAAGCTAAAACCTGTCAGGCTTCCATGCTTCCTGATGGAACCTCCTGACGTTATAGCTGCAAACGCTCATCATGTGATCTGACTCAGCTCGACTCTTCATAACCCTCTTCAGTCACCTGACCAACCAAATCAACCAATCACTGTCCACCACCACCCCTCCCCCCCCCTCCCTGCGCCATCCTCCGCTGCACACCACGTCAGCCCCATGTGATGTTCTCCATCGATAACATACTACTGTCACAGATCTGGGGTCACACGTAGAGCCTGGTTTTATTTGACCACTTTCTTTTCTCCTCTTAGATTCTCCAGAGTTTACGCTCCAAACAACGCCTCCCCGAAATCCAGACAAGTGCACCTCAGGTTGTTTTGTTATGTGGAAAAGGTTTGACTAAAGTCGGTTTTCTGGGACTTGTGTGCAGATGAACAGAATTTAATTTTTAGTAGGGGTGCACCAATAAATCGGTCGGCCAATTTATCGGCGCCTATTTCCTCAATTTTGGGAGATCGTCCGATCCTTAGATATGATCGGTGGAGAAGATCGGCGGAAGAGATCGGCTTTTCTACCTCCACAAAAGTCTCAAAATCAGCCACTATCCTCTTTTGCGCTGCTGTGAGCACTACCTAATATCCAGTTAAAACAAGTTTGTATTGTTTCAAGGGTATTGTTCAATATATTTCAGTAAAATAACATTTGAATATTGAAGTTGTATTGTGATTTTATAATATCAGTATCGGCCAAAAATGCAGGTCAGACTTTTTAAAGATCGGAGATCGGCAAGAAAACTGGAATCAGTGCACCTCTAGTTTTTAGTTATTTAAAAGGTATGAGTTTTACCTGCCACCGTGCTCGCCAACGTTTGAAACATTCTGTTAGCGCTCATTGTACACAATGGGATGACTCTCAGGTACTACCACACCAAATTTTAGCTCCGCATCTGCAAAACTGACTGAGTTTTCGCTTTTTTTGTGTCGGTGGATTAGCTGTGGCATCTGATAATCCATGCACTTATTCATGAGATGTTTTACTAACAGACAAGCATGTAGTTTCATGATAAAAAATCAACAGAAGCTAGAAGTGAGAACATTTTTACTTAAACTATTTTTTTCTGTTGAAAGTAGGTGTAGTTGTTCTGCAACAAAAAATAAATGTGCATTTTTTGGGGGAGAAAGAATAATAGAAATTTAGGAGACAGATGTGTCAAACCTTTACCTTTAATCCTAAAAACTATAAGTGGTTTTAGTTCGGATGTACGGAGCTCGCAAAGGAACATGTTTTTTTTTTCTTTTGCGTTACCTAGAAATATTGTTTTGCGTTCCCACACAAAAATTTGTTTGTATCAACTGGATTAAGTCAGACTTTTATTTTGAAATACTGAAAAAAGGATGTGTTGCCACAAATTGACATCAGGTGCGTTCCATTGCAAATGTACGCAAAACTTTTTCGATTTTCTGTTATTGTTGAAAAAACACAGTTTTGCATTTGTGGTGTTTCCATTAAGTAAGAAATGCTACTAAAGTCACGCTTGAGTACTGTAAATTGTAGTCGATGATTTGACTACTTACTTTTACTACGTTGGTGATTTTACTACTACTTCTACTTCCTGTTGTTTTCTTCTTTGTCGGCTTTTTCGCCAGTTGACCACATTGTTGAACATGTGACTCCTGTGATGCGAAAAAAGTGTTTCCATTGCAGTTTTGCGAAATACGCCAATTTTGATATGGCCGAAAAACCACCTTATCCTAGCACAAACATATTTTGTCGAAAAAACATAATTTTTTGTTGACGTTGAAGTTGATGTGTTTCCATTAAGCAAATTTATTTTCGAAATTCTAATTTGTGCATTTTCATGGTCAATGGAAATGCAGCTAGTGATATTGCGTATCACATATTACATACTTCCATGCATACCATGCATACTGTGTGATATATTCATTCTGAAGCTGAATTAAAGCAGTAGGCTAACTCACTAATGGTTAGCATGTCAATATAAACCAGCACGCACAACCGTGATAAATACCTTTTGCGAGGGAAAGCAAAAGATAAAAATCCTCCACATCCCCTTGCGGGCTCCATACGGATGAAACGAACCTTAAAACTTCACGAGGTGCACTTATTTTTTCTTCATTTCATTCATTTACAAACATTTTTTTTATATTCAAAACTTTTTCCCCGCCCCCCCCAGAGCTGCATACCACATTCTGCTGTTCATCCTACTGTACGTGCTGCATAATACCTTTACCAGGTCAGAATCCACCTTAACCTGTTTTCATGCCAACCACAGAGGAGCCCATTGCATGGCAACCGGCTTCCGCCACAACAAAACCAACCTACCAATCAGCCATGTTCGCCAACTGACAAGGCCACGCCTACCTGACTATGGTCGCTCCTTAGAAGAAAGAGAGGGAAAAAGAGAGGATAGGAAGAAAGAAGGACAGATGAGAGAGAAGTAGTTGTGATTCTCAGGGTGTCTTATATAGATTTACTGTTCAGTCCAGTCTCTCACTGGTGTCTTTTTGCCCCAAACTGAGCCCAAAGACGACTTTACCCTCATACGAAAAAATCCTTGTATTCCTTTATTAATTGACCACTGACCAATTCTCCTCGATCAGTTGATTGATTTGCATCGATTGACCAATTCTCTTGAGAGATGGTACTCAGCCAGCTGAGAGAAGCTCGGCACTGTAACTAATGTTTACAACCCAAATGAGACCAACAACGCTGTTGAAAGAATGTCTAGGACTCAAAAAAAAAAAAAAAAAAAGAAAAAAGAGACAAATCTCTGAAGAGTACTTATTTCTAAATGATGGAACTTTTCGCTTACTTTCTATGTGACATGAGGTAATGTAATTTTTTTCAATCATTGCATGTGACTATTTTATTTGCAATGAAACTGTAGAATGGATGGTACATTTGTGACGTCAGTGCAACGTTCAGACGCCGAGGCTAGGAACCAGTCGGTGTCTGATAACAGTGTTTTTATGTCGCCGTGAGGAGTGCTTATGGACCAATGAATGCTAAATGTATGACCATACAAAGCTGTAAAGGTTTTGTTTATTTGTACATGGTTATGGGTAAAATAAACCATTGAAGCAAATTAACATCTTTAGTCTTAAGGAGTAAGCCCTCGCTCGTTTGTTTGTAAAAGTCAGAACCAAGAGAAGTGCTTTGAGAAAGCTTTGGAAGATGCAGTAGATGTTCTGTTCTGAGGTAAGTTTGATTTGTTTCCATTCAGGTGAAGAGAGGGCGTGACAGACACAAATAACTTCCTGTACACTTCTGCTGAAGAACAAAAAAACCCCACAAACCTTCACTGAATTAACTTGAAAATGACAAAAGTCACAATAAAAAAAATAAAAATCAGTTGATTTTGAATTTAGGTTCAATCGAATTCTTTTAACCCCCTTTTGTTCCACCGGTGGGCACCGGTGTCAGATGACGTCATCCAGTTTTTACCTTTAGTTTGACACAAAAAATTAAAAATGTCAAAAGGCTTTTAAGGAATTATAGGGGCGACTAAGAAAACTAATGAAACTGGTCTTGACGAAAACAGATTTAAAACAATCTGTTTAAAAGGTGGCAGGTAGTCACAGGGCTGATTGGAATCATGGTGTGTTAGACACTGATCGTGTAGCACAGAAAGCTGAAGACAGAGTGCCTCAGGAGCATAGAAAGAAATGACATCATGTTGAAGGTAAAGACTATAAGATCATGTCAAGCTGCTAAGATTACTCAGAAGTTTAAAGACCACAAGACTGGAGACAACCTCCCTGGACGTGTCCACAAGAGGACATCTGATGACAAACTGAAAAGACAGATTAGACTCTGACTGAGCCAAAGTGGACTTATTAATGACCAAGGATTGATATTTGTCTAAATTTATATTGAGACCAACAAAGTCTCTTGGAGAATGTCCTTTTGATCAGATGAGACAAAACAGAAGCTTTTAGTCAACAAGTCCCCTTGGCTCTGTGTCTACTGACCCAAAGACCAGCTGGACCTGCCAGGACACATGCTTTGCTGCATCTGAAACTGTGCAGGGTGCCATGAAATCTCAAGACTATCAAGACCTACTGGAGCTAAATGTGCTGGTCTCAGCATGTCATAGGTCCTCTAATGGGATAAAGACAAAAAACAAGGTCCAAGAATGGATCAGAACCAAACATTGGACTGTTCTGAAGTGGTTTACTGAGCCATGATCTAAATCCTGTTGAACACCTGTAGACCCTAAACAACTCAAAAGATTGAGCAACAAAATATGGATTTTTAGGACTTTTTAAAACATAATTCTGTTGAACCAAACTTCAAAAGCAGAAACTGTTTCTCCTGTGTTGTTTCCAGTAACTTTTAGTATTTTAGTAAGTTTTCAGTTATTTCCGGGACCTTTGTGGGTTTTTCCTTTTCTTTTAACAAAAGTGTACCAACAAACTTCTCCACTCTCCACGTCTGTACCTGTTAGAGAGGCAAAATAATCAAAGACGTCACTGTCTTCCCCATGACAGGCAACCCAAACCAGAAGGGGCAGGGTTCAACTCTCTGACATACCCATTTACCCACAATCCTCCTGTGCACCAGAGTCATCCGATCAACACCTGCACCTTTGCATCCACCATGTTTCCACCGTCAGCTCCTGTGACCTCTGGCCAAACCGACTCAGCTCTCTCCATGCCATCGGCTGAGTGGCTAGCTGCTTTTTGGGCTGTTGCTGCAAAGCCCCCTGGGAAATGGAGTCACAGTTCACAGCATGGTCCGACCAACCACCTGTCACTCTCCTCCTACATACCTTTCTCCATACGCCACTAAAGAAGTTCCTCCAGCTTCCAGCCAGAAGATGGTTTGTGGCAGTTTTGTGTCGTTAAAGTGAAGATTACTCCTGATGGATTAGAGAACTGCTAATTATCAGCTAAAATTACTCAAAATGTGATCAAAGTGGGTAAAACCTGTTATTATACAGTTTTTCAGCAATGTTGCAAACCAGTAAATTTTAGAATTATTTGTGCTTTTTTTCAGTTTTTGAAGGCTGAACTGATGGGGGCAATGATAACTGCTTTTTTAAATTGAAACATTAGGAGCAGAGAGGACGAGTCAATGTTTTAGGGGTCAGTTTAGCAGCTGGTGGAAGATGAGGAACGTCACAGAAGTAAAACGATGAAGGTTAAGGGTTAAACTAGTGGTTTCCACTCAAGCTGTGAGCAAACGTCACATAAAACTAATTAAAAATATAATTAAAGTGAAAAAACTTTTTGCCATTTTGCTAAAACACACCAAACTCTTAGCTTTGTTCAACTTATATTTTGGTTTATTTCGGGGGCTTTTTGGTCCAAACTGCTGGAAGCAGTAACCTAAAGCAGCTGATATGAGCTGAAGGTACAGTATATGCAGCTAAACTAAAACAAAACTTAGGTTTTTTCTGTTTGAATTTTCTGCTTGTGGTCCAGTTAAAGCCCAGTCTGCAGAACTCTCCTTTTATTTAGACTCAAACATCGAGACTTTTTGTTTTAGTTTGTTTAAAAAAAAGCTAAATGGCCATTCTACGAATGTTTTCAGCCTTTTCTTATTTGAATAATGGTTCTAAATGTTCTGGCTGGTCTGAGCTCCGGGGTTGTGATGGATGATATCGTGCCTTAGATCAACTCCCAAAGGTGTTGTAGGTTGTGTAAAAAAAAAAACGCACAGATGTCCGTGTGAAAACAGGAGGTAAGTTCCTGCTCCGAGAGAGGTTAAACTCATCAGAATCTACATTTTTGTATTTACTGATACGAGCCGAACAACTTGCAGATCCTCTGGATTTTAAAAAACAAAAGTAGGTTCAGTGTATTTCTCTTCCAGCTGCCCTACTTTAGTGCAGAGGAGTAAAGTTTGTGCAGATGCAGTGGCTTTGTGGGCCCCAGAGGAGCGTCAGGCAGCTTCTATGATTAACTAGCTGTGCTGCTTTAGCTACAGACACACAGAGCATAGGCTGAAACTGGGGCACGCCTGTGTCATTTATGCTGCGAGACTAGAAACTTCCAAAAGTTCAAAGAAACCATGGCTTTAATTGCCACCAGAAACAGTAAAAGTTATTAAATTATTCACACCTTACCAAAGAAATGCCTCTGCTTTTCTCTCTCCGTCACTAATCGCTCACCTTTTTCGTCTAAATCATCATTTATTTTAATTTTTACACTCTAAAAATAGATCTGAGCGAACCCAGAGGAGACGTTCGCAGAAACTCCCGGGATTTTCCTGCTGGAAGCATCGAGATAAATGAGCTTCCTACTGTAACTCCGGTGCAGACGTAGCCTGAATCTCTGCAACTATAATTAGCTTTTATTGTCACATTTTTCATGCTCGGCCCGTTTCTGAGCGTTAATGTTGGGAAGCATGGTGGCGCACTTTGTAAGTAGTTCACCATTTGTCTGAAACAAACCAAAGCTTGCAATAAAATGGAAGAAAAGCATTTTTAACGTGACATTTTCAGAGAAATATTAACAATATTTTTATCTCCTCGCTGCAGTTTTTGTATGTAGTTTGCAGCATTTCACCAGCTTTCACCCACAGTTTTCTCCACCGTGCTGCCGTCTCTTTGTTTTCCTAAATGTGTGACACCACCTCCCCCCCCACCCCCCCAACAACAACAGCCTTACGTTAGTCTGGAGGTGGTGCCAACATAAACAGCAGATGTTTTGAATCTAAAAGGCAAAATCTCTTAATCCCTGGCATCTCAGAGGAACACTGTGTGATTAAACATACTCTGAAGAAGAGCTGCATTCTGGGTTTTATTAGGATTGTGGAGAAAACAAACTAAATGCTTCTAATAATCAAGTACAAAATTAAAAAGCAGCTTTGTATTATAAAAACGTGACTTTTAGTGGAACCTCCCTTTAAATCAGATGCAGGAATATTTTCTTTTCTGTTTTTATAAGCTTCCTACCAGCAGAAAAGCTTGCTTTTCCAAATAAAAATGTTTCTATTTTTTATGAAGTAGAAAAGAAACAGATCTTTGTTTTAAAAACATAAATGTATATTATTTGTACTATAATGGCATTTAAAAATCTAACTATTTTTTAGCAACTGAGACAAAGAAAAATCGGTTTGAAAGACGGTTTAATTTATTTTTGTGCAGATTTTAATAAAATAAAATAAACTTAAACAATTGAACCAAACAGATAAGCAAGCTTAAATAAACTTTTGTTTTTTTTAAGATATATTCAATAAGTTTTTCTGTGAACAGTTCACATATTTCCTCATCAGTTTGTGTAATAATTTAGAGGAAAACAACTGTCAAATAATAACTTATTTGAAATAATTCATTTATAATTTACAGAGCAGCAATACGCTGAGCTAATTAATTATTAAAGCTGTTTTTTTGTGATCTTCTGCACCAGAAACATTTTTAAATTACAAATATTCAATAACAGTGCTCTGCTTTACCTTTCCGAGGGTTACTGAAAATGTTTTTATTTAATCCACAAACT
>JAUBOC010000077.1:1725998-1736367 GCA_032275365.1 Anablepsoides cearensis
CATATTTTTACATTATATTGTGTGCAAATTACCAGGCGTTTTTACAACAAATTACAAAATGTGTCACAATGACTCCTCCACAATTTCTCTCCAACCTTATAATGTCTCATGTGGTTTTTTTTTATGTTGGTTAGACTGTTTATTATAATCAGTGATGAAATATTTTATTTTATGGAAACCATCAGAGGTAAATAATAATAATAATAATAATAATAGGCATGCTGGTGAAGGTATCCAGTGGTGATAATTTAAACAAAGGCAACAAGTTTTATCATTTCAGTCACAAAATTCAAACCTTTTAAATGAAAAATGGCTGCTGTCATGAAACATTCTCTGGCTTAGACAAGATTTTGAAGACGTTTCTTTGGGGATTTGTGCCGATTCATTCACCAGCTGATGTTTGGCAAGAAGTTCTGTGAAACTCTTCAGACCAGGTCTTTTTGTGCACCTGCATGGGCACAGTCACGTTGGAATAAACAGGAGCTTTAAATCTCTTCTGTCAGAGTCTTTCTTCTCAAGCTTGGTCCCCCTGTAGACCCCCCTTTCCCCATCATAACAAACACATTGAGAGCTGCCTTTCTTTTCATTCAGACGCTCCAGGTCGAGCAGCCCTCTGCTGTCCTGGGTGTGTGAGTTTGTGTGTTCCTCTTTAGTATTTATAGCTGTCATTAAAAAAGCAGTTTTTTGATACCCCTCCTCCTCCCTGTGCCCCATCATGCTATCTGACATGTCGGGCTCTGAGTTTGGCCCTGCGTTCCTGGCAGATAGAGGGGCCATCGGCCGCCGCCGGGGGTGGGGGGAACTTTCCTGGCTCAGGGAAGCCGTCGGACAATCCCACCTTTCATGGGTCGCAGAGAACGCCGCCCATCAGGTGGGCGAGTAGGCGAACACCCGGGAATTTCTCCCCTTCCCCACACCACCTCCTTCTGTTTCTGACCCAACTTTGTTGATTTCTTCAATTTAATCAGGGTTTTTTTTTTTAAGAATTTTGTGGAAACAGGACGTCTACAAATGAGGTGATGTTATTTGTTTTTACTCAGGCCAGCTCTAAATATTTAAACTTAAATATGTGTTTTCTTCTAACTAAAATGTGAGCTGTCTTATTTGCAATCTAGGAAAATAAATGATCATCACAGAAAAAAAAGTCATTTGGGAATTCCTTTTCCGCAGCTAACAAAATGGCCGATATTTTGATGGAAAAACAGGAAGAAAATCAAAGATTAAAACATAAACAACACAAGGCTAGTAGCAAAAAGCTAACAAGAAGCTATAAAATAAAAAGTTTCAAAATATTATAGACAAGCTAAAGTAGAAAGAGCAAAACTAAAAGTAGCAAAATGATCATAAGAAATAGCTAAACATGAAGAAAAAAGTAGCAAAATTTTGGCCTTTGATACAATCTTCCCTCCAGCATTTGACAGGCCTCATCACTTCCTGTTTTTAAAAACACATCTGTTCTTACTAAGTGAGTTATTTTAGTATTTTATTATGTTTTGTCTTCTGAAGCTTTTAAGTCAATGGTTATTTTTTAAATAAAATGAACTTTACAAATAAATTTGACTTGAAATTAACCAATAACTAGAACAAGAAGAAGAAAAGTATGACTGAAAATATGCTGAGTTAGCATTTAGACAAAAAAAGTAGCTTTAACAAAACATTTTTTTCCGAACAATGTTTGTTTTTTTAAGACAGAGTATTAGCGCCGTATAATGAGATTATATATATATATATATATAATAAAAAAAAAAAAATCAGGAATAAAGTTGTATGTGAATAAAGTCCTATCATTACATGAATAAAGTCATAACATACGAGAATAAAATCCTAATATTACGAAATTTAAATCATAATATTACAAAATAAAGTCATAATATTAAGTCATTAAAGTTTAAATATTACGACATACAACGATAATGTCGTATGTGAATAAAGTCCTATCATTACAAGAATAAAGTCATATGAGATTAAAATCATAAATTTACGAGAATGAAGTTGTAATATTACGAGAATAAAGTCATTATTATGATAATAAACTCATATGAGATTTATTTTTATAAAAGCATAAGAAAATCTCTGTTTATCTTTCAGAAATCTTTAATTTTTCTGTCTCCTGTTTGCTTTAACTTCTCTCAATTTTTCTTCTAGATTTTGTTTTTCCCTCTTGACCCCCCCTCCCAACCCCCAATCGTTCCCCTGGAGATCCGGCCCCCTCTCAACCTCCTCCGGGCCCACAAAGCCACCTTTCTGCAGTTTAAAATTAGAATCCCCTTCCCCGGGCCGTGACTCGTCCTGTGGAGGTCGTCCTGAGGAGAGAGAACGATTTTCTAAACTCGTCCCTGAATTAGCAGGTTCTGTTGGGACTGATTTGGAACGGCTGGGTTTGGAGGCATGAGAGGAGCAGTTGTGATGCCGTGCTTCCCGTAAGCAGCGCTGAGTAGCTTTATTCAAAGAGCGGCTGTAAAAAGGCCAAAAAAAGATCAAATTAACACGGAGGAAACGGCTGGGGTCCTGTGCCGCGGTGAGGGCAACCTGGGACATGAAAAACACATAAAAACTTTCAAACATTAAGAGAATTTATGTTTGTGGAGCTAACATCATAGACTCAGACCGGAGAAAGTCTTCAAAGGGAAAATTATTTCCTAAAATTGTGCAAGGTGAATAAATCAAAAAGGTTAATTATAGTGCCGTAACTTTTTTAAAGAATAAAAATATGTGCAGATGAGCCTGTGGTAACATGGCTCTTTGTTGGTTTGACGTCCAGGAGGCGTTCTGATCCGATGAACCACCTCAACTGGCTCGTATCAATGCAGCTCTACTCCAGGAAATGGCTACTCTTTGTTGTAAAATCGGGTTTACATCAAGGTTTTAAAAATGTTAGTTGATTTTCAAAACCTGAGAGACCCCACATGACGATGAAATGTAACAGGTTTGGTCCTACAGTGTGAGCTGTACTGCCTCACCAACAGATTTCACCAACATTCAGACGTCAGACAGGAAATCTCTCAAAAACCTCTCCAGAGTAAGAGTTCAGAGTAAATAAACATGGCCGACATGAAAGACGAGAAAGAAAACATGGCGGTAGTTTGTGCATTATTGTTAACAGACAAAAACAAAACAAAAAAGACATCACCAACATCCAGCCGACTTTCTGGTGCACCGTGGTAGTTATGTTTCCATCACCTCGTCTCTGATTGGCTATCGTTGGCTATCGTCAACAGGCTGGAATCTGTTTGTCCTCAGAACGCCAATATGTTGAATATCCTCAATTAGATCACTCTTAATACACAGCAGGGATGTCTAAGATAAGATAAGATAAGATAAGATATACTTTAGGGCCATCACAATGACCGTGATATACGTAAGATTGGGGCAAAATTCAGCGAAAAATGGGCACAAAAATCTTGTGAGCCACACATTAAGTTGATTTAAAGTGCATGTGACATCAAAGTTTTGTAATAAATATTAATGCATATTTAAAAAGATACCATTGATAAAAACATAATCACGCCGTTGAGATGAACAGTTTGAGATATTTGCATATGAAGTAACAGGAAGTGATGTCAAAGGGGAACCTCTGAATGTAAACAGAGTGTTTCTATAATGACTAACAACACACTGAGAAGATTCTGATGTTTCTTTAGATTATTTTCAGTCACTATGTGGGATGAAGAAGAGTCTGAGTTTCAATAGGATTGTTTCAATAAACAAACCCCAGAGAGATTATTTTTCTCATAAGTTCCCCTTTGATGTCACTTCCTGTTCAAAAGTTCAAAAGAAAATATCAGTTATATGACAAAATGATTAAAATCAGGTGTTTTACGCAAAATTTCTTAAATATAAAGATGTTTTCTTTGACTTTTGTATTTGAAAGACCTGCATGTCAGAGAAGTGTTACCAAATATACAATAATTGTTGTATTTATATACAGTGTAGTATAAAGTACCTCAAAGTGATACTTGAGTAAAAGTACAAGTATCTTACCATAAATTTACTTTGGTAAAAGTTCAAGTCTTCTCTAAGATTATTACTTGAGTAAAAGTCTTAAAGTATCTAATACATTTTGTACTTAAATATCAAAAGTAAATTTCGGACATAGAATGTACTTAAGTATTAAAAGTATTGAGTATTGAGTACAAATGAGTGGCTAGACTTCTCAAAATAACATTTATTGTGAGGTGATACCCTCAAAAAATGTTTTTCTAAAGGCCAAAATGGCTATATTATCATATAAAAATGTTAATGTTAAATGTAGGATACAATTGTCTACCTGTTTCAGCTTGTATGTATGTATGTATGTATGTATGTATGCCACAGACATCTTGGTACTAGGCTACATACAGTACATGTTCTGCTGCAGTGTGACATGATTTGTGTTTTTTGCAGCTGTGATGGATTGTGTACAAACTAATACAGGATCAGAATATATTTATACTTCTTATCCAACCACAATTAAATTCCCTGTATCCAGGAGGATAATAGTTTCTAACAACAAGCTGTAATGAAATAGGAGTAACGACTTTCTACTTCTTACCTTTTTTAAAAATGTAACAAGTAGAAAGTACGGATAACTGTGTAAAAATGTAAGAAGTAGAAGTAAAAAGTAGGCTGAAAAATGATTACTCAAGTAAAGTACGGATACCCAAAATTTCGACTTAAGTACAGTAAAGAAGTATTTGTACTTAGTTACTTTACAACTCTGTTTATATAAAAAATTAAAGTGCCTGTGACATGCCTATCTGTCGAATACAAAAAGTCAGAGAAAACACATAAGAAACCTTGTATAAAACATGATTTTACCTATTTGATCACAAAAATTGCATATTTTCTTTTGAACTTGGATCAGCCAAAGTGAAACAGGAAGTGACATCAAAGGGGAACTCTTTTAGAAAGAGAACTCTCTAGTCTTTGTTTACTGAAATTATATTATTTGAACTCATCTCTCTTTGATAGAGACTCAAAATAATCTAAAGACACATCAGATTCTTCTCTACAGTCTGCGTCCTTAGCCATTTTATCAATGCTCTAATCCAGTGGTTTTCAATTCCGGTCCTCATGACCCACTATTTATTTTAGTTGTTTCCTTGCTTTGGCACACCTGATTTAAATGAATGGGTGATTGGCAGGCTTCTGCAGAACTTAAATACCTGCTGAAGAGCAGGGAAACGGCTAAGACATGCAGGATAGTGGGTCACGAGGACCGGAATTGAAAACCACTGCTCTAATCCATGCAGACATTCCCCTTTGACATCACTTCCTGTTACTTCAAATGCAAATATCTCCACAACTGTTCATGTCAGCAGCGGGAAATTATTTTAGCAATATGGTATTAATGTTATCTTTCCAATTTCCTTTATATTTATTTTAAAATGTCATGTCACAGGCACTTTAAGGTCAATACAATATATAAAGTATAGTTTTTAAAACAAAAAAGCCCAAATATGTGATCATTTAGTTTTTTCTGAGCACTTAAAAATTAGTTTTCATTTAGTTTTATAATTTAAAAAAAACTAACAAATAGCACAACTTCTTCCAAGAGTTTTATCTGAAACTCAGTCACACATAAATGATGATAGTAAAACTTTTTGGGTTATAATTAAAATAAATAAAACTTGTTTTTAACCCTGGTCTCAGTAAAGTGTCACAGAGCCGAGGGATGAAAGCTCCCAGATCAGCAGAGGGGGTGGGACCGACCCTGCAGAACAGCCCTGCATCCTGGTGCAACGTCAAGCTTTTTAATTCCTTCCTGGAACCTGTGAGGACTTTCACAGCGCTGACTGTGTGTACTCATGCATGAGTCACACACACACATCAGCAGCACATCACTCCTCCTCTCCTGCTCCCGCTTCTATCCCCTGCTTTCCCCTGTGTGTGGATTGTTACCCCTGCTGAGTGTTTATGTGCTCCACACAAGGATGCAGGTCCTGTCTCTTAAACGCAGTCTGCTGCTTCTCGGTTTCCTGCTCCGTCGTCTCCAAGAACATTTATTCAAACCGAGCTGCTTCCTGCTTTCTGTCCAAACTCCATCGTCTCAGGCAATCAAGTCTGCTCAATGTTTCTTTCATAAAAGCTCCATCGTATGTTCTCCTCCGGATCTATAGGTTCTTTCAGGGCAAAGCTTGGAGTCTCAGAGCGTAAAGCTGAAAATAACCGTCTGCAGAAACACGAGCTTCTTCCAGCTCAGCTCAGAACATGGATCCATGCAGCATTATACTAAAAATTTAAATTAAGGTCAGTTTGAAACAGAAAATGAAAGCAAGATAAAATGGAAAACATATTTATTTAACATAAGGAACTTTATAGTGTTAAAAACTGGTGTAAACTCGTAGTTACCCACATCCGTACATCAGGCTCTGACTCACTCCAAGATCAGCAAATATTATTCTGGAGTTTGTTTTATTAATGTTAACTGAGTTTTTATAGGGAAAAAAGCTTCAGCTTTTTGTTTTATCTGTTTGGAAATAGATCAAATCTCAGCACACCTTTTATCTAAATTTTAAAAGTAACGTTTTGGAACTGACAGTCATTTTAGCTAAGAATACTGAGACATTACTTAAGTACTGAACAAAAAGTGTTTCTACTTTCAGCTCATTTACGTGCTGAAGTTAAACAAGTATTATGCAGATAAATAAATATAAACAAATATTATCAGGTTTGTTTATTAAAAAAATATGTGAAAACTGTGGAAATATAACTAGATGAGATTTATTTCAAAATAAAATGCTTTTATTTAAACCTAGGCCCAGACAGAAAGCAGCTCCGCTCTGCAGCAAACACCGAGGGTTTCGGTGAAAGCAGACGTCCAACTCTGACATCGTCTAACGCTCGTCCAGAGCAGCGAGCAGGAAGCTGCTTCAGAACAAACAGAACAGAACCGGGATCCGAACCGGTCAAGCGGGTTTCTTAAACACTCCAGTGATGCTGCAGACCAGAAAATTTTCCATCTCAAGGTTTTCTTTTCACGCTGATCCACAATAAAGACTCGAGATGACGGGTTTGTTCTCAGATGTCTTATTCAGCACCTTTTTGATGGATTGGATTCATTCTAAAGCTATTTTAGTAACAGGATTCATAAAAAGTAATGAGTTTAATATTTAAAGTGTTACATTGACCTGTTATCTGTCGTCACCACACACCAGCCGATCTGTGAGCAGAGACAAACTGCTGGCCGAGGCTGTAGGAAAATACAGCCAACAAAACTGTTCCAGTAAAAATGACAGTGAAAGTCACACAAAAGACAACCGCTGGCTGCCCATGACTGTGACGACTGATACATACATAATACATACAACGTTGTCATTAAAAAAAGAAACAGTGATGCTGAAAAACTTAATTAATATTCTCGTTTTCAGCTGCAGCTTTTGTCTTTTCGATGAGACTTTTAATCACGTTGTCTCTGCAAGATGTCGCTGTTTTGGTGTCGGGGGGCGGGGTCAAAGATAAAACTCTCTTGTAGTCTTTAGGTAACTTGAACCTGATTTAAAAAATTACAATGTCATATATGTACGTATAATCATAACTGCTAAAAATGACATGCAGGGTTTTAGAGCCTTGGTGACAGCGCAGCACAGGAGGTTGTCCACATTCAAAGACTCCTCCGGTGTGGAACACAAATGCGTTCTCTTTTCCTCACTTTCAGTTACAGAACTGATGGATCCTTATCAGCCCAGCTGATCCCATGATGCATTGTGGAACGACGGGAGATATATTTTTTTTGCTCGTAATGGCGGACAAAGTGAGAGGAAGGAGTAAAGTTTTAAATAAATACCTGTTGGTATAAAATTAAAAGTTTCAAGCGGTTGTGTTGTTAATGTTTTTGTCATTTGTATAAACATGTTTTTATTCCTGTCAGAAATCCAACGAGCTGGTAAAGAGAAATAAACGTGCACCTAAGGTGGGTCCCTTAGTCCTTCAAATACTGCCTTTAAGTTAACTTTGTTGATTTATGATAATAATACTAATATATTAATATCAGAATCAGATTCAGGTTTATTGGCCAAGTGTGTTGACACACAAAAGGAATTTGTTTCCGTCTGTTCAAAATATGACAGCAAAAATATGTTCAAAATATTTTGCTAATTTCTGTCATGATCTGTGTTCATTTTCCTTAGTTTTCTCGTGTTTCTGTGTTCCCCTGTGTCTCTGCCCTGCTCCAGCCCCACCCTTGCTCACCTGTTTCCTCTTGTGTCTCTCCAGGTGTTTCTTGTTGTCCCTAATTAGTTTGCTTTATATTCTGGGTCCTGTGTTCAGTCTGTGTCCGATCATTGTTTTGTGCTGTGGTTGTTCTGTGTTCCTGCTCGTGAGTACCTGAGAGTTTGAGCTGCCTCGTCAGCCTTTTTTGTTATATTAAAGTTTTTTCGTTATTCTTTTCACCTGCCTGCACCCTGGTCTGTTCCTCCAACCCAACCTCACAATTTCGATCTAAGGCTAGACCGTCCATAAACACAGACACTTTTTTTGGTCTTCACGTAGGCCGGTCTAAGTGACACAGCCTACATCTACCTGCAGTGCACCGATGGAAGGTTCAGGTTCAACCACAGGTCAGGGTCTGGTTTTTATGACTATTATCATTATTAGCTGTAGAAACTGACAAGTGATTCAGTTTTAGTTTTAAAATAAGCTAATATACTTATTTTCTGAAGAGGTGAGTCAGACGAGCTAAAGACAGACATTTTTTAATATATATTTATGTTTTATTTTTGGCTAAATATTTAGGTATGTATAACTTTAAGACCCTGGTTATTGTATGTTCTTGTTTGCAGAGCATACAGAGCTAAAACTCATCACACGTTTTTTTTGAAGTGTGGTAAAAGTTCATCCAGCACTTAGACTCTGCTTATTTATTCATTATGCATCTTTAAAAATACATTCAATTTGCTTTTATTTGATTTATTTACAGACGTCCTGTCAGTCCCAGCTGATAGCAGCGTGAACATTACACAGCCATAGAACTAAAAATATGAAAATAAAGTCTTTGTCCCAAACACAAGACAGCGTTTTCATATTAAACTGACATAATAACAAAGTTTTCATTGTTCCCACCACCTTCTACTGAGTCACAGTCATTTCATTTTATTAGGCACCAAGTTTTAATTAACTGTCTTCACGAGCAAACAATCCAGGAGGTGTTCTATTTGCTCTCGGCCTCATTCAACTTCAAACAAAACCCAGATGGAGAAAAAGGATGCAGGCGCTCAACAGGAAATAAAAGCTTCTTTTCAAAAAGTCATCAGGATGATTTTACTCTGTCCTTGTTGCTGATGCACCATGATGATTTAGTCAACTTTTCTGTGTTCTTTGATGCAGCGACAGCTTGTCGGACCTGAATCAGAGCAGATTCTGTCAGTCGTTCCTGAGACCATCAACACACACACACACACTGTCCCACAAACATGTCATAAATAGATTTTACACATAAATCACTCAGTCTCACCAGGTAAATTATGTTGTTTTTTTTTCACACAAACACACGGCTCCTTCTCTGTTCGGCCCGCAGGAAGCGGCGGTGGGACAGAATTAGTGATCCAGCAGCTGATTTTCAATCTGCCAAACCAAACAAATATTCAGCTACTTTTCCTTCCACGGTGAGCCTGCCTTCCCTTCCACTGGTTTTCACCAGAAAACACGAAAAAGTGGAAACAACTCAATGAGATGCAGGATCTATAAAAACACAGCAAACCAACCTCATCACCACCCTGGTTGTATCACCACAAAACTTTATTCTGAGGGTTTGGGGTTATAAAAGCTGCAGCTGGAGCAAAACTTATTTAAAGGGACAATATCATGTAAAATCTACTTTGTTGAACTTAATATCATGTTATAATGTTATCCTCTCATGAAAAACATACACAGTCTTGCTTTGACTCAGTCATTCATGTTGATAAATCCTGTAGTGTCCTGAGGCAGCAGGCAGGGGGGGAAACCCACCAGTTGGGACTAGAACCACCTTTTGGGACCAGCTCCTCCTCTGGGCTGTGTCTCCAAGCTGAGCTTCTTCATCACGGAGCACACCTCCCCCGGGCCTCCTGCAGGCTATCAGCAGCAGCAACTAACAAACACCTGGTGAGACCGCGTCTGCAGAGCTCGTAATACTAACTGCTTTTCAGTCCAGCCCTTTCAGAATAAAAAATATATTAGATGCCAAGGAGACAACTCCCTTTTTAAGTTTCATAAGGATGAAAATGGTTGGACTTCAATTTTGTTAGTAAGCCACTGACAATATAAAAATGTTTTATTTTTGTGTGAGCCACTTTACGGGATGATATGTGCAATATTAATGTGCAACATGTACAATATCTACAGGTGCTGGTCTTAAAATTAGAATATCATGAAAAAGTAGATTTATTTCAGTAATTCCATTTAAAAAGTGAAA
>JAUBOC010000077.1:1747283-1764396 GCA_032275365.1 Anablepsoides cearensis
CACTCTGGAGCCACACTGTTTCACTCTGGAGCCACACTGTTTCACTCTGGAGCCACACTGTTTCACTCTGGAGCCACTCTGTTTTACTCTGGAGCCACACTGTTTCACTCTGGAGCCACACTGTTGGAACGTGCAGAATGTGTCTTCATTGTCTTACTGAAGTCAGCAGGACGTCACTGAAAAAGACTGGAGCTTTGTGTTGATAACAATCCAGAACAGTCCTTTTCCTCTTTGGTCCAGAGGACACTACGTTCATCATTTCCATAAAGAAAAAGGAATGTGGACTCGTCAGACCACAGGACACTTGTCCATCTCAGATAAGCTCAGGTCCAGAGAGGCCGGCGGTGTTTATGGGTGTTGATATCTGGTTTTGCCTTTGCCTGATAGAACTTTAACTCTGTTCATTGAGGATGGTTTCCTGATGTCTTCCTGAGCCCATGAGCTAATATCTGTTACAGAATGATGTGGGTTTTTTTACTGCCCGTTTTTTACATTCAGTGGTTTTCAGGCTTGCTGCTTACCTGCAGAAATTTGTCCAAATTCTCTGAAATGTTTGACGATATTCTGGACTATAGACGATGAAATCCCTAAATTCTTTGCGACTGCACATTTAAAAACGTTCTTAAACTGTTGGACTATTTTCTCACGCAGTTGTTCACAAAGTGGTGAACCTCACCCCATCCATGCTTGTGAACGACTGAGCCTTTCAGGGATGCTCCCTTTATACCCAATCATGACACTCACCTGTTTCCAAACAGGTATTTTTTTTAGCATTCCTTATCTTTCCCAGTCTTTTGTTGACCCTGTTCCAGCGTTTTTGGAATGTGTTGCAGCATCAAATTTAAAAAGAGTGAATATTTGCAAAAAATAAAGCAAAAAATCTATAAAGTTTGTCAGTTTGAACATTAAATATCTTGTCTTTGTAGTAAGGATTTGCAAATCATCGCATTCTGTTTTTATTCATGTTTTACACAACCTCCCGACTTCATTGGAACTGGGGTTGGTTACTGGTACTGGTCACTTTTAGGATTCATTTAAAAGTTTAGTTTTGGGGCTTTAGTTTGAGTCTGATTTAAATTGAAATCCTTCCACTTTTAGATATCAAACCACAGCTTTTTATCATGATTCTTTTTTCTGAGATTTTGCTGGAACAAATTTTCTGATTTTAAATTTTAGCTTTAAGTTTCCTGTCAGAGTTTTCCTGGTCTGGTTCCACCTCTGAGAAGCCGTTTTGTGAACGTGTGTGTTGTTTTTTTTATCTGGAGACTTGGCTGGCTGCCAGCTGATAACAGCAGGGGCATACCTGCTGCATTAATGATTGGTCAGCCCTCAGCCAGCTCCTTTATTTTAACATATTTCTTTATCAATCAGGAGCTGCGTGGAAAGAAACGTTTATCAACCGAAACGAGTTTCACCCCTGCTTTTATTCCACCTGTTGCAACAAAGCGACGTTAAGTTTTACTCTCTTTGTGAAACCGTCTAAAACTTTAACAAAGTGTCTGAACTTTAACTTCTGCACGTCAGCCGGGAAGCTGCAGAATGCAGCCGAGCCCTGTGGAGTCAAGCGTGGCCTCATTAAGATCAAAACGAGTGCAGTCGACGGTGGCAGCGGGCGGCTGTAATGGAGGGAGGGTCTTTATCCTGGTGGCATCTGTTCACAGCGTGCTGCACATCACTGCACTCAGAGCTACCTGCAGCTGTAAGACCAGGCTGCATCCACTGCATCAGCATCAGAACTGTTTGTCTCAGGAGTTATTTTATCATCCAGCTGTGGAGAAACCTGTAAGAACTCCTCCAGCTGAACTCCGTCTCTGCAGAAAGGCAGAGGAAAGTGATAATGTTTTTACTCAGGTCTGTGCGTCCAACAAATATTTTATAAACCACTTTAAAGAAACTTTTAAGCTTTAAAGAAACTTGCAGAAATGACTTTAACTGACTTTAAAAACACAACCATGTCAGTAATTTCACCAGCTTTACAGACACTTGGTGCATTAGCTGCTGGAGGCCAAGTTGTTTGTTTGTCAGTAAAATATCTCATCAGGAGTAAATGTTAGACTTTGAATTTAATGACATTTAAAGGAAATGTTGAAATAAGTTTAAAAGTCAAAGTTTATAATTAGATTTGTTTTATTTGGATAAAAATGTTTGTTTCAGAATTAAGTCACTTTTTAATGTTTTCTTATTTTCTTGCTGTTTTGTGCTTCAGGAGCTTCTTGGTTTGAGTTAAGAGTTAAAACTGAGGCTTGCTGCAAACCTTCAATCCATTCCTTCAAAGCAGGGGTGGGCAACGTGCGGCCTGTGGGCCGTTTATGGCACACAGGTGACTTCTGCATGGCCAGACAAATTATTTTATTTTTTACTTAAAATATGCACTCCAAGCAGATACAAAGTAGTAGTCCTCTCAAACCCAGAGGCAGATCCTCAGTCACTGCCATCACCTCTCTGCTGTGATAAAGCCCAACATGACAGACTGATAAAATGAATTGAAAAGCATTAAAATCACTTATTGCCTTTTGTATCTTGGTAAAAATGTAATGAAATGTTTGGATTTCTTTGTTGTTTTTATTGTTTGCATGGAGATATTTCCCTTTATCAACTTCATCACAATTTCACATATTTATATAAATATCTACAGAATATTATTGTCCTAATTAGCAGTAGCAGCTAATCAAGATATATAATTTACTGCTTTTAACAATGGGAAAATAAATTAAATACAATGTAGCTCAAGTTTCTCATGCTGCCCCTAAAAATAAATAATTGCCCACCCCTGCTTTAAAGTCACCCTGCGCTGCTGAAACTTCTATATTTGTGTTAATCTGAACAAAACAATTTAAGACAGGATTTTTTTCAAGGTTTTAGTGTGAGATCGAGCTGCTGAATGTTTCAAAGATGACCTAAATATTTCTACAAAACCCCTGAGACAAAAGTCAGAAAGCTGAACTACTTGGTTTTTAAAACATAACGACTTCATAACTCTAGATTCTGCTCTTTACAGCAGGATATAAATAAGAAAAAAATGATATAAATAAGGAAGCAGTGACATGAGTCCACTCATTATGTTAAAACAGTTTCTGTATGACCTAAATGTGACGACGTACAAAAAAATCCAGTTTAAGAAGAAGAAAAGTTGTGTTTAGTTGGTTCTGTAAATGTTATGTTGTTGCATTTTCCTTGATGACATCACTCTTCTCACTAATGAGATCAAATTACACAACTTTTATGCTATTTGAACAATTTACATATCAAAAACATTCAGCTTCTACTGCAGCTATGAGTTTTAGGTATTTTCAGAAATTTCTGTTTTTAATACTTACCTTTAACTTCCTTTTCTTTCTCATTATATATAAAGATCTGTCATCAGCATCCTTAAAACTCTATAAAATATTCTTAAGTCTTGACTGTACTTTTTACCATTTATTCATGTTCTGCTTTTTTGACTTCTCTGCTATTTTCAGCTTCCTTCGGCTACTACTTTGCTGACTTTAGCTTTTATCTGCTTTTTAGCTATTATGCTGTCCTTTTCTGCTTTTCTTTTTTGTGCTTCTGTTAGCTTATTTCTGCTATTTTAAGTTTTTACTCTTTTTTCAGCTGCTTTCTGCTAATTTCAACTGTTCTTTGTGTTTTCAGCTACTTTTTAGCTAATTTGAGTTTTAATTTAAAAAAATAAATCACCTTTTTGTGAAAACTTCAGCTTCTTACATCTTACTTTAGCAGATGTGCTTTCTGTTTCTTTGTGTTCATTTCATCTACTTTTTTAAACACTATTTTATGCTAGTTTAAGCTATTTGATGCTAGTTTCAGCTTTATTAACTATTCAGCACAAATCCTTCAGCTTTGAGCATTTTTCACATGAAATGCAAATTCAGTTAGAAATGCTGTTTCATATTTAAATCATATGTAGATTAATGACAGTCTCCCATCCCTCTGCAGCACCCTGTCCTGTCAGTGACTCCAGGGGTGTTAGCATCATGCTAACCACTACTGCTCACCAGAATTGTGAGCAGTAGTGAAATGATCAATCCCTGTTTTCACTCACACAATCAGCCATCATGTCACATAACTTATTATATTTACCTGACTCTGTTTGTTTCCATCAAACACCATCATTTAAAGTGATGCCAGTTTTTAATAAAAGTGAGTTGTGATGTTTTTGGGGACTCAAACCAGCAGCAGGGCGTCTGAGCAGCACCTGAAACTGATGGCTGTGGGTCGGGCAGTGACCTCGGGGTTGTCAGGCCTGGATAAAAGGAAGTCCTGGTTAATGTGTAACCGTGGCGATGTGGCCTGGCGCTGCAGGTGGGGTGGGTGGGGGTTGGCCCGGACTCGCACTGATAAGGTGAGTTTTAGTGGGTGGGGGCAGCGATCGGACAGGGAGAGACTTTTATAATGTTTTTAGAAGATGAAGAAAAACCCACTGGAGTATTTTAATTATCTCTCATTCCTCAGGTTTAATGATCAGGTTTTATTTCAGAAAATGAATTTGCATCGCTGCTAATTTTAGACCCATCTGAGAGACAAACTTATATTGTCAATAAACAAGAGTTTTTAAAACAGCTAAAGAAACCTGTGATGCTGTAGCAGGTTTTAGTTTAAGATTTTCACATTATTAGAGTTTTTCATGTCAATAAAGAACAATGAGACGTAACAATCTGCTACTCTCCTAATAAAATCTACAGATTTGTTCAGCTGTGGATCAACAGAACTGATGGTTTAGTTGTGAAAATGGGTTAAATTATTTTATTATTATTCAAAATGGATTTAATAGTTTAACTAACTCTGCAGACTTTATATGTTTTTAGATGTTCAAGTATCAAAACGTTCAGCTCATTCAGGAGATGGTGTGTATTGATCTTTGTACCTTTTAGCTAGAAATCTGCTTATTTTTTACTTTTACCAAGAATTCTGCCTCTTTTAGCTTGGAGCTTTTTTAGCAAGTATTTTGGTTGTTTCAGCTTGTGTTCTACTTATTTTAGCTTTTAGCAAGGATTCTGATTATTTTATGTTTTAGCTTGTGTTCTACAACTTTTAGCCTTTAGCAAGTATTCTGCTATTTTTAGCTTGTAGCTTATGCTCTGCTTTTTAACTAGTATTTTGTGCTTTATAGCTTTTAGCTTGTGCTTTACTTCTTTTAGCAAGAATTTAGATTTTATTTAGCTTGTGCTCTGCTTTTTAGCTTGTATTTTGTACTTTATATATTTAGCTTGTGCTCTGCTTTTTAGCTTGTATTTTGTACTTTATTTAGCTTGTGCTCTGCTTTTTAGCTCATATTTTGTACTTTATATATTTAGCTTGTGTTCTGCTTTTTAGCTTGTATTTTGTACTTTATATATTTAGCTTGTGCTCTGCTTTTTAGCTCATATTTTGTACTTTATATATTTAGCTTGTGCTCTGCTTTTTAGCTTGTATTTTGTACTTTATATATTTAGCTTGTGCTCTGCTTTTTAGCTCATATTTTGTACTTTATATATTTAGCTTGTGCTCTGCTTTTTAGCTCATATTTTGTACTTATTATATTTTGACTTGTGCTCTGCTTCTTTTAGCTTTTAGCAGGACCTCTGCTTTATTTTAGCTTGTAGTTTGTGCACACTTTTTTCGCAAGTATTTTGTTTCTTTTAGCTTTTAGCAAGAATTCTGGTATTTATAGTTTTTAACTTGTGCTTTGCTTCTTTTAGCAAGAATTTAGTTTTTTTAGCTTGTGCTTTGCTTTTAGCTGCTTTTTTAGCTTGCTATTTTGTTCGTTACATGTTACATGTGTTCTTTTATTTTTTAGCTAAAATTCTGCATGTTTTAGCTTTATTGGCTGAGTTTTAGCTGGTCACAGGTCAGTCAGGTCTGTGGTGGAAGTTTCAATGTTTTTATGAGCAGCAGAAGTTCAGAAGCTGAAAACTCTAAAAGCAGCTGCAGTCGTTAATGTGTTTTATTGATTTGAAAATGGGAAATTCTTTCCCACAGAAAACTCTGCAGCTGAACGTTTTCATGAGGCTGTAAATGTTTCATGCAGGTAGTTGCAGAAGTCGTGGCGGCTCTGCAGCCGAACAACAAACGATCCTCGTTTCAACGTTTGATGACTTCATCGATCAGCAGAATGAACGCACAGAGCTGGAATGTCAGGCTGATTTGCATTGATCTCCGTCAGCTGATAAGACCCCTGATACTGACCGAAGAGAGGGTAACCACGGCAACAGGAGTCACCTTTAACCCCAGCGTTTTAGCCTCACTTCCTCATTCTAGACTCAGACTGAGGGGGCGGAGCCATCAGGAATTAATTCTGTCAATCATTCATTCGTCTGCAGTTGATATTTTATTTCTCAGAGTAATAATTAGAGATCAAACGCTGCAGAAATGTTGGCTAGAGGTAAAAGCGTAAACGCTGAGTCAGCATTTACAAACTGTTGTTTTCCTTCTTTTTTGTGTTTTTCATTTTTAGTAAAACAAAATCAACAAATATTTGCTTCATAAATAAATTCTGATCTCTTCAGTTCTTTTAAGAATATTTTCTCTTGATAATTAGCTTTATCAAATTCTCTTGTTAGCTTTTAGCTACCATTCTGCTACGTTTAGCTAGCGGTTTGTTGCTTCATCTTTTAGCTGCTAAATTTAGCTTTATCTTACCTTTTGAAGCTATTTTACGCTGCTTTTGTTCATTTGATCTATTAGCTTCCCCTTCCCTAATTTTAGCTTTTTGCGACTGTTCTGCTAAGCTTAGCTTTGATATAGCATTTTACTGCTTTTGTTTTTTTGTCAGCTGTTTTAAGCTTACAGCTTAAAGCTAAATCTCATTTGTCCAAACTCCAGAATATTCCCTCCTTTAAGATCTCGTCTCTCTGAGTCTGTTTAACTTCTGTCTTAGCTGAACAAAAGCTTGACTTAAAGCCAACAATGCCGAAGAAATCCCAGGCATTCATGGTCGGGGCGTAAAGTTTGGGGATAATAGCTTTAGGAGTCGGACTAATGAGGAGCTACAGATGGACCACCTCCCTCCTCCTCTGCCCTCCTCTTCCCACACAGACCTGGTTCGACCGGACTGGCTAATCAGTTACCTGCTCTATCTGACCCGTAATAACACACACACACACACACACACACACACACACACACACACACACACACACACACACACACACACACACACACACGTTTGTTCTTGAACCCCGTGGGGACCGTACATTGACTTCCATTCATTTTTTTTAAGACTTTATATCCTAACCCTGACCATTTACCCTAAAACTAAACCTTGGTCCTAAACTTAACTCCACACCTGTAATCTGCATTTGGACCGGTGGGGACCTGGCAATGGTCTCCACGATGCACTTCAGTCCTCACAAGGCTGCTTTTTTTGGGAAAATTTTCCCCACGTTGTAGGAAAAACCCGTCCACACACACACATCAACAAGCTGAGGCCACTCAAACCCAAGGCCACATTTTTAAGACAAAGTTTCCTGAATGTTTAGATTTTTTTTGGTTTTTATTAATATACTTAAAACAAATGAAGCTGCATTTTGTTGTTTTTGCCACATTTTAATTAACAAAAATGTTTAACTTCCTGCCTGAAAAACATAAACATCGGTTTATCTCAGATTTACAATAAAACACCCAGTATATATTTTTAAAGTTTCTTCAGAAGTAAACACTTAAGGAAACACAAATTTTCAGCTTTCAAAAAACCCTGAATTAAAATAAAACATGTTACTGAATGGGTTAAATATGTAAATGGTTGTTGGGTGTGTAAAATGCAACATATTTAAGACAATAGCTTTGAATTTTTAGTGTGTAAAACATTAATCTTCTGCAGGAAAGATGGATAAACATTTGATCCTTTCTCATATAAATAAAACACATCAAACATGAGCGTAGAACTGAAAACCACTTAGCTTCTGTTAGAATTTATCTGTTTGCACCAAAACTAATAATATTTTAAATCTCTGTCCTGAATCTGGTGCTTTTTCAGAAGATTTATTGTTTCTACGATTTTCAAACCTTCTGTTTCCTGAATCTTGTTCAAAGATAACATTTAACGCGCTCCACGCTCTGAGAAGAGGAAATATTTTGAAATAAAGTGAACAGCAACGAGGAAGCACAAAAACCAAACGGTCAGAATAAAATTTTCTTTATTTTTTTATTTAAAGTCAATTAATCTGAGTTACAGTTATTTATGATTTCAATAAAGCAGAGCTTAAATCCAAATTATATTTACAGAAAACAAAACTTTACAGAAATATCTCAACATCTCATTAGTTCTACTTTGTTCGTTTAAAAAAAAAACTTAATCAGATCCTGATTTCAGCATCCAAACCCCCCCTCACACACACTTTGACCCTTGTCCCCGCCCCCCGCCCTCACCTGGTCACTGAGTCCAGTTCACACAGATATGGGTGAAAGAGAGAACAGAAAGAACTGGCTTTGTCTCAAAATCAATCTGTTGTCATTTTGTTTGTTCTCTAATTCACCCACCGAGTGTCCAGTTACTGGAAAATCCTGCACCCCTCCAGAGCAAATACCCCTTTTATACTTACTGTAAATTACTCTATATATAAATATAAATGTATAAAGCTGGAGGACAGACTGTTTCATGACTTATGATATGATTTCTCATGTTTGTCATGAATTTGCAAACAGCAGAGAGTCTCAGACATGAACCCAAAGAGTGACCAGGAGTTAGTCAGGGTGAGAAGAGACCTGATGAAGGATGCTTGTTGCTCTATGATTGTGCACAAAGCTGACCCTGCACTGCTTTGTTTTTTCTGGACCACCAAAAGGTTCTGCAGAGGAAATCTAAGGTGGGATTTATAGGACGGGTTGAATAAAATCGTATCGTGCTCAATTAAATGCCAGAAAAACTGTCAGCAATTAATTTTTGCCACTTTGCAACTATGAGGTATTTTATGTTTGATGCACTCTTTACTATCATGAGCCTGTGGCAGACTGCTGAAGATCTGCTGCTTCTCCTTATTGTGGAAAAGGATTTTAATCACCTGCTAAAAGGATGAAGTTAGTATGATTGTTGAGTTTTAAGGTTTAAAAACATGCAAGTTTAATTGTCGTCTATTAATCATTATCGACTAAATGCCATAATTAATCCTATAATAATTTGTTTTTTTGCCAACACCGCCCAACCCTAGTTTAGTATAGATGGTCTGTTAAAAAACGTGAAACCCACCAGCCAGAGGCATGAAGTGACGGTCAAGGGGTCCTGTTGTGAGTATTGGGAACCTCCAGGTGGACAGGACCAGCAGGTAGGATCTTAGGAGGGACTCAAGTGGGACTCTGTTCACAGATCTATTACACTCTAAGAAAATAAATGTTGGATTTACTTAACCATGTGATGTTACCTGGTTCCACTTAACTGAGTTAAGTAAAATCAAAGCAATATACCCATTTTCTAACTAAAGAACATGAGTATGTTGCTTTGTAAATCCAACATCTGTTTTATAGAGTGTAGGATTAAATTCTGTTTTCTGAATCCACAGCAGGAAACACAAATCTGGGATCAGAACACATTTTAACCCACAATAACCCCCAGAGTTACTGGTAGCCGTCCAGCAGTGAAACTGTCAGGTTTCCACAATATTTCCAACAATTAATTCAGTTTTAGTCAATTTTACCAGTTTTCATTGGCTCTACATCTGCTCTTTCTACCTCTACGACTGGCAGGCAGGTGGAGTGATGTGTGGATCGATACTGAAATATCGACACCACTGATATCAGAACTTTATGCTCTAGAATCAAAACTAAAATCAAAACTTTGATACTTCAGTCCTTTTAACAGGAACACAGTGGAAAGTAGCTACACTATTGAAACCTTGACTGTTCAGTTAGTGGGAACTACTTTTTCTTCCGCCTGGGTAATGTGTAAGCGCAGCGGCATGTGCAGTCTTATTTGTACTGGTCAAATCTTTATATCTGATACTGAAAAATTAAGATGTTATGATTAATATTATAATTTAAGATAACTTCAACTGAAATGATGACAAGTCAGAACTAAAAGTGAGATCTCTTGAAAGCAAATAAAGACTCAGCAAAACTAACCAAGAGATAACTAGAACTGTATTTTTGACAAGTCAAAAATACTTTTAAGATCTCTTGAACTGGAGCCTCCATTCAATTTAATGCAACTATTGTAATTACAGTTATCTGGAATGAAAGTGGGGAAGTTGATTTTATGTTAAATTGGCCTGCCATACTCAGTATTTTCATGTTATTATATTTATGTATTTTATAGTAGTTTTTGATCATTAATAAATAATTTATTTAATGTTTTTTTTTTATTTATTAGATTTTTTTTATTTTCACATATTATTATGCCCTCATTTAATTTTTCTCTTGTATTAGCTTGGCTATATTATAATTGAGGACATTAATATAAATTTGTAAAATGCTACTTTTTTTATTTACCAGGAGCATTAGGTGTATTTGGACAAAGTACCAGTATTTAATCAGTATTGATACCAGCCTGAGTTTTACTGAATGTGAAAGTTAGCATCACTAAAGGTGGAGGCAGATTTACTGATGAGTGGAGAACTTTTCACATTCTTAGTGTTGACAGCAGGAGAAGCCTGTTCATAAGGATGATTGTGTGATCAGAGTTAACAAACAGACTCCAGGTGTGGCTCAAGAAGCGATCTCTTCTGACTTTGCGTCTTTATTATTCCTGCTCTGATGGAGGACGTGATGAATATGACTCAGGCGAGGTCGGGGTCAGAGACAGAGCAGCTGAACTTTAGTTTGTCCTCTTCGGTTAGTTGGGTGGCGACTGGTTTATCGCAGAGCGGGGAGTCGATCCGCTTCCTCCTCCACATCCTTTAACTGCACAGATGACTGGCTTTCCTCAGATCCTGGAGGCTGTGTGTGTGTGTGTGTGTGTGTGTGTGTGTGTGTGTGTGTGTGTGTGTGTGTGTGTGTGTGTGTGTGTGTGTGAGGACACACAAACGAGCAACAGATCAATGACAGCAGCAGGACTACGTGAGTCAGAGTGCAACATGATGTGGGTGTGACTGCAGACCTGCAGGAGGCTTACCTTCCAAAGAGATGTTTATTTAACTAAACCTGCCAACCTGAGCTCACAATGGGACGGAAATACAGATATAAAAATAAAGGTTTATAGATATATTTATACTGTTATCTCAGGAAAATATCAACTTCATCCAGTGAGACGATGATGATGATGATAAATAACTTGTAGTTTCAGATTTTAAAACATATTTTGTTTTTTAAAATGTGCAAAAGAGTCTTATCGAAGGCGATCCGAAGGACTTGAGAGTGACTCGTTGTTTATTTTGCAGGCAGAAAAGATCAAATTTAAAGCAGTTTTGTAACGTATTAAATGACTCGTCTTTTAAACGCTCAGTTGTTGTTTTTGGTTTTAACGTTTCCTAAAAGATATCAAATTCATTTTACAAAAAGAGAGGAAAAGGTTTTAGCTGAGCAAATGTGCCAAAATGTTAATAAAAACCTTTTTATCTGACACCATCTGTGTCGTTCGTTGTGTAAAGTTGTGCAGACAGCAGGGGGTTTGGGTTCACAAACACTGGGTTGAGGGCCACTACTTGTCCATGGATCAATACCAAGCTGCACAGAGATAAAAAAAAAAAGCTTTTCTTATTAAAGGAAATATTTGATAAAGAAATTTTACTCTCAATGTTTATGTTTGTTAGTATTATTATAAAGTATTAATAATTTTGTCCATGTTTGAAGTTTAATTAACATTCAGATTGGGTGAAAATACTGTTATTAAATTACAGGTTCATTTATTTTATATAATTATTTGTTTATTATCCAAACAGAATGCAATAAAACAAAGAACATATATATATATATATATATATATATATATATATATATTTTCATTTTTAAAGCTCAACATTAAAATACATATGTATCTAACAAAAATAGTTTAACATAAAATACCTGTAAACATGAGAAAGTTTTTTAGGAACTATAAAGCATGTGAAAGCTGTAACATATTAAAGCCTTGATGTTGACGACATTATGAGCTAAAAACAGAACATTTGTGTCTTCACCTTTTTTCCACCTGGATGATAATAAAGTGTTTCAGCACCTGGAGAATGGTCGGCCATTAAAAGCCTCCTTCAGTGACGTCACTGAGGTTTTATGACCTCCGCAGCCATAAAGATGGAGCCGCCCTCGCTGTTCAGAGAACTACAGCAGAAAGCTTTCTTTCTTATTCACTTCTTAAGAAGCATAAACAGCTTCCACTTCACTTGACTTCACTTTACTTCAGGCTGAACACAAACTCCACAAACACGTCTGGAACATGGAGGTGAAGGTTTAATAACAATAAAAATAAAAACAGGAAGTGCTGCTAGTAATAAAGGCAGAGTCACAGTTGAGTTCAGACACAAGCAGGTGAATAACAGGAGTCAACAGTAAAAAAAAACTAACTTCAATGATAAAAAATGAAACAAAATGTTCTGAAGTCAGACGCCTCCTGCTGAGACACAACTAACCAGCTCAAATCAGACAGAAAAACTACTACTACTACTACTACTACTACTACTACTACTACTACTACTTGTGCTTCTACTACACTGCAAAAACTGTCCATCTAACAAAGTTTTAAAATCTTATATCCAGCCGAAGAAATCTTTTTGATCTCGTTTTGAGACTGATTTACTAAACAAGAACTAATTGTGTAAGAATAATAATCTTGTTTTCAGAATGTGTCAGATTATTTGTTTTGTTAGCCTGAAAATTTGACTCAAAGCAAGTCAAACATTTCTGCCAATGGAGTAAGAAAATTTTATTTGGTAAGATTCTTGAAATACTTGATTTGACTCAATTGTTTGTTATTTCAAGAATCTTACCAAGTAAAATTTTCTATTTTACTTCTATTACTTCTATTACTGTTTGTATAACTGCTACCACGGCCAGTATTACTACTAGTACTTATGTTAAAATGCAGTGTGAATGGTTCGAGATGTATTACTTTGCTGAAATAAGCTAAAGAAGTTGAAAATGAGTTAAAGCTAAACTCAAAGGCAATGAAAGCTGAGTGGCAGCTAGAAAACAAGAGGCAGCTGAAGTCTAAAAGAAGAAGATGGTAGCTATAGATGAATATATTCAAACCGAACTAATGGAACCAGGACTAAAAAGAAGCAATATAAGTGGGCAAAATTAGCTTACTTTGCAGGGTGGGTGGTCTCAGCCTCAGAGAGCAGAGCTGCAGCTCCTCTGCATTGAAAGGAGTCAGCTGAGGTGGTTCGTCTGATCAGGACGCCTCCCTTTAGAGGTGTTCTGGGTAAAGCATAAAGACAAATGATAAAGCAAGTTTGCAGAGTTAGATTTCAGAAAGAACAAAGTTTTGAAATAATAAAAGAGATCTCCATGTTTTTGTGTTGTTTTAAGGACAAATAGTTGTTATATGGTCAAAATGATTTTTATTATTCCAGTGAGAATGCTGATTTAAAATTCTGATTATATTATTTTACAAAATGACAAAAATAATGGGAGTAAAAAGTCTAAACTTTTAAATGTGTTGTTTATAAATCAAACCTGGTCTCAGGCAGCAGAAAGGATCTCTGCTGTGGAAGTGTTGTTATCACCTCACAGTAAGTCTGCCTTTGTTGTTGTAAAATAATAAAACTGTCTAGGATTGATTCTGGCCAGGTTTTCAGGGTTACACATCAGCACACGCATATTCACAGGGCACGCCTTAAAGCTGCAGAACACACACACATCTTAGTGTTTTAAAGAAAAAGGCTCTAGATTACAGTAAAATAAAAGAGCCTCAGGTGTGTGTGTGTGTGTGTGTGAATATTTGTGTGTTTGCACGTGTGACCAACCTGGAATGTTTTCTGTCTGCCTCTTTCTTTTTGTCTCATCAGGCTGCAGGTTTCATCAGCATGCTCGTTCACCACACCTCCGCACAAAGGCAGCTGTTGGTGTAGAAAACCTTTTTTTTTAAATCATCCTCTGCTCTGTCTTTACATCCAATCTGCACTCATTTCTGCAGAAAGGTCCAGTTCTCACTCTGCACTCTGCCGCTCTCTGCTGGATTCATCTGAATACTGAGAAAATAACTCAGATTGAGTCACATGACCAGGGGTGAGGCAATGTCAGAGAAACTATAAGCTGGCAGAAATCAGGACAGCAGCTTTGTTTAGTATGACAGCAGAGGAAGACCTGTGAGTTCCTCCTTACACTAACGCTGCAATAATCATCCACTAAAGCATCTCCTACAATGCATTTTTCATCCATCAAGTACAGTAGATCATGGCAAACTAAATGCATTTGCTGTTTTTGTAGTCACTGATTAAATGCTAAATTAGTAGCAGAAGACAGCAGCAAAACGTTCTTTTATTAAAAGTATTGTGCAGCTCCCTCTGCTGGTTCACATGGAGCACAGCAAGAGTCAAAATGCAAAACTTTTTTTTTATTAAACAACACAAAAAAGACAAATATTATAGACAATTGTGCAACATTACATAACAAAGCAAAAACCCAAAGCAAACAAAGAGAAGATACAGAAAGAGAAAAGAGAAGTGCAATAAAGTAAAACAACATGTGATTAGTCAAAATAACAGTATTAGAAGATTGGTAAATATTAAATATAGGGGAATGTACACAAAATTGATATATAAAAAATAATAATACTAGGGAGATAATAAATAAATAAATAAATAAATAAATAAATAAATAAATAAATAAATAAATAAATAAATAAAAGTAAAAATAATGAATCATTTGGGTAAAGGGGCAAGTAAATAAATAAGGATATATAAATTAAATACAAGAAAAGGAAGAAAAATATTTTTATAAGAATCTTTTAAATACAAAATAAAAAATGCAAACATGAGTGATAATGTAAATATTTATAAGGATTCAAATAATAATAACAAAAAGGGGGATAATAAATAATTAAATTTCATGAAATGAGAAATTAACAAGTGTCCAAAAATATATATAACTGTAATATAAATTTAGAATAAATAAATAAAAAAAGTCATTAACAAAAAGATCATGTATAAGTATTAGTATAAATAAGTTTATAGAAAAAAAAATAAAAATAAACAAATGAGTAAATAAATAAATAAATAAATAAATAAATAAATAAATAAATAAATAAATAGGCACATTAAGTATTCTGAATTTGTTTATGGCATGTATATGTCATTGGCCTTTAGGGGGAGTTGAGATATTTGCAAAACTTGACTTTACTTAATCAAATTTGTCCCTGTCTTATTCTTTGTTTTAATCAGAGTCTCCACACTATTACTCATTTTAAACAAATAAATTACATTAAGAGCATGTGCTCTGTTGAACCCCAGAGACCCTTGAAGAGGGTCAAAACAGAGAAACATCCAGAAGTTTAAATCACGCCCACTTCCTGTCAGTTTAATAATGTTGCTCAACATGAATTCAGATAAACATCACTTAGTGTCTTCAGGCAAACTCTTTAAAAAAAATTAACAATTTGAGTTTTCTCTGGATCAGGGTTATTATAGTTAACTAAAACTAAGGAAATAATGAAAACTGAAATTGAAAAATAAGTTTAGTTAACTAATGTTATGATCTGGTACAACAACCCTTCAGTCCTTTTTTTAGGTAAAGGAGAACTTTTTATGTTTCCAAATAATCAGATTAAATAATGACACTATACCCACCGACTATAATCAAAAGGTTTATGTCAATATAGGCAGGAAAAAGTACAAGAACAGACCTGGGTCCTCCAACATTCCAACTCGATGCTGGTGTTGGAAGACAATGAATCGGGAAATATCATAGATTTAAGTAGTTTCCACCTGTTACAAATGATGCAGCACGGCCTCATTGTGTATCAGTGTGTTTCAATTGTGTGAGCATAACGCTTTAATCTGATTTCACAATATTGTGTAATTAGGGTGTGGGACATCCTATCCAATGTGCAGGCGTACAAAGTGGGAAAAACAACTCTAATTTTAGGCAAAGTCTTGAGACACTCAACTTGCTTCAACAGCTAAAGCGTGGGAAGGTTCCTCTTCCCAGAATGTAAGCTTCTGCAAAGAGAAATATTCTACATGACTTCCTTTTTTCTTGACAGGGTCTACTGTTGAAAGATCAATTTAAGAGCAGAAAGTCAACTTTAAGAACAGAAGAACAAATTGGATTAATTCTATTTTAGACCATACCCAACATTAAAATAAATAAAAACTGTAATAAAATGAAAAAACAACTGAAACTGTATTATTATCGACCTTTCAGGCTGCACTCAGTTTGTTCAGTTGAAGTCATTTACTTCTCATCCTCTTTCCATTACTTGTGGGGTTCCCCAGGGTTCTGTCCAAGGACCCTTGCTTTCATCATTTATCTTCTCCCCCTTAGTTACATTTTTCATATTCAGTTTCACTGCTACACAGATGACACCCAAATAAAGCGATTTGCTTCCGGAGCTGACTGTTGTACCAGGAAGCAGCAATTTATAGTCAAACAGGCAAAAACTCATGGATGGAGATAAAACAGGCATATTTTACAGTGGAATCTAACTGTTAAAAACTTGAAATTGAATTTAAAGTTTTGTATCTGAATTAATTTGCTTTGAAACTGTATTTTTGTTTATTAAAAATTCAGTTTGACTACTTTCACTTTCAGTTCCATAATTCAATTTAAGTTCCAAAATTCAAGTTTTTGTGTCACATCCTGGTCCTTGAGAAATCCAGCCAGAGTAATCAAACACAGATCGACAAATTTTTGTTCCTCTTTGGTGAAGTTTCCCTTCTGTATGTAACAGAGTTGATACAATTCACCGTAAAAGTGACAAAAACAGACAAAGTTATTTTATTGCAGTGATTAATTTTACCTTACACAAAAATCTGAATTTTTGATTGCGCATCGACTGTTCGGCTTCGGAAGGAGCCTGCAGGAGCCTCAAAGCAGTGGCAAGAGAACTGCCACACTCAATTCGTGTCTCTTCACAGCCGTTTCAGCTTACAAAACACATTACACAACTAAATATTTATATATATTTTAAACTTGAGCCAACTTGTAGAAAATCAGGCATAAATTAAAAGTAGATTTTGCCTCCAAGATCCAAAAAATAAAAAAAAATCAGTGGTTTTAAAGAAAACAATATTCAAAATTGGTTGACTTAAATAGAAAACTCTAAACTATATATATA
>JAUBOC010000077.1:1773783-1792790 GCA_032275365.1 Anablepsoides cearensis
GAGGCCAATTTCAAGGCGTCTAGAAGAGGAAGTGATGGGAAGAAAACTTTTCTATTCTATTTAAACACAAAAACAACGTTTTAATAACAACTAAAGGGGACATAGATACTTTATTATGGTATAGTACTTAAATATATCCCTGAGAAACACATAATATAACCCCTTTAAGGAAAGTTTGACTTTTATCTGTCTGAGGAATTATTGATCTTTTGAAGACTAGAATCACAATATCATTAAAAATGTTACGTTATTTTGCACCTATTTATTTATAATGCAACACAGAGCCCCACAGTGACATCTGGTGGTCCTGAACACAGAGCCCCCCGCAGGAGACGCCCCCGTAATGTACCAGTGTAAACAGAATCAGGAGCCCATGAATACCTGCTCTACACACATTCATACCCACAGCCTGCTCCAGTTTCCTGGCCTGTTGAAGCGCTGACGAGGGCATAGCTGTGGTTCGGTGTGACCACCCCCCCACCCCCCACCCCCCACCAACACCTCACCCCTCTTTACTCATCAACAACACGCACCCACCCAGTCAACCCCACCCCTGCTGTCTGGTCCCTTGACTCTAAATCCAGTCTTTGTGTGGGGGCTGCAGTGAACATTTACAGCTACAAATGAGGGGGTCGGCTGGCTGGATGATGCTGGGGGGGTGTAAAACGGTGGTTCCCAGAACTGGTGTCAAAACCCTAATCTGGATAATGACACACTAATGTCCTTTTTTTCTACTATCCAGTCTCACCACGACTCACTTCGACTTGTTGTCTTAATGGTTTTTGGTATGACTCCCACCTTTATGTGGGCGGGATCTTTATAGCATGATTTCCCAAAACTTACATGACATAAATATGTAAAATAAAGTTACAAATACTCATCATGGTGGCTCTCAAAGAGCCAGTGGTAATTAACTTTGACTAAACAGGAAACATTTCTCAACTCATTGCAGTAACTGAGCTCTACCTGGTATTTCCTGTATAGAAACAGCATGTTTATACGTCCTCTTATAAACACTGAAAAATACTATGTGTACGACTGACTGAATGTGAAATAAATAAAACAGAAATACTATTAAAAGTCAAAGTAAGACAGTTTTACTCAGTAGCTGTGTTTCCATCCAATTTTAATTAAAATTTTGAGCGAATTTTTCAAATTTCGCAAAAAGGGAAAAACAAAGAAATGCGAATCAGACGTGTTTCCATCAACTGGCTTGAAGCGAATCAATTACGTCAGACGTATGTGTGCAGTAAACAGGAAGTAAAAGTCACAAATTTACAGGGTCCACACATCTCAGGATGATAGGGAGAAGTTATCAGGAACGTGTTGCTGCTATCAGGAAAGTTGTAATTATTCTGTTATTTCAACTAGTTTTAGTGATGTTACTGCTGCCTGGAGACGTAGAGAAAGAAATGAGATTCTCTTCATGTCATGGGAGTAACTGAGAAGACGCTGACAGCGTGAGGGCACAGAAATGCCCCCATATAGCCTAATATGCTGCCAGTCGCGGCTGCAGTCGTGATCAACATGTGAGGTAAATGTTCGCTACGTCAGAATTTTTGCGCTTTAACTCTTTTTCAAAAAAACCCAAAAACCACCTTAAGCGAGCGTATCAACTTTTTTGCGAAATAGAGGAAGTTTTTTCGAATCATGCCGTTTCCATTCAGCATTTCTGATGCGATACTTCAAAATGTGCATTAAAAATGTTGATGGAAACACGGCTACTGATGGGTTGTGGTGAGGAGCTGTTCCTCCCACTTTCAGACAGGGAATTCCCACTGCAGAGGTGTTCCTGTTTAAATTTATGACTTGTAAGTGGGAAATTCCCACTTCCCAGTACAACTGAGCTGCAGCAAAATTAGCCAGAGAAAGTGCAGCAAAATGGAGATTTTACACTGCAAATTTCACCGCCCACTTTTGAACCCTGTGCAGCGCTACCTAGTGGTGGAGTGTTGTCATTTTGTGGGTAAAATAATCAACGTGCATTATGGGAAATGTAGTTTATAGTCAACGCTAACTTTAAAGCAGATTTTTTTATAGACATTAATACATTCTTGAAGCTCTTGTGGGCCACATAAAATGCAGTTGCAGGCCACATTTGGCCCGTGGGCCTTGAGTTCGACACATGTAACCTGTTGGAACAACTGAACCCGAGTTAAGTGGATAGAAAAAGGTCCTAAATAGTAGACCCTGAGATGTTCTTCATTAAACTCAATTTTAAAATGACAGTTGGTTCAGTTTGATCAAATATTATGTTGAAAATTTCATTTTAGGTTTATTTAATTTTTTTTTCACATAATTTTCCATCATTTTAGAATTAGAGTTTTTAAACACAACCTAAAGGCAGATCAATCAGTTTGACACTTGGTGCAAACTTGTCAATAAACAATCAGCAGCTGAAGATGAGCTATATTCTCTATAAAGCACTTGACCTTTGACCTTTTTACTTTATGGTCTGTTTGTTTTTAAAATCATTTATCATTAACTCAGTGCTGCAGATGTAGCTAAGCCTGATCTGAACGAGTCACAGCCATAAATTCAAGCTGTATGTTGTGTAAAAAACTAACATGGTTAACTGAAAAAGGAAGCTTTACTCAGGGTCTCAGGGTCTCAGGGTCTCCCTCTCAGCTTCCAGGAACTTCTATTTTTATTTCTCAAACATCATCATTCCCTGCTCTAATGACGAACGTCACAAAACAAGCTCTGCAGTTTGTGTGTGAGTCAAACTTTATCTGTTTCTCCACCTTCTTTTATTATAGTAGTGCAGCCCCGCCTCCGCAGGCCCTAATATGGGGGCATCTCTGTGCCCTCCGGCCAATCAGGAAGAGGGATGCGTCCCTCCTGGAGATGCCATGGCTCCGGGACAGGCCTGGGTTTTCAGTGAGGGGAGCAACAAGCTGACTGGTGACAAGGGGCAAAAGGTTTCAGAGCAGGGAGAGGGGGGAGAGGTTTATATTGTGAAGAGAAGAAGAAGAAGAACTGAGTGACAGGAGGCGAATCTGAGACAGAATAAAGAGAAGAAGAAGCTGAAGCTGTGCTGCTGCAGGTGGAGGTTGGAGCTGCTGGAGGCTGGAAGGTAAAGGCTGGCTGGAGGTGGTTTCTGTGTGCTGATGCTTCAGATGCTGCAGGAGGAGAAGGGTTGGCTCGGAGACCCCAGCAGGTGAATCATTACATCATCAGGAGGGACGCTGATTGGTTATTTTCTTTCTTATCTTGTCAGATAGTGCCCTGGTTGGTTTAGTTTGAAATGAGTGTGTTTTCTGCAGTGATGGTGTAAGCTGTCAGGGCAGGAGTTGTGCAGACTCCTCTCTGCTGACTTTGGAAAGAGCAACAATAGAGCGCTGTTTCTACGCAAAGACAGTTTGAGTAAGACAGCTGCCGCTTGTGTTTATTCCAACATGCCAGCTGCTGCTTACAAACACTTGAGTGTTCACTCAGGTTTATAGGAGCTGCTGGCAGCGTGACATGATGTCACTGAGCTTTACAGGACCATTAAATACAGAAACCGCTTTTTCTACACATAAAATAATCATTATTTTCTGTTTAATAATTCTGTCTTCAAACTATGATAAAAAGAACGTGTTTCTCTGTGGCGTTCAGGTCTGACGGGACTTTTATCTGAGCTGACAGGATGTTCAAATATCTGCTGTCTGAATGTTACACACCAACGACAGCTGCAGGGTGACGGTCATAGGATCTGTTTGTCCCCCCAGCTCCAGGTCCAGCACGAGCTCGCCCCCTCAGACTGGTATGTGACCCACCCAAAGCGGGTACAGGGGTCCTGCAGCCACCCGTGTGACATGGGGTCAAACGTGGGCAGCAAAACCATGTTTTAATATGAACTCTGACTGAGCCGAAAGCTGAAAGAGTTTAGCAAAAAAAAAAACAAGTCTTATGTTATTATCAGACAGCCAAAGGTGGAGCAGTCTGTGTGGCAACCAGCCAAATATATCGCTCTCATTTTAGTGAAACTCTTTTACCTGCTTAACCGATTTAAGTTGAATTTAACAGAAGAAATGGTCAAAACCAGTCAGAGACTGAGCTAAAGTTTGGTTTGGAGCATCTTTGAGCATCATCCAACATCATCGCTTAAACGATTTAAAATCAACTGTTTGTTAGCAAAATATCCTCTAAAACACAAGCTGGATTTACGTCTGCAACTGTTTACCTTTTGGAATTACCCCAACTCAAATTAGCCCCTATACCTAATCAACCTTAGCCTACACAAAAATGGCTGCAGACTTCAGTTTATTACTAAAATTGGCCTTTTTTTAAACTGATACTGGTTTAAAATCTGCGTTAATGAAAGCAACAGGTATAAAAGTGTTCAGTGAGAGGAAAGAAGAATTATCTCAGAGAGACGATGATGGATGATCCTCATCAGCTTCCTGGCGACAAACCTTTGGGTGGTGGTCCGGGTCAGCTCCGGGCCAGAACTTTCAGGGTCAAGTGGTGTCAGGAGTTGTCTTCGAGAGGAAACGCTGGCTGACGTACGGAGGAGCGTGAATCTCTCTCAGAGAGGCGAGACAATTTCACCGAACCCTAAAAACAAGCGTTCAGTTTGATATTTAAAATAAAAATATAAATACTTAAATTTTCTTGCTAATTTTAGAGAGTCTGGCTCAATCCGATAAGCTCAAATGACACGAGTTGTCTGATTCTGTGTGAGATTTAAATCTGTAAGATTTGTCTCTGTTTCCTGTTTAAATTGAGCCATTTCCTGTCCAGGGGCTGACGCCTGCGGGTGGGTCTTGTTTTTGTCCATGTGATGTTTAAAATGTGGAGGAAACACTTCAGGGTTTATCTTTCTGATCTTCACTGATTTGGAAACCATGCAGCTGGGACTTCTTTTATCTGAAGAGGTGGACGGCGGGAACACTTCCCAAACGTTCGGCTCAGTCGGCCTCTGTGGGAGTTAAAGCCCTGAAGGCTCAGTGTCTTACTGCGCAGCCTGTTTCAGTCCTCATGGTGCGTTTTTCATCCAAACATAAAGAAACTGATATCCAGTGTATATTCACTTACTGAACACATTCACCTATAGGGCTCCATCCTCACAATATGCTTTTCATATCGATGTGAAGGCTGTGTTTAGTTAAAAAGCTGAACTCTGACTGAGTACTTTGTTTACATTAAAAGTGGACCCGCATATTAGGAAATCTACTGAATTACACTCTGAACGCTGAACATTAAACAGTTCAGTTCTTTTCATGTTTTATTTCTTTGTCGTGAGTACCTTTAATACAGATCTTTGTCAGTTTAATTAAAGTTGGTCTGTAGGTTTGTGAAACTTCTGTCTCCAAATTAAACCTGAACAAACAATACATATAATTATAAACTTCATACATATAATTATATTCCCCATACATCTAATTATATTGCTCATACATCTAATTATACATATCATACATCTAATTATATTCCTCATACATCTAATTACAGTATATTCCTCATACATCTAATTATACACCTCATTAATCTAATGACACACCTTATACATCCAGTTTTACATATCATACATCTAATTATACATATCATATATTTCATTAAACATCACGTACAGATAATTATACACCTCATACACCTAACATAGTTTCTCATACATCTAATTAACACCCCATACAAGTCTTTTTATCATACCTTCACAAATTTATATTCTGCACTTAAGTGACTTTCTAGAGTCAATGTCTGTGTTAGTTAGAGTTAGTATATAAACTTGTCAGTGTGTTTAATACCAAAACTAATAACAGAGTTGCTCATAAAAGCTGAAATAAATTATTCTTTTGTTTGTTGCAGTAAGGTGTCAACAGAAAACACAGAAAACCATTGAGCTGTATTTGTATTATTCTACGTTTGGGAAAAGAATCCCTTTTTAGGATTGATATTTAATTATTTACATTAAATGTCTGAGTTTTTCCAACGTTTGAGCAGATTTTTTTTATTTTCCTGTGAAGCTTTTTTTTTCCTTTTGTCCATTCCAAGTTCTGTCTAAATAAAGAAGCAGTTCTAAATTTAAAGTTGCTAAAATATTTACACTTGGTCTTGTGTCGGGAACAGAATCAACTCCCCCCCTCCCCCCTCTGGACTTCTAATTGTCCTAAAATTAGATCCAATAAGATTTGTGTTATTTACCCTGCCACCAATTGTGAAAAAGTCTGTCGGTATTTCCTGTGTGTGAACTCTTGCACAAGCAGAGAAAAAAAATAAATGTCTGTATCTGGTTTGTACTGATAATACTTCAGTCTACAAATAAATCACAAACACATCCTCAGCTGTCTGTCATGTGCTCTGCTGCAGCGAGTTATGTCAGAGCAATGTTATTATCAAGCCTTTAAAGCACAGACGGCCTGTTTTCTTTGGGTGGACACCTGATGCTGAAGTCCTGCCAACTATAACATCATGAACTTGTCCGTGTCTAATGAGCTTACAGCAGATCAGTTTCAAACAAGATGTAAAAAAAAGTGTTCAGCTTACATCACAGCAGGATTTCTGAAACATTCAGTTACACTTTTAAAGAAAAGACACTTATTTATAAATGTTACTACAACAAAGAAGAAGATAGTTGTGTAGATAAAGTGGGTAAAGAGGGTTCATTAGGAGATGAATGTTGTTAGTTTACCAGCAAACAAGCAGGAAACAAGCTGAGTGTTAGTTTTAGTTCTTGTAAACCAATTACCACTGTTACACAAGGGGCCAAAATTCAAACTTGGTCCAAGCCAAGGGCCAGTTCCTGTGAATGTTTATTATAAATAAATGATTTTTCCTTATCAAATTACATTTAAAGTGGCATTTAGAACATGCATATGCTAATAAATTTAGAAATACACATTTTTAGGTTTACACTTTATGCATAACTATTTCATTTGCTTTTTCTTAGAGTAACGTTTTATTTCAATCCAACAAATCAATTAAAAACAGAAAACCTTCAGTAAAAATCCACTTAGCTTTAGAAATAAAGAAAAGTTGACTACTGTTGATAAAAGACTGCACTGAGTGCAGTGACAAAAACAGAAACAAAAAAACTATTTTACATTTAAATTACTACTCTTGAGGCCAGAAAAAAATGTTAACAAGGGCCGAAATTGGCCCGCAAGCCTTGAGTTTGATTCATGATTCATCCGTTTTGTTTTTATGTTTTTATTTTTTCGGTCCATACAAGCCAGAAAACATATTCCAAACTTTGAGATGAGGAAAAAAAAACATTTTAATTATTGTCTGGATGACAGAGAAGCTATAACACCTGGAACATGTTTCACATTAATTACACATTATTATTAATTTCACATGTTTTCACAGGTGAACTTCATGTGTTTATTAAAGATCTCTTAAAAACTGAAACAACCCGGGAGTCAGACGCTGAGGATGTTTCTTCTTCATCAGTAAATACCTGTAATAAACTGTCAGAACCAGAGCTGTATAGTAACTAAGTACATTTACTTTGTTAAAGTACTTAAATCATTTTTTGAGGATTTGTATTTTTTTAATCTGAACTTTTATTTTGGTACATTCAGAACATAAAAATGATGTTTTTACTTTAAAAATTAATAACTAATTACACATTTAAAAAATTAATTATGACTTAACTCATTATGAAAACAGTTTAAAAGTACTTTTACTTTCCCGATTGTGGTGAGCAGGTTTATAAATACTTTTCGTATCAGTGAAATTATTTTTGACCCAAGTAATTTTTTTTTTACTCAGTTATTTCTTTCAAGTACTTTAAATACCTCTGACCGTAGATATAAAGCTAGAAGAAAGAAAAAGTCAGTACAGAAGTTGCAGAAAGCTTCCAGGCTCTTTCTAAAATGTATTTTCTGCTTTAAGACTTCTTAAATAAACTTTCCTGCAGTAACAAACCTACTGGAGACGAGTTAATCCAGCTGCTGTTTGACAAACTGCAGATTCTGACGGCCTTAATGCTCTTCAGCTTTATCTCCACATTCACAGGAGCAGTCATGCAGAGACCAGAGACTTTTTTTTTTTTTTACTTTTTAGCTGCTTCTGGCCTGAGTTTTACTTGGATCTGACTCATTTTATACTAGAAGGGGAAATTTAAGAAACAAGTCTGTGGGAATGTGTGCTCACTTTGGTTTTTCTGTATGTTTTTGTCTTTATTTCTTTTATTGTTAATCAGATTTTAGATTGAGGCTCATTGACGCTGTCAGAATTTAGACGAGCAATGATGAACTATTTCAGATCAGCTGGACCCTTATTTAAATCCTGACGACTGTAAACCATGTTCCAAACAAAAATCTTAAAAATGCATGGATGACATTTCCTGCTGCTGCTTGGTGGATCTTCTGTCAGGTTGTTCAGCAGATAGCTGCTCCTCTGCATCCTGTGAGGTTTACTCCTGGACTCCATGCTCGCAAATCTGTCAAACTGTTAGTTCTTTTATTTATTTTCACCTAAACACCTCAATATGTTTCTATGTTGGGGGGAGAAAGTAGTGATTTTACATCTAAACAGAGGGTGAAATAACTGCTCTGCACCTGCAGCGTGCAGGAGGTCAAAGGTCGACGCAGCTTTAAGCCTCATCAGGCCTGTGGAGGCCTGCAGATGTGATCTATATCAGTCTGGGATTTGAGGCATTTCAAATCTTCACCTTCTCAGCTCCACCCTGGGAGTGCCACCGCCTCCTCCTCCAGCTGCTGCTGTCTGTCTGCCTGTCTGTCTGTCTGTCTGTCAGACTCAAAGAGCTGCAGCTTAAAGAACAGTTTGGACTTCACAAATGTAAACTGTTAGTCATTGTTTCTGTTAATTTCACCTGAAAAAAAGACTTTTTAACATAAATTCTACCCTTTATTGTTCCGCTGTTACAGGAAAATGTTTTTTTATTTTTAGGTCATTTACGGCTTCATGAACTGATAAAATGTCATGTTTTCAATACTTCTTGTTCTATTTTTATAAAATTAACATATAAATCATCAGTAGGTTCAAACCACACACTCCCTGCTCCTCTGTGACCACAACACAGTGGTGAAGGCAGAGTTGTGTCGAACCTGCAGGACACCAGATACCTTCAGTCCACCCAAACTGGCATCTACCCTGACATAACAACACACACACATACACACACACACACCCGAGCCACAGCTGCTAAAATAGTGATCAACAGAAGCAGTCAGGCTGTCAGGACTGGTCGGAGCGCAGAGGATCCAAGTTATTTCCAAACAAGGATTATAGATCCAAGCTGCCGACCCTGAGCTTCCAACGTTCAGGAGATTCTAACATTTGAAGCTTTTTACTGACAACAGATCTACAGAAACACGCAGTGAAACCCAACAAATAAGAAGTTTGTTTCATCCAGTTTGAGTTTTACTGGAGCGGCCTCAGCTGAAGTTATGTCTCAGGCTCAAGTAGCCGAAGCAGAGGAACGATTCGGGCCACGGAAAGAATGTCAAGACCGCCAGAAGCTTCGGGCTGATGGCCGTGGCGCTATTTTAGATCCGTTAACTTCACACGCTTCAACCTGACATGAGTAACCTCGCTGCTGCAGCTCTTAAACAATCATCAGATCGTTTTAGAAACATTAAATAAAACAAGATGTTCTTTTTTTTCTCTGTTTCAGACTCTGACATAGACCAAGAGGACGGCCATGTTTTCAACCAAACCAGAGATCAAGCTGTAAGTAAACGGGGGCGGGGCCACATGTCCATCACACAGCATCTCGAATCATTACCTGTTAGATTGAAAGCAGCAGAAGTAATAATCAGAACAGTTAGTTTGTTTATCCAGCTGATACAGGCGACATGTCGGGACAAACTGTTTTCTAAGATTTACTGTGTGAGAGTTCAGGAAACAAACGGTGGAAGGAGGTGGTGGAGACCGGAGCGTGACACGTTTCCTCCCTCAGAGACGGGCTAAGGTGAAAACAAACGAGGTGCAGCTGAAAAACAACACAAACAGCAGGTTACAGGGAGCAGCGGTGGCTGCAGGCGTTTTGCACCTCGAGCTGCAGGAGGAAAACTTCTCAGAGGCCGATTTAAATGTTTTATTTATTGTTTGACTACAGAGACAAAAACACACCTCTGTATGCAGAGTGGAGGGCTGCTGCTGGTCCAGCAGAGAAATACACATAAAATCTGAGGTTCTTCATGCAGGATTGGTTTTATTTCCACAGTCAGACTTGTTGAAACAAGAGCACTGATCATCAAATGATGGCCCGCAGGCCGATTCAGGGACTCACTGCACTCCTGCAGGGGGCGGGGCTAGAATAGGTTGTTAGGCGTCTCGAGCTTTTAGCTAGCTTCTTGATGCCATTTGACTACTTTGAGCTTTCAACTAGCGCTTCTTGTTGCTACATTAAGTTAACCTTTTGCTGGTTTTAGCTTTTCGTTTTTCTCTTTTTACTTTTAGCAAGACCTTTGCTACTTTTAGCTTGAAACTAGCTGTTTGCTACATATAGCTAACCTGAGGTTAGTTGTTTCTAGCTAACCTTTTGCTGCTTTTCGTTCTTAGCTAACCTTTTGCTGGTTTTAGCTTTCAGCTTGATCTTTCTACTTTTAGCTTATAGCTATAATTTAACAAATGTTGCATTTTAGCTGACCTTTTGCTACATTTAATTTTTATCGATACTTCTGTTACTTTTAGTTTTTAAACTAGCCATTTACTACATAAAGCTAGCCTTATTTCTAGTTTGTAGCTAATCTTTTGCTGCTTTTAGTTTTTATTTTAGCCGTTTAGCTTGCCTCTTTTACCTTTTTTCACTTTTTAAAACTTTTTCTGTTATTAGCTTTCAGCCTGCCTTTCTACTATAAGCTTCTTTTAGCTTCTTTTGCAAATGTTACTTTATAACTGATCTTTATGTTTAGCTTTGAACTATAGCTGTTTGATACATATATTTAGCTGTATTTGTTTTTAGTATCTAGCTAATCTTTTTCTGCTTTTAGCTAGTGTTTTGCTACTTTAAACATTTAGCTTGCCTTACTTTTAACTATTTTGCAGCTTATAACTTTTAGTTAGCCTTTAGCTTTAAGCCAGGGGGGTAATTTTCTAATAGGGTTGCATTTTTTTTTTTATTTTGGTTTTAGCTTATTTATTTTATTTTGCTATTTGCTAGCATTTTATGTATATTAGCCTTTAGCTAGTTTTCTGCTTCTTTAACTTTAACAAGTTCATTTCAGCTTATTTGACAAAATTCATCAAGACAGCATTTTCACTGCATTTTTGCAGAAAATTTAATTTTCCTAGTTATTATCATGAGGATTAAATAACCATTTATGAACAGATTTATTTGTCTGTTTCCTGACTCTGCTGTCTGTGGAGCAGCTGGATCAGTAGAAGAGCTGAACTGTCCAACAACATGTTGGTTTTTGTTAAAAACAGCTGTAAATATTCTCGTCATGGTTTATTAGTGTTTTAGATCTTTGCCTGTGTGTGTGGAGTCTCCTGCTGCAGAGCTGCTCTGCCTGCAGATTAGACTTTTATTAGCAGAGTTAAAGTGTCGAACACTGAAGAACCGTTAAACCTCCTGTTCTCTGATCAGGTGAAACACAAGAGGAGGTCGCCCCCCTCGACCAGGTCCCCCTCCACCCCGCAACGTAACCCCCACCACAGCAGTGCTGCTGAGGAGCAGGAGAGCCCCGAGAGAGTGGTGAGAGTCAGACACACACACACATACAACACACACACACACACAACACTCAAACACATAAAACACCCACAACAAACAGCATTAAAGGTATTTAAAATGTTTTTATGTGACTGAAAACCTGATTGTTATTCAGTAAAATAATTTATTATTAAATGATTTCTGCTTTTGTTAACAGCAGAGGCTTAAAAAAAGATTTTGTCACTTCTGTAACAAACAGATTTTAATACTTTTTATTTTTACATTGTCAGAGTTTATTTAATTAAACTACATTTTAAATGAGCAAACGCTGAATATAGAGGTTAAATTAGTTAAATTAGGTATTTTGTTAATCATTGCACATGCAGCCATTTTGATTTACTGTAATTAAATCAGGACTTCTTTAAAAACCCTCTTCAACATTGAAACAGTGTTACATTAAAGGAGCTGCGACCGACCCTGCCGGACACAGAGTCCATACAAACTGCACCACAAAGGTTCTGACCCGTTCAGCTCATTGTTCTGCACATAAACAAGCTTTAGTTTCTCTCGGCTCAGCAGAAACATCAGCTTCAGCCTTTTCATACAGCAGCAGCTGACCGACCGCAGGCAACAACCAAACCTGTGAAATTTGGCAGATCTGGACCGGCGGTGGTGATGAGACACCTGCTTCGTCAAATACAAAAGAAGAATCAGCAAAACAGTAGCCAACATATGTGATAGAGCTAAAGGTGATCTAAACAAATTGTTAAAGTTAGCAAAACATAAGCTAAAAGTACCATAAAGGTAGACAAAAAATAAGCAAAAACAACTGATAGGCCTAAGGCTAAACTCATTAAAACAGATATGAAATTAAATAAAATGCCCTAACAATGATTGAAACAGTAGCAAAGCAGTAACAAAAAAGAGCAAAAACAAATGCTAAAGCTGAAATCAATGAAACAGATAGCTAAATTCCTTTAAATTATCAAAAAAGTAGCTAAAAGTAGCAAAACAATAGCCAAAAAAGAGCCAAAAATTCTAAAGATAAAATCATAAAAACAAATGTAGCTAAACATCTAAAATGATCAGTAGCTAAAAGTTGCAAAACATTAGCCAAAAAAAAAAACTAAATAAAGTTAAACTCATTAAAACAAATGTTTAAATTAACTACACACCCAAAAATGATCAAAACAGTACCAAAAAACATGCTAAAGCTAAAATCATGTGTAGTTTAACGCCTAAAATGATCAAAAGACTAGCTAAAAGTAGCAAAACAATAGCCATAAAAGAGCAAAAATAAAGCTACAATCATACAGCTGAAATTAGATAAATGTCTTAAATAATTGAAACAGTAGCTAAACAGTATCTAAAATAGGTAAACATTAAACACTTTTTTTCTGCTGCACTTGCTTCCTGTCCAACAAAATCAACCACTTTTTTTTAAAGTTCATCCTTTGCTTCTGCTGGCCAATGGGTTTTAAAATAAGACAAAATAAATACCTTTAGTATCTTTAGTTCTTATTATTGTTGCCATTATTTTATCTGCAGTAGATCTAATACGACAGGTGTAGCTGCTTCTAATCCCCCCTTATGACAGGTCACCGATGGTTTGAGATTTTCTGGGGGAGGTTTCTGCATCATCGTTGCAGATTGTTTTATAAAGTTTCTGGTGTTCTGTTTGCAGGAGCAGAAGGAGAAACTCCATGCGGAGCTGAAGCAGGTGTTGAGTCAGAAAAGAAGTCATCTGAGAGAATCAGGCTGCCAGCTGGCACAACCAGAGATGGATTCAGAGCCAGCAGAGGAGCAGACAGTAAGCAGGCAAACAATTAACACTTTAATCTCGTCATTCAGGCTTTAATTAAGTGCTTACTCAATTATCAGTCCATAATATTATTCTGTTTTACAGGAAATGCCTTTGCAAAGACATTTTCACTTCACTTTTTTCCATCTGAGACTTATTTTCTTTGGTCAGTCTGTGGAAAACTGTAGTTTGAGAATAAACTGACCTCTCCTCTGTGACAGCCTAATGGATAAAATGGATTGAGAAGTAAAGTGCAAAGTGACAAATAAAAAGAAGTTGAGCAGAGCCACTTTTTGTACAATGAAAAAAAACAAAAAAAGTTAACCTGGATTAATGATGAAAGACCAAACTAAAGCTTATTTCTGTGTCTCAGACTGAGGAGAAAATCCCCAAGCCGGTGGAAATCATGGTGGAGACGGATGCAGAGGTTGGCGCCAGCGGCTACAGCGTGACGGGTGGAGGAGAGCGGGGGATCTTTGTTAAAGACGTCCTCAAAGACTCTCCGGCTGCCAAACACCTGAGTCTGCAACAAGGTACCCGCCGTCAGGAAGCTGCTTTACCGCAAAATAAATCAAACAGAGAGATGAAAACTGCAGTTTTTCTCACAGTTTAGCCAGAGTTTGGACCCAAAAATGCAAGGAACTCAGAAAAGTAAATTTTTTTAAAACAAAACAAGAAGGCTGTTGTGGGACCAAAACTTATACGATTTGGGTAGAAACAAGGAGGCACACTGAAAACACAACAATGAGAGAAAACTGTCAGAACGTTTAGACCTGAGCTGACCAGGAAGTGCAGACACCTGGGCTAGATGAGGACAGGGAACAGGTGAGAGTGGGCGGAGCTGGAGCAGAGGAGAAGTGACTGACTGTGGGGAAAAGACTGTCGGCACAAAGAAAAATACAAGAAATAAATATTTCATCATAATTTAGCACCAAACTCATCAATTGATGTAATTTCAAACCTTCAAGTTTAATATTATATATTTTTTCCTCCAGAATAAAACAATCTGAGATTCACTGATTTGCCTCTGTCCTCAATCAAAGGTGATCAGCTGCTGAGCGCTAAAGTCTACTTTGACAACGTGAAGTATGAAGACGCTCTCAGGATCCTTCAGAGCGCAGAGCCCTATAAGGTCAGCTTCCAGCTGAAGAGGACCGTCCCTAAAGCTGAGGCCAGCGTGCGAACAAGAGCTCCGAGTGTGGAGGTCAAAACTCCTCAAGTCAAGATGGCCAAAATGGTAATCAAATATTTTATGTGTTTATGACATTCAGCCAGTCTAAAACCACTGATGCCAACTTGTCAGTAAGAAAAGTTGCTTTTGTCCCAAAAGCAACTAAAAGCATATTTAGATATTTGCTGATAATGGGGCCGTGGTTCCCAAAGTTGGGGTCAGGACTCCTTTGTGAGTCACAAAATATCAAGTGAGTGTCCCCGGATGATTTCCAGACATACATTTCAATGCAAATAAACTGCTAATGGAATATATTTTCACCCTTATTATTGCAAATAATTTTATCTACAATAATCATAAATGAATAAAAGTAGTATTGTATTTATTAGGTTTGTTTATTTAGGTTTGAATTAGCAAAGTTTATGTAAACAAGTAATATCTGGGGTCACAAGTTTCTGCAACTGTTATTTTGTGATGTAGGGAGTAAGAGAGATGTATATCAATGCACCCCCAGGACATCACCATCATCAACAGCTGATCATCAGACATCCATCAGCTAGATCATATATTTTATACTATAGAGAACTATCTATAACTCTTATTCTACATTACTGCATCTTATTCATAATCATTGATCTTTACACTGCTGCTGTTGTAATAATATTTAATATTCACTCTGCATACTGTTGTCATATTGCTTTTTTGTGAATAGCACTGTAAAGCACACCTCACAGATATATCCTGGTATAGTTAAGTATAATGTGTATCTTTCTGTATATTGTGTACTTTGTGTAAATTATATGTAAAGTATCTGTATATTGTTAATACTAGAGAGACATGAACAGCCGGAAACAAACTCCTTGTGTGTGTCGACATACTTGGCCAATAAACCTGATTCTGATGTTAATGAGTAAACATGAGTAAAAATCCTCTGCAAATAAATTTAATTAAACTAAATCACCTTGGATAAATAGATTTTGTGAGAATTTCAAATTTAACCAAATGTTGGATGTTGGACGAGGTGAAGACGTGACGGAGGCTGAGTTAAATGCAGCCAAGTCCAGAGGTTTATTTTATTGCCTTAGTGTCAGTGTAAAGAAACATTACAGTAAAAATTACAAAGGGAATCAGTGGCAGTTTTGTGTATGCACGATTCATTTGCAGCAGTGGATGAAGAGGTCTGACAGCAGCTGGGGTTGCTACATGAGGCTTCTGTGAGTCGGACCTCTTGTCAGAGCTTCAGAAAGTCAGAGAGGCTCATCACACCAATCAGTGCTTGATGAGGACAGTGCTGTTGCCAAAGGTTTTCAATAGCACAGAGAAAGGTTGCTACATTTGTCGTTAGTTGTTTTTTGGGGGGGAAACTTGTTAAATCTGGCGACAAAGTCATTAAGTTGGCAGCACGGGCTAAAAGTTCAAACTTGATTGATATTTCAATAAACCAGAACATGTCGACATATTTAAAAAAAATACTGTTTATATTTAGGAGCTTCTTCATGAATGATGTTTACTGACCGTAAAAGTAGAAATATGTCTTGTTCGTGTGTTTCCGTTGCAGAGCGTGAAGGGCTCGAAGCCGTTCAAGGCCCTGAAGAAAAGAGGTGGCCGTTTTGGTCTAAAGAGGTTGAAGGAGAAGCACAGAGAGGAGGTGGTAATCGAAGGAACTCCTCCACAACTGGAAACGGGTGATGTGGACGTGAAGTTCTCATTTCCAAAAGTCAAACAGAGGAAGAGCGGGAAGTTTGATGAAGAAGACATCCGAGGAACAGTAACCATAGGGAAACCAAAAAGAAAAATCAGGTTGGTCTTCTTTGTTTTGTGTCTTTTTATTTTTACCTTGAATCTAACTAAACTTAAATAAATACAATAAAAACATATACAGTGTTGTTTTTGTTCCTTTTACTCTTCCAGGTTTCCTCACATGAAAGTCAAGAAATACACCAGATCAGCGACAGAAGGAAAAGTGGAAACAGGACAGCTTGAGGGACACGTAAACGTCCCTGCATCTGAAATACCTGGAGCTAAAGTGAAAACCAAAGGGAAAGGACACAAGTTTGGGATAACATTTCCTAAAACCAAACACATAAAGTCAGATTCTTCTTTGGAACGAGGATCTGTGGAGCTGAAGCCTCCAGATGTGAACCTCCAGCCACCATCAGTAGAGTTCAGTTTTTCAGAGACTAAAGACAAGGATGTGGACAAGAGAGGGTCAAAGTTTAATCCCCCGGATGTAGAGTTTGCACTCCCTTTAGGAAAACCCGAGGTGTCTTTGCCAAAGGTGAAGGGATCGGCAGGAATTAAAGCTCCCAAAGTTGAAGTTAAAGGAGAAGTTGATGCAGCTGAAGGTAAGATTAATGTGGACGGCGGCACAGGAGACACAAAACTCAGAATGCCAAAGTTGAAACTTCCTAAAGTTAGACTCTCGCGTCATTCGGATGAGATTGATGGAGAAATGAAGATGAAGGCTGAGGGGATGAAAATACCTCATGTTGGAGTACAAACCATAGGAGGTGGTGAGGTTAGGCTTCCTGGAGCAAAACTCACCACACCAGAAGTGAAAGGTGAAGGTGGTTCTTTTGAACTCCCCTCGGTTGATGTTTCTTTGCCAAATGTTAAGTTTGATGCTGATGGCTCACTCCAAGATCATCCAGGAGCAGCGAAGACAGCGGTGAAGATGCCTGCCATCAATGTCTCTGTGCCAAAGGTGGATTTGGAATTTGACACAAGGCAAATAATTCCAGATGAAGTGGAGGGCACCATTGAAGGAGCTAAAATTTCCATGCCAAAGGTTGATATCGCTTTACCAAAGATGGAATCTCCTGATGTGAATATTAAAGGTCCAGATGGTGAAGGAAAGTTTAGTCCACCTTCCTTTGACATCTCTGTCCCAACGGTTAAATCAGACGTCGATATGGATTATTATGTTGGTGGAGACGGAAAGTTCAAAATGCCTGAATTTGACGTAACTCTCCCAAAACTAAAGCCATCAGAGCAGGACGTGGAAGGGAGTTTTAAGTTACCCAAAGTAGACTTAACTCTTCCCAAAGTAGATATTAAAGGACCTGGAATCAAAGAAGGAGCAAAATTTAACATGCCTGCAGCTGAAATGTGTCTTCCAGAAGGAAAAGCAGAGGGTAAGATAGAGATTGAAGGAAAAGAAAGCAAGTTAAAGATGCCTTCAGTTGACGTTTCTCTCCCTAGTTTTAAATCAAAGCAAATGGACATCATTATCGAAGGGCCAGAATTTAAAAGCAGTGATTTAAAAGCACCAGCTATTGACATTTCACCTCCTCAAGGCACATTTGAAGGAAATGTTGCTTTTGGTAGTAAGGGTGAATTCAAGCTTCCATCTATAGATATAAGCCACCCTGGAGTTAAATTCTCAGAAGGAGATGCCAATATTCATGGTCCAAAAGTCAAAGGTGGAAAGTTTGAAATGCCCAAAATTGATGTCTCACTTCCTAAAGGAAAAGAACATGGAAATATTGACATTAACATTCACTCTGGAACAGATGGGAACATTGACCTGCCCTATTGTGATATTGGAGGTCCTGAAGGAAAAACAGGAAAATTCAGATTGCCCAAATTTGATATCACTCTTCCAAAAGTGCCAGAGGGGGAAGTCAGAGTTGAAAGACCAGAAGTGGAAGTACCAACAGTTGATATTTCTCTTCCAAAAGGAAAACTAGAAGGAGATCTTGACGTTAACACAAAGGGAGCTAAATTTCAAATGCCTTCACTCAACATTAACCTTCCTAAGATAAAATCCAAGGAAACAGATATTGACATAAAGGGACATAAAGGAAAGTTTGAGATGCCATCACTGGATATTTCAGGGCCTAAAATAAAATCTCAAGAGGTAGATGTCAAACTCCAGAGTACAGATGTTGACATTTCACTTCCAATACCAAAAGCTGAGGTTGACTTTGATTATGAAGGGAAAGATGGAAAAATAAAAATGCCAAAAGTTGACATTTCATTGCCAAAAGTAAATGTCCCTGAGTGTGATGTCACAATTAAAAGACCTGTATTCAATAAGAAGATTGAGCTGCCAGATATTGATATTTCACCAACCAAAAAAAAATTAGATGTTGAGTTTGATGGACATGGTAGTAAAAGTGGAAAGTTCCAAATGCCGTCTGTTGATTTCTCTCTACCTAAAATGAAAACAAAAAGAGCAGATGTCAACATAGAAGGTCCTGAAATTAAAAAAGGAAGCATAAACGTGCCTGATGTTTCACTTCCAACAGGAAAAGCTGAATGTGACATCAGTGTTGAAAGCCCTGATGTGAAAGGTGGAAAACTCAAGATGCCAAAATTTGATGTTTCTCTCCCAAAAGTTGAGGGACCAGACATAAAAGGGAAATTTGAAATGCCATCTGCTGATATTTCACTCCCAACAGCAACGACAGGTGTGGAAATTGAGGCAGAAACTGGTAAAGGCAGCAAGTTTCATCTTCCTTCAGTCGACTTTTCTCTTCCTA